>OY720680.1:4960192-5475192 GCA_963170755.1 Amphimallon solstitiale | reverse complement strand
TACTTTCTTTTTGCTTTCGTCTATAAAGAACATATTTTATAAATAAAAAGATGGATCTAAAATATTACCAAAATATCGTCAAAAACTCACGTCATTATATTACGTCAAAAGTTAGTCATAAAATCAACGTCGTTTGTACGTCATTTTTTGGACATATGACGAATAGTTACCTTAAAATGACGTAAAATTAACGTAATTTTTGGTCAGTCTGTTTGCTGGGCACTGTTACAATTATTTTGTTGTATTTTATCTCTTAATTGATTATTTTAGTTTATCGTTGAATACGTAATTTATTTTGGATTAAATTAATGTCATCTTCCTACTACTACTGCCACCTGGTGTGGACTTTCATAAGATTCCTATTGCCACGCGATCTGCCTTATCTCAGGTGTGTAACGTATACATGCGTTGACGGGTAGATGGCGTACGATGTTTTATTTAATAGATTTGGTATTTTTAATTATTGCTAATTTAGTTTTAGAGCTTCTTTTTGGGCTTAGAGTTATGTAACAAATTAATTATAATTATTTTCCATTTTTCTATTGTCGTTTGAATCTGCGTTTATGTCGTATATTTAAAATATCAGGTTGGGTCGCTCGGTCTTTAGGGCAAATGTTCGTGTTCCGCTTGAGGTCGGTTTTTGACATGTTAGAATCTTTCTCTTGAACTTTAACGGTCATCGAGGAAGCATTAAACATCACAGAGCAGATGCAGTTCCTTTGACACTGTTTGAGAAATGAAGAATTGTTGAGTTATATCGTGTGCAATCGCTAGTACAGGCGGATTTTAATGTTGTTTCTCAAGCATTACTGTGATTTGGCGTTATTATAATAAACTTGTTGAGGATATTGTTTGTCGTGGCTTGGGAATTGTTTAAGCTGCTGTAAGTATATTTTCCACGTGTCTAATCGATCTTAATTTGTGTTGTTTCTATATTCAAATATAGCTGCTAGTGTTGGTGCATGGCATAGACCTCATTAGAGCACTTTTGTTGGGTTAAGATTTAAGAACCACGTGCTATGGTTATCTTACGGTTCCAAGGGAATTTATTGCTGGATCTTGCGGTGAAGACATAATTAAGGTGCAGATTAATGGAATACTGTAGCCTTCATACGCGAATTTCTTGAGATGTCGTTAGCCGAAGATAGGAGAGCAGTTTTCTTGTAACCTGTGGATCCGTAGAAGGTATCGTGTTTGGTAGCTGTGGATGTGATTTTCTTTAAGGTACTGTGACTGTGTAAATTTTCCTGATATTATCCAGAGTGTAGAAATTATTGGCCAAACAGTTTTGGTAAAATTTATGTCAATATCGAGTACTTCGAACAGTAAATTTCAATTTTCCGGCCTAGCTAATTAAATAAATCATCGTAATTTCCTATTTTAACTTCTTGTGGCATGTGAGCCTTTGTAATTTGAATTTATTAAATTAACGTAGTTATATTAATAACAGTGACCCCAGATTGGAGGTTACTTTGTCATTTTTGGAGACGTTACGTAGCCTTTTCATTTTTGGACTTAGAACTTGAACTAAATTTTGGATGTGTATGGGCAGTGTAGCCTCACATCGGTCTTGTGTAAATTCTTAGTTGTTATTTAATGCAGTTAGTCAACCGTTGTAATTTATTTTTGTACAATCTCGTAAGAAATTATTGAATTTAATTTAATTACATTTCCTTATGTAAAGCATAGTTAACTAGCGCTATTTTTTTTATAGAATTAGATACCTTACAACTTAGAGTCTGCACTCTAATGTCGAATAGATTGTCGGTTGCCTCTGGTATACAGACTGTTTTATTTTAGTGTTGACGTGTTGCAAATCACGATCAAACTGTTCGACTTTGGAGGGACTTTCTGCAAGTTACCTCATAACTGTATGCTTGTAAGAATATTGTTGGTTAATTATTTTAACTTAAAGGTTGTTTCATGTGTTCACCATTTTGAATTTCTTAAATTTTGTAATTGTACGTCATTGATAATTTTAAGTTGTGGATCACCTTGGGTGACCATTTAAGTTTTAATTAATCCTTCAGAAATTTAATACTGGCAACTGAGTTGCGCTTGTGATTTACATTTCATTGTTTTTATTTGTTTTTGAATATCTCGTGAAAAATCGGAGATTAGATAGTATAGCCGGTATGTGTACAGTAATTGAAATGAACTGTTGAGACCTGAATTATAGTTTCAATAAACTGTTTGTTAAGTTTGAATGAGTGTGTGTTGGTCTTATTTTCTTATCACCTGGGGAGTTTTACATTGGATCTGGTCCGGGGTCTGAATATCTGTTGGGTTTAGCATATTTTTACGGATAGGCGCCCTGACAACTTAACCTTCGACTTAGTACTGTGTTCGAACTCGCCCTTCTCTGACTGTAGCTGAAGGCAGTGCTGACTCCCATATTTAACATCGACCCTTGGGGAAGTAAGAGGTAAGACTTGAGTGTTATAAGTTGGTGATTAATTAATAGACAAGCGTCTTCCTAAATTTAAATAGAAGGTTAATTACCGTGGTGGTGTCTGACTTACTACCTTCTTGGAATTTGGGTACCGAATTTGTTTAGGGCTTGGCCATTTATAATTTAAATACAGGAGGGTAGCAGCACGTTAGCCATAAGTATCGCGAGACGGGCCGGCTTAACATGCATGACCGCAGGGAGTGCTTGGCTCTGTCTCTCTTCCATCGGATAATGCTGTACAGGTCTCCTCCACACCTATATTACAAAATCAGTAATCGGTCTGATGTGCACAATATTAACACATGATTTCGCGGATTAATTTCTCGGCTCTTACACAGACCATTCAAGTTTCAGCGATCATTCTCTTTTCAGATATACAAGTGTCCCGTATCGTTATGTTCAAATTTTGGGAGTGCAAAGTATACTTGATTTCAAGCAAAGAAAACGCAAAACTTGTATATCCATTTTTATTTGTTTCAAAGTTACAGGTCTATGAATGTGATTGTCAAATCATTAAAAAATATGTAATCCTAAAGTCAATAAAAACTGACTGTCGTAGAACATAAAATAATCTTTTGTAGATCTACATAAAAACACTGGAGGTTGATGTAAATAACAAGGTTCTTACTTATTTCGTTTCAGTTCCTACAACAGCTTATTAGTGAGTGGACATGTTTTCATTATTCAAAAAGGCCGATTTTTTCCCAAGAGTATGCGGACATGCATTTTATGTATGGCTACAGTAACGGCAGTGCACGTCAAGCAGTTATTGAATATCGACATCGGTTTCCCGGTAGGCGCATTCCTCATTACAGAAAGTTTCTGGAAGTACACAGACAATTTCGGGAATGCGGACTGCGTGATTATCTTTTCGACCGAGGAGTAAATTTGCCAGCAGACTTAGATGAACAAGCAATAGCTATTGTTACAAGGGATCCAACTATCAGTTTACGCCAAATCGCTAGACAACTTGTAGTGCCAGAATGACAGTTTGGCGAATTTTAAAACGTGAGGGCTTATATCCATATCACTATCGCAAGGGGCACGGTTTGCTTGAGGCAGACCACTATGCTCGTCTAGTTTATTCCACATGGATGTTTAGACAGTCACGGCTTCATTTTAATTTCTGCAGAACAGTACTCTGGACAGATGAATCTACGTTCACGAGAAGTGGTGTTACAAACCTGAGAAACCTGCACAGGTGGGCATCAAAAAATTCAACATGAATATTCTGTTAACGTTTGGACTGCCCTAATCGATGACATGTTGATTGGTCCTGTCGTTCTTCCTGCGAGGTTAAATGCGGACAATTACCGTCAATTTCTTATTGACGAACTGCCAGGTCTTTTAGAGGATGCTCCACTGAATATTCGACTAAAGATGTGGTTTCACATGGATGGGGCACCACCACATTTCGGAATTGCTATCCGAAATTGGGTTAACGTCAATTATCCAAGATTAAACAAGCATGAAATTCGGATAAGTAATTCTTCTGTTGGCGTACGGGCACAAGCCTGCATTCGACAAGGAGGTGGACATTTCGAAAATATTGTTAATTGAACTTTTTTTTTAAATAAAATCAGTTTGTATTGACTTTAGGATTATATTTTCTTTCATGATCTGACAATCACATTCATAGACCTGTAACTTTGAATCCAATAAAAATAGATATACAAGTTTTGCGTCTTCCTTACTTGAAATGAAGTCTACTTTGCACTCCCAAAATTTGAACAAAACGATACGAGGCACCTTGTATATTAAATACTTACAATACCTTGCCTTTACATTTCAAGTTATTGTCGCTGGAGATTTAAACGCGAGCTTATGTCTATGTTGATGTCGCGATAGCTTCACTTGACACATGTTCGTTTCGTTTTCTAACTTTGACCGTGTACACATAATCATTCGTAACGTTAAGTTGAATATTGTAATTTATCCCGTTTTTCGGCTTTACGGTGCGGAATTCTTTAGTTTTTCTATTTAGTTTTTTAGTCTTTAGTTTGAATTTTAGTTAAGTTTAGGTTAGGACTATTTTATGGGTTTAGCACGATCGAGACTCAACGAAAATAGAACAGCGTTTGCTGGATTTACGTTGCGATTGCGCTTCCTGGTTTAGTTATTCAGTTATTTTTTTGTTACTTATCTGATTTGATATAATTAGAATACATCTGTATTTTTACTGTGTATATCTATTTTATAACAAGGTTGGTTGAGGAACATTCACCTCTCCGGGACTGAGTGCCAGCGGAGTAGGCTCGAGGTTTTTATTAATTAAATGATCGGGTTACAGTTTCGCATGGCCTTCTGCATTAACTTATAGATGCTGTCCTTGATGCGTAGTCTTTTTAGAGATTGGTGTAAGGTATTGGGTACTTCCCCTGTTGCTCTAATTATGACGGGGATAATGGTGACTACGTCTTGCTTCCACATGGTCTTTAGTTCTTTGGCCAGTGGTAAGTATTTACTGATTTTCTCTTGATGTTTTTTTGTTAGATTGGCAGGACCAGGAACAGCCACATCTATTATATATATTGTCTTAGACGTTTTATCGACGAGGACAATATCCGGGATGTTGTTTGGTATCAGTCGTGATGGGTCTCGCCCAATAAATTTTAAATTCTTCCTTTCCCACTTCTGGGTCGTACTTGTCGTGTTGTGTCATTCTACGGACTCGCTGTTGTAATAGTTGCTAGCGTAGAATTTTTGCACCATATTATGCCTTGTCATATAGTTCGTCGGCGCTAGTATATGGCATGCACTAACAAGGTGGTGGTTTATGGTTTCGCCTTTTGCCTGCAGAGTCTGCATTTATCAACTATGCCTTCTTTGAGGATGTGTTTGGGGTAGTATTTGGTGGCGACAACCTGATCTTGGATCGCAAATATTAATCCTTTCGTTTCCGCGTATATTGTGCCGGTCTTCACTCCACAGAAGCGGCAGCATCTATCTATCCCCTCCATATGAATTTGCACTGGAAATCTTCCGTATAGTGGTTTACTACCCCTCCATCTTTCTATTATCTGCTGTTCAGTTTCAATTTTGTTTTTCAGGTCTTCTACTTTGAGTGGTGTCCTTTTATAATTGTTCTGCACGATGTAGTGGTGTAAAGTACAGTGTTGAGTTCTTCCGTGAAGTACGTATGTAATTTCTTTATTTGTGCCCAGTGGAGATTCGGGATGTTCTGGATCCCCTCCCACCATGTTTCCTTGCCAGATGGAATCTTTCAATGGCGCTCTTTGGTTGGTGTATTCGATACTTCGTGGCCATTGTTCGGGATGCTCTGCCTAAAGCCCAAAGTTCAGTTTCTGTCCATTTAAGTATGTCGATAATGAGATTGCAAACATGTTTATGGCTTTGGCTTTATTGCCACCTGAAAATTCTGTCTTCATTATTGCTTTTATCCTTTCCTTGTATGCTGTTGTTATTACATGTTTACTTTCAGCATGATCAATTCCCCTAGCCTGCCTAGATATTTGTAGAGTTCATCCGGATCCAGTCCCGCAATCCTTTGCTGTTCTCTGGTCATATCGAATGGTTCCATTTCCCGCCAACGGATCCCAATCATAGCATGTGTTCTGCATTTGTCTATTTCGAATTACATCCCTATATAATCACTGAAGGTCTTAGTCTTTTTGAGCAGTTGCCATAGGTCTTTCTCAGTACTGGCAAACAACTTAATGTCGTCCATGTACATCAGGTGGTTCCGATGGACTGTGTCCATTTTATATCATTTTCTTCTTTCGTTTAAGATGTAACATAGTGGGTTTAATGCCATACAGAACCACAGGGGACTCAGGGCGTCTCCCTGAAATATTCGCTTTTAACGGGTATATTTTCAATTACGATGGTCTGGGTGTTGGTGGCTAGTTTTATGGTCGTGCTCCATTTCTTCATGATGTTTCTAAGAAACGTTATCAGATATTCATCTATCCTATAGAGCGATAGCCTTTCAAGCAGTCATGAGTGAGGGACACTATCGAAAGCTTTCTGGTAAAATATGTACGCCTTATATAGATCTTTTTTCTGTGATTATTATTATTTAACCGGAGGTATATTTTTATTAACTTGACCTTTCATTAATTTCTTTTTGCTATGGATATATATCATCATCATCAATAAATGTATGTTAAATATGTAAGCAAACTTATTATGTTAAAAATGAATTTAATTTTAGTATTAAAAAGAAGCAGGATTTGAGAAAATGTTGGATGCCGGGTGTAGGAGACCCACGACCATAACAATTTAGTTGTTTTTACATTTCTTTCTAGTAACTTTCTCAAAATTTCGTGTTACGTTGGTGTTGGAACGCGTTAATGCGCATGTGAATCAGATTACTCTTATGGTTGGTTTCATAAAGGACTGTTAAGTGCATTATAAGTAAACAATAAGCCAAATTTAACAATGTTTAATTTTAAACGACGTTTCATAAACTTATAACACAATTTCTCAACGTGTTAAATAACTGTTTGTTATATTCATTTTGGGGTGTTTCCAATGTAAGTTGGTATTGATCTGGAATTGATGGCAACCACAAATTCTAACTTTATACGTAAATGTCATTTGTCATTCTGCCGTCATAACAAACTTGTGTTTATTTCTTTTAATAAGTATGTAAATAAGTAAGTGTTGTACTTGTGTTGTTTGTTATATAGATATGGCACAAAACGGACGGCATAAATGCAAAGTTATAATTGAAAATAAAAGAACCGACGGAGTGACTATTAAAAAAAAACGCGAAAGCAGAGAATTTATTAGCAAAAAATACAATAGTTTGGTCGATCCGCCAAGAGAGGCAAACAATTTGAAATGTTTATACAGACACAGGCTGAAAAACAAAATGTTACAAGTGGTTATTAATTTTTACATTATTTATTAACCTTGCAAATGTTAATAGAGGGTATAGAGTATATCAATAATGTGCAAGAAATGTACATAAGCCTAGAAAAATGTAAAATATAATGCATCCAATGATAAGGTATTCTATTTATATTTAAAATTTGGTACTTAAAAAAACGTATTTTTAGAAAGAAGTTTCAAAAACAAGTGGAACTTTCACTGAACAAACAATGGAAAGTAATGCTTAATACTTTCATTTTGTGAAGATGAAAGGTCATGTTTAACCAATGTTTATGATGGTACATTATATTTAAAAGGTAAAAAACAAAGATATTATTAATTCTTGTAATCTCCACAAATTTTATAGATATTACAACAGAACGATCCGAAAAAATAAATTCAACTTGCATTGTTGCAGTAGACAATGCAATAGTTAGCACCATCGAAAAAGACTAGCTCTGCTGCAGCAAATGCTCTTTCTATTGTGTTTCTTGTTCGTAATGTAACGTTGTATTTTGCTCTGAAGCTGTATGTGAAATCAATATAGGTGTAAGCAAATAATTTCGACATGGGTACCCATTTTATCTCCCAATAAATAGCTATTAGGATGAATTCCTTTTCTAGTTAATGCGCAACTGTTATGTCTGCTAATGCGATCAATGACATATAAAGTTCTTAACCTACGTAGGTGTACGTCGACGTATTTCCAAATTGATAAATGAAAACAAATACATTATTATACGTTGCTAGAAAACAAATGTCACTATTTAGTGGTGGGTATTCGTATCGTCAAAATATTATTGCGTTTACATGGTCCAATACATTTTTACCGTGATGTAAAACGCCAGCTTTTAGGAAATTATGACATAAAGTGTTTGTTAATGGCGCGGTTCTATATACACATATTCAACAAACAGGGTAAGTATTGTATACATAAACAATCCCTCGTTAATGTAGGTTAAGACAATATCATTAATATAAAAAGGAAAGCCTTTAGATGAAAATAACATTAAGTTATTATAAACATTAAGTTATTATAAACATTAAGTTATTATAAACATTAACATCGAGAATTGTAAAAGTATTGTTATTACTTGAATACTGTATCAGTATGATATAGATGTATTAAAATTATACTAGATGTCAGAGTATAGTAGTCTAATTATGTGTAGCATATAGTCATCCACTACGTCATTAAATACATCACAACATCCATAAGTCTTTTATTAAACGTCCAACCCTCTAAGGAGGGGAGGGATGTCACAAATTGATGAATTTCTACATGAATTAATTCGTTAATTTATTTGACCGTGTAACACACGTTTAGTTCTTCATCTAGTAGTAACAACTTCTCCATGAAGAAAATCCTTTTTTGTATTATTTCATTCAAATGATTCAAGGACAAGATTTCTGTATCGTGTGGTTCGATAGAGCCGATGTTATTATTTCTCGCTCATGACATACCTTTGTGAATATTAGCTATCAATGAACTAAAAGTATTCATAACGCTTTTTGGAGTGTTGACAGTTGGTTCTATATCGTACGTTATAAAGCTGTCTGTGATCGTTCTGGTAATTCGATATATGAAAAAAAGTTTTGGCGCCCCTATTGAAATCGGGTGCAATTCGGCTAATGGTACACTGATTTTCTGCAGTAAGGACTACACCACTGACCGATCATCGAATAAGGCCAGATTTACATTCTGTGCTTGCCATGTTACATTTTATGACGAGTGTAATTTCCATTTCGGTTTTATCATCACTATTAGAAAAACATCGGTATCATTCCTTAATAACATTATCCACCGTTGTATGTACGTACATCAGAATTTATTAATTTCCATCTTCATATTTTATAAATATCGTATTGTTCTTATTAGCAACATCAACCAATCAAAAATGACAAGACAGCTCGTATTTTATCATTACATTTTATCAAAATTACAAATATTTCATAAAGTAATATAATGATGTTGATAGTAAAAACACTGTGTCACTGAATGACTCAACCTCTTTCACAGATAATGTCGACAACGCTCGGTTCCATCAGAAGCGGTTCCAAGCATCTATGCACTGCGGATCCCAAAATTTCATCCAGGAGAAAGTGAACTAAGCTGAAAAAATCGACTATTAAATACAATCCATAAATCATTTGTGCATGTTGGTGAATGTATTACTTTTCGTCAGTCACAAATCGCCACAAGTACAACTGCAAGTAATGGGTGTCGACCTGTATTTGTTGTAATCCGTACTTGCTGTAAGTCTTGAGTCTAACGCATTCCATGAAGGTCTGTAAATTTAAAAGCGCAAAATGTCAATTGACTGAAATATTTACACGACCCCACACTTACTTTCAAGCTTATCTTAATGATGCCAGTCAATATTGAAATTCTGTTGAATTCTACGCTTGAAAAGATCTCTATCCTCTCACTGAATAGTTTGTGCATATTGGATACGAGCGTCGAATCCAGCTGGTTAGGTGTGTAACTGGACCAATTGGATTTGTACTGGTGCCTCGAAACTGAGATACTGTGGTGATACAAAGAATATCAAATTGTAACATCTATCGCAAAAAATTACGGTATATGAATTACTATTATATGATGTGGAAGCTATGACGCCGAAGATTTTTTTTAAGAATGAAATAGAAACATCCATTTTATTAAATTAAATATTTGAAATAACGCGAAAATTTAAGCCAGCTCCTGATCCATGAACAAATTTACTTCGGCCTCTCTGTGCTAACTGTGCAAGGCTTGGTTAGTGGGATTACAGGTACCTGTGCGTTTTCCTACTGGAATCGCTGCTGTGCTCCGTAGTTGTCCCATGGTCTTCGTACAATACAGCCACGGTAGCATCAATTGCAGCAATGTCCTCCACGACCCTCTTCATGACAGCCCTGACAGTCCTTGGCTCTATTGTGTGCAGCCAATCGCGAGTTTCCACACTTTTCCTCAACATCTGCAAGATACTATTCGGTTACGATTGCACATGTAAACAATTCTAGATTGCGCGCTTTCTCTGTAACGAAAGAGCTCCTCTTTCGTTTCTTACCATACCTGAGACACATTCAATCCCTGTATTCTAACATAGTAATTTAAGAGCTCCTGTGCGGATTCTTGCATTGAGGTATTGATTTCACTTTCAAGAGTGAGTGCCGAACTTTTCCTGGGATTTATGAGAAACAGCTCGTCCGTCTTTGATAACTGAGGGGAAAGGATACGTTACACCGTTTAGATACTTTATCCCGTCTCACCTACCAGATAATGTACGTTGCCGTTCTGAAAATCCAGACAAAATTTCGAGATGAGTAGTAGCAATGTTGGGGGTACCTTCAAGTCCAAGACATTAGACGAACAGTAGCTTCTCGCCGTCGCAGTCAAGTGGTGCACGAAACATATGATAAGGCCTTCGCGAACGTTGTCCACACAGAAACTGTCGCGAAATTGGGCTTTTTGGGCGAAATTAATCTCCGGCTCTATAAATACCTGTAAAGCAAAAGGCCACGCTTAATAATAAATATACCTAGATGTTGTGCGCTGAACTAAAATAAATATCAATTAATGTGACGACAGATATGATTTAAATGTAACCTACAAAATTCACTGAATAAGTAAGTGTTCTATTAATTTTTACATTTCTGTACTTTGAAGACAATAATGTTCGAATTAAAATGTGTTCAATTACAGGCCCATTCAATGAAATAAAGTCATGCATAGACATAGACATAGTAGTATTTTTAAAGTATTATTGGATTGCATTATAATTGAATTCAGCAATGTTTACTTCGCTTGGGTTATTTGCTCACTTTGGAATTTCTGGTTCAAATAGCTCTTCTACATTTTTTTTGTTAAAAAAAGAAATTTACACTAATTTGAATTCTAGACTATAACACAGTGCTGCACATACTACTTGTATGTGTGAACATCTTGTTTAATTTACTTTATTAGCAACTGTCGTATACATATAAATTTTACATGATTTCACCCTCAATGTCAGAAAAACATTTGCAATAAAGTCGTGATATCAAGTAATATGGATTGCATAGCACATACTTTATTAAAAGAAAGATAATGTCCCCAGTACCTACCCCTATGGAAATGATAAATTTTGGTGACTTAATGCGAGAATATATTTAACAAGAGATGTACAAGTTGGTGTGTGACTATCGGGATGTGTTTACATTGAAGTTATCGAACTTGGGTTGTACAGATTTAATGATAGTGACCCTTTAGGATAATAATTAGCCAGTTCGAGCAAAACCATATCTTGTAAGTAATCAAGGCAGACAAACAATTAAATATATAGTGCGAGAGTGGCGCGAAAACGGGATTGTGACTGATACAAATTCTCCCTATGCTTCGCCCGAACTACTTATACCGAAACCTAGCGGAAAATCGCGATTAGTGGTCGATTATAGACGTTTAAACGCACAAACAGTGAAGAAAAACTTTCCAATACATCACATGGACGATTGTTTTGCCTTATTAAGTGGTCGTAAAGTATTCTGTACCCTGGACTTATTTAATGGATATTTACAAGTAAAGCTGGATCCAGCAATGAGACACAAAACTGGTTTTATCACACCTGATGATACTGAGGAATTTACTCGGCTCTCATTTGAGCTTGTAAATGCTCCTTATGAATTTTCACCCCTAATATTGATTGCCTTAAGAGAATTACGAAATTAACTTGTGTGTTATCCGGATGACATACTGGTTCCAGTCGAAGACTATTAGGATTCGAAGCTAACTCTAAACATTTGGATATACACAGGTGAAATACCTTGGATTTGAATTGACAGAACAGGGCATCAGACCAAGCCAACAGAAGATATATGCTATTGAAAAGTTTGAGACGCCTATAAACAAAAGAGAATTAAAACTATTTTTTGGGATTAACTAGATTTTTTAGAAGATTCGTAAAAAAATATTCAAAAATAGCTTTGTCCTTGACGGAATGAACAAAAGGAAGTGTTGAATTTGTATGGAGTTCCAAACAGACCCAAGCTTTTGAACAACTGAAACAAGAATTGCAGAAATCGCAATACTGTAATTATTTAATCGTAAGTCTGAAAGGACAGAGTTACATTGTGATGCTTCAAGCAAAGGTGTCGCCGGACTTTTATTACAAGGAAACGAGCAAAAAATGCACCTAGTATATTGTGTCTCAAAAAAGTGAAATGAAGCAGCACAAAAATACCATTCGTCCAAACTTGAATTGCTTGCTATTGTGTTTAGTGTTGAAAGACTTACGCATTTGTTACTAGGTATCAAATTTACAGTAGTGAGCGAATGTCAAGCATTATCTCAATGTGAACAAGACTGTGAATAAGACTGTGAATCCACAGGTTGCGAGGTAGTACTCCATTCTTTCAGAATATGATATAGAAATAAGATATCGACCAGGAAGCAAAATGGAACATATTGATTGTTTGAGCAGAGCTGCTGCCGAAGAACCAAGCCAAACTAAAATAATGAACGAAATTTATGAAAAAAATTTAAATATGATGGTAATATTAACAGAAGAGGAAAGAATTATGATTGTACAGAGGAGTGATATGAAACTACGAGAAATAATAAATATTTTTAAACGAGAAGAGTATGAGAGAACACCGGAAGAAAGAAATAAAGTTAAAGAATATACGCTAGAAGACGGCAAATTGTACACGAAAGTGAAAAGTCACGGAGAAGAGAAACTGCTATATGTTATACAGATAGTATGCGTAAGGCTACTGTATCAAATACCATGATCAAGCTGGTCTCTGGTCAGTAGACAGAACGATGGAAAAGAAATGAAGAAGTTATGGTTCCGAAATATGAAGTGATACGTCAAGCACCATATAAGAGCATGTTTCGGATGTCTTATGACGAAAGCTTCTGGAGGGAAAAAATCGGGAAAACTACATCCGTCCTGATTACCTGAGAAGCCTATAGTGAAGATACACATAGATCATCTGGATCCCTTTACCAAAAGGTTGATGTACCTGTTAGTAATAGTGGATGCCTACAGCTGCTTTATAAAATTATTTGGTACCAGAAGTACAAAGTCTTCGGAAACATCAAAAAAATTAGTCTTATTCATAGAACAATTTGGTGCACTCAAGAAAGCTGTCATAGATAGAGGTACTGCGTATACAGGACCCAATTTCCAAGAACTATGCCGAGCATAGACTTATTGCTACGCTTTATCCACAGGCAAATGGGATTTTGAGGCCAAACAAATGTCAGGAAGGGCCGAATGTTATAATTTTATTTGTATTGATATATTTTTATTTGTAAATTAGCGGGTAGTAAAAAAACAGAAGAAGAAAAAATGGTGTAAGGAAGATGTGTGAAAATTGTAACTTTAGAATAAAATATTTAAGAAATACAAACCGGGGATTATTATTAGCTCAGTTACTAATGTGAACATCAAATATAAAGTGTTAAATATAAAGTCAGTCATAAATATAAATAAGTTCTACTAAATATTTTTACTAAGAGTATTTTAATCAATCCGTGTTATTTATTCTCTTCACGTTTTGTTGCTGTTATATTTAATATCCTCTGGATTTATTTATATATCCCAACTAACAAAGGTAAACACATGGTGTAAGGAAGATGTGTGAAAATTGTAACTTTAGAATAAAATATTTAAGAAATACAAACCGGGGATTATTATTAGCTCAGTTACTAATGTGAACATCAAATATAAAGTGTTAAATATAAAGTCAGTCATAAATATAAATAAGTTCTACTAAATATTTTTACTAAGAGTATTTTAATCAATCCGTGTTATTTATTGTCTTCACGTTTTGTTGCTGTTATATTTAATATCCTCTGGATTTATTTATATATCCCAACTAACAAAGGTAAACACGTTAAAATAATGTCGACTAGTCCGGAAAAAGTGCGCGCGATAAGATTATTCGACAATGGATCCGCAAGAGCTGTTGCTTGAGAATTAAGCGTTAGCCATACATCTGTAAATAAATTGCTGCGTAAATGGGCCGTTGAGAATTCAATTCGAGGCAACCGGGATCAAGTAGACAAAGAGTTACCACAGATAAAGAGGTCAGAACTGTATCACAATATGTCCGCGAGCATCCATTTACCAGTTTCCGTTCGGCGGTCAACGAAAGTGTTTTTCCTGCTGGTACGAGTACTGCACGAAGAAGACTGATCTCTATCGGTTTAAAAAGTTATACTGCGGCGCGGGCGGTAAAACATTCACCAACGGAAAGACATCAGCATGATATGTTAATATTTGCGCAAACCTACCATCGCATGAATCCGATGAATCAACTTTTCAATTGTCTTCCTACAATAAGAAAAGGGTTAATAATGAGAGAGGACGAAGATATGATACAATATATATTTATAAACGTTCGATTAGTGTCCGGTTTTCTGTAGGCGCATGGGGATGGATGTATTTTGATGGGCCAGGGGATATATGCAAAATAGAGGGTAATGTCATGCCTAGCGTTACTGTACTGCGTGACAACTTCCTGTTTGAACAAGATAAATAAATACATAAATATAGTTAGCAGTGGATCAAAACTGCAAATATTGAAACGCTACCCTGGCCCCCTAAAAGTCCAGCTTTAAATCCTCTGAAAAATATCTGGGATTTATGAAAATAAATTAATTAATTAATTTATGTATTTTAAACATTAAATTTATTATTTCTTTACATTCTTTTTCTTTACCTTTCATTATCCTTTGTTTTGTTATATAATTTTGTAAGTTTTGTGTAAATACATTATCTGTTTTCCTAATAATTGCCAAAAATATGAAATGCCCTGCATGTGCAAAAATATCAGCTAAACAGTAAGTCAAGAAAAGGAAATACAAATTCTCTTATAAATGTGTATATAAATCTCAACAGTATAAATTCATATGAAACTGAACACATAAAACACAATATCCACATTAATCAATATGTGTGGAGCTATTATTGCTGAAAATAAGAGATGGGTACGAATTTAATCGGACTGAATTTTTTGTGGAAACCTTTCTATACAAGTATGTGTACACTTCTTACTAGTGCGTACTGTTGGTTACATATTGCCGTGAACTTTACCTTAGAATTTAAGACAATACTGTACATAAATATATAATGTTAGAAATAAACATGATTAATGTTGACACCAAGATATACTAGTACATTTAGATTAATATTAGCAATAAGAAAACACACTCGTAGTTTAAGAAACATTTATTTTAAAATAAATTTTATTAAGCCATACAATAACACAGGTATGCACATAGGGTATAAGCATTTTAATTAAGATTATATGTATATAAACACTATTTAGATATAAGTGAGGCAAAACCTCAACAATAATAGTAAATGTCACAAATGAATATTTATTTTCAGAAGTGATAAACCAGAGGTAATGTTTTATTTAGAAAATAAAGAACCTGACTACAGGTTAGGAACAAAAAGAGCTCTGAGTATATTATGCAAAGAACCTACATTTAAAAATGGAAAGACCCTTAAAACCAACAACCGTGAAAGAGTGATGTTAACCAACGGGACGATTGTAAGAGTCAATCATTTAAAAGCAATTAAATTATACTCAGAGAATAAAATAAGATATGCTCGTAATGAATATGAAGAGGCTTAATGCACTCATATAACTTAAAGATAAAATACATACAGTTGCGATGAAAAGGATATTAAAATAAAGTATATCATAAAGAACAGCACAGAATCGTATAATATTTCAATATACACAACAAAAAGTATTAATTCTCTTCGCAATACGAATAACAGAAGTCCTTTTCATGGTTCCAAACTTTGTGCACATACAAATAAACATCTATAACCAAAGAAATAAGCAGCATTATTATAAAAGCAATGATTCATTACAGCATATTAAACATACAAAATTCTCCAAGAACGGAAAAATGGTTCGAGGAAAGAGCAGCACAGACGGAGGGACTGGCAATTGAAACAATAACCAACTTCTTTCCATTCTTTCCGATCAAAAGCAACAAAACAAAGGTGCGAGTAAGGCTAGCGCTCGGACGAAGAATCTACCTGAAAAACAGTAAAAGTAGCAATGAATACATTTATAAGTACAATAAATATTTACGATAGCAATAAAAGAATAAAATAAATATCAATATACTTACTGTACATTAGATATAAATAAATAAAACAACAAATACCGTCGTTGGTAAATGTGGAGAAACATCAAATGTCAGAAATAAACATAATAAAAATAAACGCCAACCTAAAATTTGAGAAGAATAAGAAGAGATATGGAATAAGTATCGAGATATCCGCTAGAGGCGCCACGACGAACAATTTGAAAATAAAAGCACGCAAAGACAATCAAATAACGAGCGGCATTTATTTTCAACTATAAAAAGGGAGTTTTTACAGAAAAAGGGTTAGTTGTTAGCTGATACCTGTGACTTTAAAAACTTCCAATACACAGCAAAGTGATAGCATCTTTTAAAGTAGATAATACATTTATGCGTCAAGCGAGTAGTGATTAAGTGGAGTTTTTACACACTTACCATTACTATCGCAGTGTAAATAAATAAACAAACCAACTAACAACTCACAAACTAAGTAGAAGCATACACGCTCCTAGAGGAATAATTCCCAATTGTTTTATCGTCGCCATATTTACAAGTAAGCGTCACCAGTAAAATTATAGAAGATTCAACGGAAGGAAGAATCAACAAGAATGGACAAACAATTTCAAGCAGAATTCGAAGAATTGTATGAATCTACGCAGTGAGTAGTTAATAATATTGTCATTACAATTAAATTCAATCAAAATACACAGGTTCTCTCCAAGCACTCCATTTCTTTTAAATTATTATTTATTTAAATAATAGAAAGTAAATATAGGGACACAATATTTATTAAAAATAAAGAACACTTGTCTTAATAGTGTACTGTGTGCGAATACTTGCACAACGGACCAGTGTTCAGTAAAAAAGACATTAGTAAGCACAGCTTTGAGTAACAGTCAAACTTTTACAAACAGGAACACCTAAAAGCTTCGCACTAAGAATCTAAAGACTCCGTGAGAATAGAGGTTTAGACAATTAGTTTGTGATGCATTAGGAACGTACCTGGGGTGGTGATTGATCCAAGCTTTATGTAGTACGTGTGAATGTTTGCATAAAGCCGATTAGTCAGTACCTTCATTATCAAGTCAACATAATTTGGACCTAATATACAGGCCTTTAGTAAGAAAAGAGTGAAGGTGGAGAAACCCTGTACTGACTGAATTCATATTAAAATAAACGATTACAATATTATCATGAAAACTGCTACTTATATAGTATTGTAAATAAGCAAATAAAATAAGTAATATACATGCAACAATAAATTTTAATTATTGTAATTATTAAGCAGATAATACATATTTTTATACATAAATAATCTGGTGTCATAGTTATTTGAATTCCTATCCCACACAACTTTAAAATAATAATAATTAAGGAGAAACAAGTAAGGAAAGAAGTAAATCACAGTAGAACCTACGAGAGATAACAATTTATGTTGTTTTGCCTATAAAGCTAGCATAAACTACAATTTTATTTATTTATCTAACTAATAAATAAATAAATTATATAAATTTCATTTAGAGGCAAATACTACAGCATATATACGGCGCCCAACTTGCTGGCTGTGTTTTTCTTACAAAATAAATTAAATACACAATTTGTCAAATATCAAAGCTAAACTTAAAAACACAACTTGCTGGCTGTGTTTCTTTCCTTGCAAAATAAAATTGTTTCTTTCATGTAATCTTATTCAAGTGGGATAGGATTCATTTAAATTTCTATTAAGTAAAATATTAGATAGAAAGCGTTATTTGTACACAACAAAAATGTCAGACAAAGAACAAAACAGTAGCAAAGGTGAAAAACCCAATATTGAAAAAGAAATAGAAACAAAGCCACAATTCACTCAATATAGGGAACCTACACAACTAACCTCGGACTCAGAGTCGGATAAGACTGAGACAAAAGAGGATGATTCAGGAAATGCGACAGTTGAGGGAAGCATACTCACAGAGGGCACAAGTAGTACAACAATGGAACAAAAATTTGAAAGCTTTTTCCATAAATTATTCTGTAAAATAGAGGAAAATAATAACAGAATAGAGGAGAATAATAAAACCCTAAGCCACAAAATAGAGGAAAATAATAAAACTCTAAGCCAAACTCTAAGCCACAAAATAGAGGAAAATAATAAAACTCTAAGCCAAACTCTAAGCCACAAAATAGAGGAAAATAATAAAAATTTAAACAAGAATTTAGAAAGAATCAACTCAAAAATAGACGAGGGATTTAAAGAACTAAGGCAAGAAACACTAGAAATAAATGCCAGATTAGAGGAAAAACTGGACAAAACAGTAGCAGACCTGAGAAAACAAATAAATGACAACACAGAAACGTGCAAGAATACAAGAAAATTCTTTGTACAAGAAATGGTAGAAAGAACTGCGAAGACGCAAGAAAACTTCAACATAGTGAATGAGGAAATAGTAGCTATCAATAGAAAAATAATACACAACGAAGTGGAAAATAAAGAACAAATAGAGAAAATTACACACAAGATAGAAGACTGCGAAACAAAATATGAAGCTTGCAATAACGCTGTGTCCAATCTACAAGGGAAAACATCAACTTTTGAACACACGATCAAACAGCTTGAGGACAAAGTAATGCACGGGGTTCATACACCTAGTGTGTCTTTGCCACAAACTGTGGGAAGCATAGACAATGCACCGAAATTCTCAGGACACTATAAGGACAATCCAATGATATTCCTGAGAACAATTAAGACATACATGAGAGGCATAACGGATGAGACATCCAAACTACACTTTATAAGAGCATGTCTCAAAGACTATGCACTCCAATGGTATCACATGATAATGGATGATGTGATAGACTTTAACGATTTCGAAAGGCGATTCACAAGACAGTATTGGGGTCGAACGCAACAAAGAAACATAAGACACGACCTGATATTTGGAAAGTATAGGTCTGGATTATCTCGAGAGAACTATGTCATAAGAAAATATTCTTTTCTCAAATACATTATACCCAGAATAGAGGAAAGTGACATAGTATCGCAATTGGCTGCACACTTTGATCACAATGTTACTCAGACCGTCGCACTTCAAGGAATGGAAACAATAGAAGAACTCCTTGAATTAGTAAAAAGATTAGACGACATAGATGAAAAGGGCTATAACGTGAACCGAGGGAATGGAAACATGAACAATCAACCTCGAAACAACGACAGCAACAACAGAAACAACTACAATGGGAATAGGCGAAACAATAATAATTACCAAAATACCTATAACCCGGACAGAAATAATGATGGCAAAAGGAAAGATAATAGCCAAAATTACAAGAGGGAAGAAAAGACAAGTAAAGAAGATAAAAGAATTCAAAATATACAAATTGAAAAGGAAGTAAAAGAAGCAACAACAAAACAAAATCAAGAATCTAGGGGTGCGATACCAAAAGAAAACAGGCATAACTCAACAAACAAAGAGTGGGTGAATGCAGCATATTATTCTGGTGCAACGTCGCTGGATTTTTAAATAAGCCAGCCAAGAGAAAACGTAAAATACAAAACATCTATAATTACGATGATTTAAAAAAGATAACCACGGAACTACCACATATAAAAATCAAGATTGGGGAACAAGAGATAGAAACATTGCTGGATACTGGAGCTCAACTTTCACTTTTAAATAACAATATCATGAACAAAGATATTGAAAGTTTGGGGTGTTATAAACCCATAAAGAAAATAAATCTTATTACTGCAAACAAAAAATGTATGATAACAGTAGATAAAATCTTCTGTATAAATATAAAGATAGATAATTTAAATTTATTAACCGAATTCATCATAGCACCTAATTTGAATAGCGACTGTATATTAGGGATGGACTTTTTAAGCCAGTATGGTACGAAATTAAATATGGAAAATAAATTATTCCACATAAAGGACTCAACAATATCATGGAGCAAAGAAGCCCATGAGGAAGAGATCCTTATCAATAATCTATATGAAGAAGATGCTCAAGAAGAAATCACAACAAAAATGGATTGTAGTTTACACAATGAAGTTAAGAAAAGTGCACATCCTGTGAGGCAACTTCAATGCGGAGACCTCACGCAAAATAGGGATGGTACTAAATTAAATTGTAATAAACTGTATATAACCCATGTGAATTATCTTTTGAGTAAGCATATAAAATTATTTGATGATAGTCCAGGATTAGCCAAGGGTTACGAACATAAACTTAAAGTCGACGAGACACAGCCCTTCAGAATAAAAACATACCCCATTCCAAAAAAGTATACAGAGCAAGTCAAATTAGAAATAAAAGAGATGTTGAAAAACGGCATAATTACAAGAACGGAATCAACGTTCATAAATCCAATGGTTGTAGTAATAAAGAAGAAACTTAATGATGAAAAAGACGTCAAATTACGCGTATGCCTTGACGCCAGATGTCTGAACTCCAGAACCGCACCTAATTTTGAAGCCCCACAAAACATTGAAACCCTATTGACAAAATGTACAGACGCAAAGTGGTTTACGAAACTTGATTTAAAAAGTTCTTTTTGGCTGGTACCATTGCACAAAGATTCTAGGAAATATTGTTCCTTCATGTTTAATTCATTAGTATACTCTTACAATGTGGTTCCATTTGGATTATCGTCAGCTACTGCAGCACTAGTAAGAGCAATGCAGCAGATCCTGGATCCACACGAAGAATACGTCTCACACTACGTAGATGATATTCTAATATTTAATAAAGACATAGAAAGTCACAAAGAATCAGTAGAGAAAATCCTGAATACATTAGCAGAAAATGGTTTAAAAATAAACCTCGAGAAATGCGAATTCTATAAAAATAAAGTGAATTATCTGGGATACATAATTGATGGAAAGACGATATCAATAGAGGAGGAAAAACTTGAGGCGATACGAAAATATCCCAAACCAAAAAAAATATTAAAATGCTTAGAGGATTCCTAGGAATGATAAACTACTATAAACACTTCATTCCTAAAATATCCGACCAAACTCACACGTTATACAAAATGATCAAGAAAGGAGTAAAATTCAAATGGACCCATGAAAGGGAAAAGGCATTCATCGACATAAAAGAAAATTTCTACAAGGCATTGATCATAAATCTACCAGATTTCAATGAAGAATTCATACTAAGATGCGATGCCTCCAGCAATGCTGTAGCCGCAGAACTCCTACAAATAAGAAATGGGGAAGAAATACCCATATGCTTCCTATCAAGAATTCTAAAGGATTATGAGCAAAATTATTCCTCGTCAGAACGGGAATTGCTATCCATTATATATGGAGTGTCAAAATTAAAATATTACCTACTAGGAAACACTTTCCTACTTGAGACAGATCATTTATCTCTAATATTCTTAATGAAAACAAGGTTTAATAATTCACGAATATACAGATGGTCTCTCATACTATCTGAATATTCATTTAAAATAAAGCACAGGAAAGGTACTGACAACATAGTTGCAGACGCACTAAGCAGAGCCCATGGAGGTAATAAACAATCACACTCATATCAGATAAATGAATATGATATCGAACACGCTCCAAATTTATACAATCGAGAAGATATCGAAGACAGTCAACGAACACCTGAGATACTAGAAATAAAGCACAGAGAAGATAGAGAACTCACGTTAAAAAGAATAAAACATATCAAATAGGAGACCTAGTTGTAGTGAAGAACTATCGACTAGGTAGGAGACATTTAAATAAATGTGCAAAACTGGACCTACCCTACAGTGGACCTTACAGAATAAGTAGGACACTAGGAGATGTAACTTATGAACTACAAGAAGTAGACAATAGAAATATAAAAGGAAAATACCATGTGTCCATGCTACATGACTACGATGAAATAAATGATCAATAAAATTGCATTTGTAGTTCACGTTAAAACATAATTTACACATTTGTCAATTCATTATTTCATAATGGCAAACCATGGTTTTAACAACTAAGGGATATCCCGTGAACTTTACCTTAGAATTTAAGACAATACTGTACATAAATATATAATGTTAGAAATAAACATGATTAATGTTGACACCAAGATATACTAGTACATTTAGATTAATATTAGCAATAAGAAAACACACTCGTAGTTTAAGAAACATTTATTTTAAAATAAATTTTATTAAGCCATACAATAACACAGGTATGCACATAGGGTATAAGCATTTTAATTAAGATTATATGTATATAAACACTATTTAGATATAAGTGAGGCAAAACCTCAACAATAATAGTAAATGTCACAAATGAATATTTATTTTCAGAAGTGATAAACCAGAGGTAATGTTTTATTTAGAAAATAAAGAACCTGACTACAGGTTAGGAACAAAAAGAGCTCTGAGTATATTATGCAAAGAACCTACATTTAAAAATGGAAAGACCCTTAAAACCAACAACCGTGAAAGAGTGATGTTAACCAACGGGACGATTGTAAGAGTCAATCATTTAAAAGCAATTAAATTATACTCAGAGAATAAAATAAGATATGCTCGTAATGAATATGAAGAGGCTTAATGCACTCATATAACTTAAAGATAAAATACATACAGTTGCGATGAAAAGGATATTAAAATAAAGTATATCATAAAGAACAGCACAGAATCGTATAATATTTCAATATACACAACAAAAAGTATTAATTCTCTTCGCAATACGAATAACAGAAGTCCTTTTCATGGTTCCAAACTTTGTGCACATACAAATAAACATCTATAACCAAAGAAATAAGCAGCATTATTATAAAAGCAATGATTCATTACAGCATATTAAACATACAAAATTCTCCAAGAACGGAAAAATGGTTCGAGGAAAGAGCAGCACAGACGGAGGGACTGGCAATTGAAACAATAACCAACTTCTTTCCATTCTTTCCGATCAAAAGCAACAAAACAAAGGTGCGAGTAAGGCTAGCGCTCGGACGAAGAATCTACCTGAAAAACAGTAAAAGTAGCAATGAATACATTTATAAGTACAATAAATATTTACGATAGCAATAAAAGAATAAAATAAATATCAATATACTTACTGTACATTAGATATAAATAAATAAAACAACAAATACCGTCGTTGGTAAATGTGGAGAAACATCAAATGTCAGAAATAAACATAATAAAAATAAACGCCAACCTAAAATTTGAGAAGAATAAGAAGAGATATGGAATAAGTATCGAGATATCCGCTAGAGGCGCCACGACGAACAATTTGAAAATAAAAGCACGCAAAGACAATCAAATAACGAGCGGCATTTATTTTCAACTATAAAAAGGGAGTTTTTACAGAAAAAGGGTTAGTTGTTAGCTGATACCTGTGACTTTAAAAACTTCCAATACACAGCAAAGTGATAGCATCTTTTACAGTAGATAATACATTTATGCGTCAAGCGAGTAGTGATTAAGTGGAGTTTTTACACACTCACCATTACTATCGCAGTGTAAATAAATAAACAAACCAACTAACAACTCACAAACTAAGTAGAAGCATACACGCTCCTAGAGGAATAATTCCCAATTGTTTTATCGTCGCCATATTTACAAGAAGTAAGCGTCACCAGTAAAATTATAGAAGATTCAACGGAAGGAAGAATCAACAAGAATGGACAAACAATTTCAAGCAGAATTCGAAGAATTGTATGAATCTACGCAGTGAGTAGTTAATAATATTGTCATTACAATTAAATTCAATCAAAATACACAGGTTCTCTCCAAGCACTCCATTTCTTTTAAATTATTATTTATTTAAATAATAGAAAGTAAATATAGGGACACAATATTTATTAAAAATAAAGAACACTTGTCTTAATAGTGTACTGTGTGCGAATACTTGCACAACGGACCAGTGTTCAGTAAAAAAGACATTAGTAAGCACAGCTTTGAGTAACAGTCAAACTTTTACAAACAGGAACACCTAAAAGCTTCGCACTAAGAATCTAAAGACTCCGTGAGAATAGAGGTTTAGACAATTAGTTTGTGATGCATTAGGAACGTACCTGGGGTGGTGATTGATCCAAGCTTTATGTAGTACGTGTGAATGTTTGCATAAAGCCGATTAGTCAGTACCTTCATTATCAAGTCAACATAATTTGGACCTAATATACAGGCCTTTAGTAAGAAAAGAGTGAAGGTGGAGAAACCCTGTACTGACTGAATTCATATTAAAATAAACGATTACAATATTATCATGAAAACTGCTACTTATATAGTATTGTAAATAAGCAAATAAAATAAGTAATATACATGCAACAATAAATTTTAATTATTGTAATTATTAAGCAGATAATACATATTTTTATACATAAATAATCTGGTGTCATAGTTATTTGAATTCCTATCCCACACAACTTTAAAATAATAATAATTAAGGAGAAACAAGTAAGGAAAGAAGTAAATCACAGTAGAACCTACGAGAGATAACAATTTATGTTGTTTTGCCTATAAAGCTAGCATAAACTACAATTTTATTTATTTATCTAACTAATAAATAAATAAATTATATAAATTTCATTTAGAGGCAAATACTACAGCAATATGTAAATGTGAGCAGTGTAACATATAATCATGCATTTTCAATGATACACAGAATATGCTATGTTGTTTTATTAATGCCTGATCAATGGCACTGTGTTTATATTATCTTGTTTTTTAAGATGTGAAGTTTCATCGGCAACGTTACGCCTTGTTTTTACATCCTTTCGATAAACAAATGAGTATAACTTAATACTGGCAGAATATCCTAGATCCTGTTTTGTCAAAATGTTATTGTTATTTACCGATTATACAAAACTGCTTTGCTGTATTTTATTGAATAACAGATACTAATCGAAAAGTTGTTGATGTTTAGATTAAGCAATAAATATGTGTCTGCAAAACATATTATGAGAACAAAATTAAATCAAGTTTAAATCTTTACGTTTATTTTTCATATAATTTCCTAATATTTTGCGTTGCATTATCGAACACAACTCCAGGTATAGTTCTTTCAACGATATAGCAGCCCGACTAAAGATTAAAACTGTTAAATTCATTACGGGCTAGTACATAGCAAATCGGGAGGTATGTTTTGAAAGGTCGACAAGCAAATTTGCAAATGGATCGTATTTAAATATAATTAAATATTAGTATATTTTTAAATCGAATTCTTTTGCGTACATAATAGATAGAGAGTCACAAAGGTCTGAGATAGTCCCAATATGCAATAAAATCAGTCGCTATAAAGTTGAAAGAACTATAGGAATGTAACTTGAATGCACCTTTTTTATGAAAAGATCGCGTCTCTCGCGGACATAAAGAGAAAAAACAATATAATTTGAAATACCATTAGATCCTGTAAGACTCCTTTTACTTTCTCCACGATTGTCATCATGAGAGATATCAATAGTTCGTTTAAATTCTTGCTGGCGTCCTCCTGAGCTATTAGCTTCGTAGTGGAAAGTGATTGCCTAACTTTCGTTAGGGACTCTGCAAAGTGCAATTTTAGCAGGTTCAAGTGTGTCTTGCATTGCTTTCGTCCGGCATTTATGATGATATCGATTCCTTTCCTGAAACATAACACAGGTCATGTAGTCATCACGCGATCGAATGCGGAAACTTTCATTACTCAGGCGAAGTGTATGTCACAAATTGCTTATACATGTGTAGTTAGATTTTTTTGGATACAAAAGTTGGATACAAATCAAGCTTTAAATATTTATAGTCAGGGAAAAAGAGTTGCAAATAAAAAAGTCATAGTAAGCCGGCTGATTTAAATATCGATTGTAGATCTCGTACAACTAATCAGTGGACCGGCCCTCAGCTGCCCTAGAAGCGATGGGTCTGCGTGTGGGAGGCTGCGAAAATGATAAAAAAAATTGCGTAACAGTACGACGGCTGAAACTTTTTTTTATAAATAGTTGACATCATAGCGAGTTGAAAAAATCGTCAAATGCATCGTGGAAGAAGGATTATGCGTCAGTTGCTCTCATGAACTTATAAGTACACTAACGACAATCAGCTGCGTGTGTAGTGGTGGAAAGACCGTTAGCTGACGCAGTAAAGGTAAATATTCTTCGAACAATGCACGGTATCTTTCAGGGTCCAGCTGACAGAACTCCCCCTGCTCGCACCCAGCTGATTGACTTTTGCAAACGTAATTAATTAACTATCATATTGTCAAATTTTACCGCCATAGTATGCTACCCTCTTGTATTTAAATTTATATGGCCGAGGCCCTAAACAAATCGGTACCCAAAAATTCCAAGAAGGTAGTGAGTTAGGCACCACCACGGTATTTAACCTTCTATTATACTTTTAGGAGGACGCTTGTCTATTAATTAATCACCAACTTATAACACTCTAGTCTTACCTCTTACTTCCCCAAGGGTCGATGTTAAAGATGGGAGTCAGCACTGCCTCCAGCTACAGTCAGAGAAGGGCGAGTTCGAACACCGTACTAAGTCGAAGGTTAAGATGTCAGGGCGCCTATCCGTAATAATATGCTAAGCCTAACAGATATTCAGACCCCGGACCAGGTCCAATGTAAAACTCCCCAGGTGATAAGTAAATAAGACCAATACACACTCATTCAACTTAACAACAGTTTATTGAAATTTAACTAGACCTCAACAGTGTATTCCAGTTATGAACATATCCGGCTATTTTAATAGTCTTGAATTCAAGAGATATTTACAACAAGAGAAAACAATGATAGTGAAACACAAGCGCAACTCGGTTGCCAGTAAAAATAAAAAAAAAAGGTCTGAAGGACTGTTCAAAACTTAAATGATCACCCAAGGTGATCCACAATTCAAATTTCAGTGACGTGACATTACCAAAATTTTAAAAGTTCAAAAGAAACAGGTGAACACAAGGATAAACTTAAATCTAACATTGATTCACCAACAATATTCTTACAAGTACACAATTATAAGGCAACTCGCCAGGAGTCCCTCCAAAGTCGAACAGTTTGATCGTATAATGCAACGCGACACCCAAAAATAAACACTCTGTATACCAGAGGCATCTGACAATCTATTCGACGTTAGAGAACAGACTCTAAGTTGTAAGATATCTAATTCTATATAAGAAATAGCGCTAGTTAACTATGCTTTACAGGAAGAATATATGATTAAGTTAAATTCATTAATTTCTTACGAGATTATACCAAAAATAAATTACAATCATAGACTAAAATGCGTTAAATAACAACTAAGAATTTATACAAGTCCGGTGTGAGGCTACACTGCCATACACATCCCAAAATTTAGTTCAATTCCTAAGTCCAAAATTAAAATGGCTACGTAACGTCTCCAAAAATGTCAAAGTAACCTCCAAAATGGGGTCACTATTGTTAATAAAACTACGTTAAGTTATTTAATTCAAAACATTAAGGCTCACAGGCCACAAGAAGTTAAATTAGGAAATTACGATTACTTATTTAATTATTTAGCCCGGAAAATTAAAATTCACTGTTCAAATTACACGATATTGACACAAAAATTAGCCAAACTGTTTAGTCAATTAGACTCTACCCTCTGGATAATGTCAGAGAAAATTTACACAGTCACAATACCTTAAGAAAGTCACATCCAAAGCTTCCAACACGACACCTCCTACGGATCCACACGTTACATGGAATATGCTCTCCTATCCTCGGTTAACGACACCTCAAGAAATAGCGTTTGAAGGCTACAGTATTCCAATAATCTGCACCTTAAATATGCCCTCACCGCAGGATATAACAACAATTCCTTGGCACCGTAAGACTACAAGCACGTGGTTCTCACGTCTTAACCCCAAACCAAAAATGCTCAAATGAGGTTTATGTCAGGCCCAACACCAGCAGCTAAATTTGAATATAGAAACACACAAATTAAGATCGATTAGACACGTGGAAAACTATACTTACAGCAGCTTAAACAATTCCCAAGCCCAGAAGAAAATATCCTCGCAAGAATGAAATAAAACGCCAAAATTCACCAATAATACTTGAGAAGCACCATAACATCCGCTTTTGTAAGCGATTACCGACGATAAAACTCAACTCTCCACCATTCTCAAGTAAAGCTGAGGGAAATGATTCTGCTCTGTGGTGTCTAACCTTTCTCGACGACCGTTAAAATCAAAAGAGGAAGACTCTAACATGTCAAGCCCGATCATCAAACGCACACGACAATTGTTCTAAAAGATCGAACGACCCAACTAATACTTTAAACGTACGACAAAAATACAGGTTCAAATAACCATAGGAAAATGGAAAATAATTATTAATAATTTGTTGCATAACTCTAGGCCGAAAAGAAGTTTGAAAAACGAAATTAACAATAACTAAAGAAAACAAATTAATTAAATGAAACAACATACGCCATCTACCCGACAATGCCTGTATACGTTACACCCACCTATGGCAAGGCGGAACGCGTGCAATAGGAATCTTAAGCACTTCTACACCAGATGGCAGTAGTAGTAGGAAGACGACATAAATTTAATCAAAAACGAATTACGTATTCCGACAATTAAAATAAACCATTAAAGGATAAAATACAACCAAAAAAAAAAAACGTAACAAGTAACAATTGAATTATAATCTCAGGAGAAATAATATGTGTAAAACATTTATGAAATGTGTTTTTAGAGAAGATATTTCGAAGCGGTGTTCTTCATCTTGATTAGGAGCAGCCTTTAAAATTATTTTGTGTTATACAGTGTTCCATAACTTGGTGGCTGACCATACAGCTTCTAAAATGGAACACCATGTATATTATTACGCATTTGTATTGCCTGTATAATTCTTAGTCAAGTGATAAGATAGTATAGGCCTAAAATTTTCGACTTATTGCTATTTTTCTGAAAAATTCAATGTTTTTATAAAATTATATCTCTCGAAAACGACGTGTTAGATGGACACAAGTTTTGGTAGCGTTTAGTACTAATACAAACATATTTTATTTTTTTGCAATTACTAAATGAATTTGCAGAAAACTTGATTGAAGTTACATGATACATTTTTAATGCCAATATTAAAATAGTTTCTCAAAGCTTATTTGCTCATTATTTCTTCAAAAATTAACAGTAATTGAATTATACTCTCTATAATAAAAATTTTAAAAAGATTACTATACCAAACCTTATATCTATGAAATCAGAAAAAAATAGGCATTTTTATGAAGTCATCTTGATAATTAAATGTGCCATGAATTTTTAACTAAGATTATTAAAATCTACGTAAAAATTACTACAAAATACCATTTTTATATAAGTTCTATCTTCGATAGTTACGAAGATATGTATAATTGACAATTTCGGCAATTTCCGATTTTTTGTAAATATCTTCAAAACTTGACAATAAATGTTAAATCTGAAAATACTATCAAATACTCCTCGAATTTCTTAACAACTTTGCTAATTTACCCATTAGGGAGATAGAAAATGGGTAGCCTGTATATGTGAACGAACGGCATTATATAAAGTAATACACAGTGTAAATTAAAGTTAATATAAACTAATATAAAGGTAATATCAAAAAAAAAAAGAAATAGAGATATAGAAATTAATAATTTCGTAGAACTTAATCATTATCAATCGTATCGCTATCGTAATCATTCTCTGATGAATCGTCATCAGAACTGTCCTGTTAAATTGCTCTCTTCATCTCGTTCAATATCTTGAGCTTGTTCCTCATCGCCGTTACCATCAAGATTTTCGCTGCTATCCGTTATAAGAAAGTTACTGATGACTGATGGGGGATTTGATCTCCCTCGAACCAATTAAATACATATTAATTTTTGTTTTTTCCCATACCGAAGGGTCTTAACGATAAGCATGGCTCTAAAAGGTGCGCTTATATGACGTGCGCAATAAATACTGGCGTAGCTAGAATTACATGGTGGAAAGATTGCTCCGTCGATACGACTTTCCTATTTGAAGTATATCGTTCTTTTCATTAGTTTGGTAATTTTAAATAAACGTTGCTACTCGTGAGTTACATGACGCGACACATTGCATCCAGGAGAATTCCAGGAAAAGCGCATCCCGATAAGACAATTAGTATATAAGCACAAACATGGTGAATGTAGATTTAGTATATTGTTCGAATAAAACTCTTTGACAATACTCCTTGTTCTTTCTTTTAACTTTGTAATATTAAATAAAACTTTTTAAAAACTTAGAACAGAGGAAGAACTTGTTAACTCGTGTACCGTTAACATAGTTTATCTTTTTGAATACGTACAGGCGACAAACAAATTCTTCGATCGTTACGAAGACCTCGTTTAATGTACAATCCGGGATATCTGCAATATTGTTCAATGCTCGCAAGTATGACTGAGATTTTCGCAACTACTGAGGCACATTCTTCCCCTTCACGTAAAATGCAGCATTGAAATCGCAACCTGTGAGGGTATGGGACCCCCGGCAATGCAGAGCACAAATTGGTCCCCAAATTTTCACACAATTTCGTAATATTAACGAATTTTTGGGAATTTCCGGAACTAACATGTATTGCGATTTTTAATCGTTTTGAAGAGCACTCACACTAACAGTCTTTCCACCACTACACATGCAGCTGATTCTGGTTTTCCTACTTTTAATTATGTAAACAATCACTTAGATAAATTTAAACGTACGCCGGATACTATTACTTTATTTTACGTGTCTTTTGCAAGTTCATGCAAGTAGCTGACGCATAATCCCCCTCCACGATGCAGCTGACAACTTTATTTCAACTTATTATAATGTTAATTATTTATAAAATCGGACGGCGTACTTTTACTTTAAAAAATTCTTTTAACACTTTCGCACCCACCGTCGGGGCGTCAGCTGACACTTGGTTTAGTTATTAGTCATACGAGATCTTTCGGAAAAGAACACAAGCGATCGGCGTAAAGTCACTACCTAAGATGCAAGGCTACCTCCCGGACTATTATATATGTATATACGTTATTATATGGTTTAATATTCAAAGAGTGAGGACGTATTTTAATCGGCTCTGCATATAGTGCAGTGTCGAAAAGAAAAATATTGTTATTTATTATTCAGACATACATGAAATTGTGATGATGAGCTATTAGTGAAATGGATCGATGATTCAAATGGATGATTAATCATTTGTCAAATGGGTTAACATATACAAAACAACAAAAATATGTCATACAATAAGTGCTATGTTTGCCGAGTGGAATTCCGGAGAACAGAATGAACGGTAGAGTGTTTCGTCAGTAACGAAACAGCTAAGAAGTTGAGTGACACGGAATAATTATATATATATATATATATATATATATATATATAATGTGTTTTACTACCGGATGGTAGAATTCGGGTTATTGGAATTTAATTAAACAGCATGTATACAGTGTGAGCAAATGTCTGAAGAAGGTTGTAATAAAATGACCGAAACGTCATAAGCTAAAAAAACGCTGTTTAATTAAATTCCAATAACCCGAATTCGACCATCCGGTAGTAAAACACATTACATAGTGAAATACACCATCAGTCACAACTGAACTCCGACAAATATTATATATATATATATATATATATATATAATTATATATATATATATATATGCGATATTTGTCGTAAAATGAAAGTTTGTCAAACAATGAAGGAAATGGATCAAAAACTTAATAATTGTTTCCAAACAATATCAGAACAAAATGAATTGACAAAATTTTAGAGTTTATTTCGAACACCGAAAATATAGCAGTAAACAAGACATTATTACTATTGAAAAAGAAAAGTCATGTGTTAATCGTTAAACCTAAAAAGGATAATCAAAAATCACACGAAACAAAAAAGATATTAAAAATAAATATATGTAATATATTATATGTAGACAAGGGCGTCTCAGATAAAATTAAAATAGGAAAAAAATACTTAAAACAAGAAAAAAAAGAACTATGGAAATATTATATTGTCTGTTTAACCGGAGATGTATTCCAGCATCATAGACAGGGCACAAGTAAATGTAGGATGGAAAAAATGTAAGGTGTATGAACACCTACAAATAGTTAGATGTTATAAATGTGCCTGGTATAAACATTTTGCTAAAGAATGTGAAAATGTGGAAACATGTAGTAATTGTGCTGGTAGTCATTTGACAAACAAATGTGATAACATAATTATATATAAATGTATAAATTGTATAAGAACAAATGATAAATTTAAAATGGATATTGACACTAATCATACAGCGTTTGTTACAAACGTAAAGTAGATAAGCAAAAAACAAAAATTAAATATATGTAGCAATTAGATTGTAAGTAGGATTGATTGCTCAATCCTTAGCAAAGGACTGGTTTTCAATAAAAGTAAAAGAGCTGATAATTTCAAAAGCCGTTTATGAAGTTGTTGCCAAATTCACTTTTCAGTATTTTTTTTATTTTTTAGAAGTTTTTTTATACTTAGTAGTTGACGATATTTTGGTAAGATTTTATTCTCGTACTGAAATAAGCAAATACCAATGAAAAAAAAATTCAAAAAGGAAAAATATGATTTTTTTAATTAGTGTGCAATTGCAGTATCCTAAAAAGTATTTAATGAATTACATTGTTAACTCTATTTGAATTGAACCCCAGAAGAGAATGATTCTGTGTGTGGTGATTAGGATGTTGATGGTGTTCAAGTAGTACTTCGAGGAAAACAAGACACTCGTGAAATGTACAAGGCGCACGTTCCCTTTAAAGACGACCTCACATACACACACTCACACTTTCAGTAATAAAACATTCCCATGCCTTTGCTATAACATAGTGAGAGGTCAGTCTCTGAAAGATTCCGGTAGCTACTTACTTCGAAAAGTCCACATTCCTACACAATGTGTTCATTGCATGTAGACGTCGATAAAATCTATCGAGCGCCCTCACCAGTACGCTTGTGTCGCCGACTTCCTGCTCGAGATCCACTTTGTTCTGCACCAGATCGAAATATTTGTTCATATTTTGCAATACGAAATTGTTCAGGTCCTTTGTGGCGAAATTTTCAAATATTTCACTGCGAACAAGAAAGAAACGTGTACGTACTTAATTCAGTCGAGTTAAACTCAGATTTCGGAAGTAAGACTTAAAAGCGTATAAAGAGAATGTTCTTATTATAGATTAAATTATCTTATACGTGCTTTGCAGATAAGTTCGTTCTGTATAATTATTTACATTTTAAATTAACCCTAATATCAGATTAAGGAGTGGTTCAAATATCACGCCAAAACCTGGAACACGTAGCTTAAAATGTAGTTAGATAATTTGATATGACATCATGGCAATTGGGGTTAAAGGAACTGTATTATTTTTTAACTACCGATTTAGCTGTTTTATGTTTCATTTACTACTTTAGTTAAATGGATGGAAGTGCCGCTTTTCATAGTACCAATCGAAGCAGCAATAAGAGTGTAAGGCCATTGGGGACAGGAAGAGTAAAGTTATAAACACAAGTAGGTAGGTACAGTCTTCTCAACAATAAGGTTGCCAATCTAAAGTATAAATTCTGTCTAATATATGTAGGTCGTGCTATAACTTTATTATGAATGAAATAGTCAATCTTTCCATCGATCCAGTTTCGACCTAAAATATAGGGTGAATAAGGTATATACATGAATATACGCTTAATGTAAATAATAAATCACCGGGTTTTTATTTGGGATGTTTTGCAATTTTATGTCCGCTTTTTACTCGCAAGTTATATGTGAAATACCCTGATTTTAGAGTTTGCTTTATTTTATGAACAAGACACTAATATGGATACAATAATAAAGAATTATTTGATCATAAACCAAAATATATTTAATGTTTTTTATACATATTATTATATATACTAAAAGCCCATCTTGTGTCCCCGTCTAATCGCCTTGGTTGAAATAGCTTAACCGAACCCTCGAAAAGGGCAAAACGATATGTGTAACTCCTCCCAGGAAATCGCGTCGGGAGCGTTCCCTCTTTGGGTACGTATAGGTTGGACGTTTCCCATTTGAGTGTGCTATATTTGGTGGCTGCTGGTGGTGATCGGAGGCTCCGAAAAGGGAGCGCGGCCTTAATTATACACAAATAGGCGGTGGCATGACAGAAAATAAAGAAAATGCACTTCAAAAATCAAAAATTGTCATATATGACAGCGACACCGAAAAGTTTCACGGTTCTCACTTTCACGAAAGAATTCAAAGTTATCGAGGTTGCGCCTGCGCACGAAGGCCCAGACTACGAGAGAATGGATTTTACGCAACGTTCGGCAGCAATCTCCACTTTACCACTACTTCTATAACGAAGGTACAGATCATTTAAAAGTAGGCGACAGCTCACGTCAATTAAAACACATCACATTTTGAAAGGTGCATAGTAAAACCTTATTTCTGCCATGACATTTTCATGTCTTACGTCTTAACGTTTTCTAATAACAAAATTATCAGGACGTACACAAGGTAAAATAATCGATATTTAAAGGAAAGATGGATAAAACGAGCCCTGTTATAATTTAACTACGAATCATCTTTCTATTTCTACATACAAATAATAGGGTGAGTTTTCTTTATTTGTCAGATGTATCCGAAACACATACTGCTATGATATTAGTACAATTGTTATAGGGTTGCCACGATCTAGCTCATAAAACAAAATTCTCTCTCTCTCAGGTTCCCTCGGCGAGACTGTACAATGTTCACGTCAGGAATCGTGATCTTAGAAAACAGTATAAAAAAACAACAAATTACTTGAAGACAAAAAAATTAAATAAATAATTAATTATCTTTTCTAAAATCTTTAATAAAAGTGAAAAACAAATCAGATATAATTTATTTATTACAAAAAAACAAAAAAAAAAACTTTCATTAATAAATTCTCAAGAAAAAATCCTACCCACTACTTGACCAGATAGGATAAAAAAAACTTGTACTGACAAACGCGACAAAAATTTACCTAATTAATTACTAAAAATAATTCATAAATTTTATACAAAATAATAATTACTTAAAATAAATAAATTAAATACCTATAATTAAAATACATCAAATTATAGCAAACTGATACAGTAAAGAAAATTATCTACTTTAATAGCTTCTCAATAAATATAAAATATTCTCAAACACGTGCAGGAAACAAAATGACGGTTATGAGTCTACTTTTCTACAATATTAAAATTTTCTCTTATTATCATAAAGAATGCATTCTCTCTTAAAAGTAAATACTTAACTTATATAACAGCAATAAAACTAATTCACTAACTTGATTAAATCTTGGCTCCGTAAAATAATGAAATTTATAACAAATTTTATTCAAACATCAAATATCTAATAAAAGAACTGCATTTAACGGGAGACCAAAATTTAATGTCCTTTCAATATATCACACGGCAGGACAAGTCAAAGTCCAAATCCCTACCACGTCTCATAAACATTCCGCACATGTATACAATATAAAGATATCAAGTTGAAAAGCGTAAATAATCTTCAGGCATCTTTTCTTTTAAATTCAAATAACAAAATAAATATTAATATACACAGATTACCAAAATACAGTGTGTACCAAAACATTTGCCCCACAGAAAAATAAATTTGAAGTAAATCAATTTATTTAATTTTACTTATCTATGATATATAAAAACCATAGCATATCTCCAAAATAACAATTTATTAAATCTGTGCAAAGCAAAGATTTCAGAAATTTTTATTTTCCGCACACAACATCTTACTATCTCTAATGTTTTCACCAAATACAATATAATGTAAAAATTAAAACCCTTCTCCGCACACAGAATATAATTGTATAGTACCTCACAATCTTCTTAAGGATTGTTCAAATATGGATGAAGCATACTAATGTGATATCGTCCCTTCTTAATGCGTCCATCCATTGAATAGAGCTCATATGTGACGTTATTAAATATTCTTGTTACAATATACGGACCACAATAAGGAAGATCCAACTTAGCACACTTTTGTTGATTTCTTCTGGCAACCCTATATCTTCTAACAATGACTGTATCTCCAATATTAAACCTAGTTCTTTCTTTGATTTTTTCATTTTCTCGGCGCACATACATCTCCCCTTGCCTTTGTAGTCTTCCTCGAACCAAATTATTTCTCTCTTCTAGATTATGAACAACTTCTCCATGCAAATCCCAGGGCCGACTAGGAGTCATTCCATTCATCAAAGTCGCTGGACACTCTTCAGTAAGGGTATTGGGCGAATTGTTCATGGAATGTTCTATCTGTTGGACATACTGGACCCAGCCTACATGGTGTTCATGGGTTTTCATCCTCAAAAATTTGATTACCTCTTGAATATACCGCTCACATGGATTGGCACATGGATGGCGTATCGAAGAAAAACATACATTAATATTTTGTTCATTCAAAGCATTTATAAATCTATCATTAGTAAAATAACTAGCATTATCTGCTAAAATTCGTCTCATTTTTCCTTGATTTTGTACGAAGTTATTAATACATAAAAGTGCAATCTCAGAATTGTATTTTGTAGTGGGAAACAGCCTAACAAATTTAGTAAAAATATCCACCATAACAAATATATTTCTATACCCATAATCTCCTGGTATTAAATTTCCTAAGAAATCAATCGCTACTAAATCCAATTTATTATTCACTATTATACTTTTTATATCATGTTGCAATGTGCGATTTTTATGCTTTCCAAAATAACATTCATTACAATTCCTTACCACCCTTTTCGCTATACTTCTATCCTTAACAGCATAAAAAGCTTCTCTAAAAGTTAACCAAACTTTCCTAGTCCCAATATGTCCCAGTTCATTATGAATAATGGACATTGCTTGACGAGCATACATTTCATTTACAACCACATTATACTGATCACGAATCTGTTTTTTAATAAGCCCATCATGAAAAATATAATCTTTATAATTCCCCACATTTCTCAATTCCTCTTTAATATGATCAAAACATTCATCCTGCTGGACCTGATGGATCTCAACATAGTCAAACATTCCCTCAGCTGCATATCTATTATAAGCATTTAACTCGACATGATTGAAGTTACTTTTTATATTGTACATTCTTGTTAAAGCATCAGCGGTAACATTTAGAACACCTCTGATATGTCTAATTTGAAATGAATATTCTAATAACAACAATGACCATCTATATATTCGATTATTTGAAAATCTAGTTGACAAAAGTGACGTCAACGCCGCATGATCTGATTCTACAATGAATTTTTTAGCCAACAAATAAAAACGTAATTTATTTACAGTATGCACTACAGCAAGTAACTCTTTTTCTCCCACTGTATATCTTAATTCATATTTTTTTAATAGCCTTGAAATGAAACAAATAGGCTCTTCATTTCCCTCATCATCTAACTGAATTAAAACTCCACTTATAGCAGAATCACTAGCATCAACTCTTAATAAAAATTCTTTAGAAAAATCAGGCAGTACTAATAACAAACTATTATAAAATTCATTCTTAACCTTTTCAAAAGCATCTATTCTTTCTTTAGACCAAATAAATTTTTCATTCTTTCTTAATAATTCATACAATGGTGCACATAATTTTGCCAAATACGGAACAAATCTTTTATAATAACCCACAATACCAAGAAAACCTCTCAACATTTTCACATTCTTAGGTCTAGGATAATTTTTTATAACCTCCAGCCTAGAATCATCCACACTGACATATTTTAAACTTAAATTATATCCAAGGAATTTAATTTCCTTTTTAAAAAACTCACATTTCTTAATATTAATTTTTAAACCATTATTTGCTAATACCTCTATAACCTTCCTTAAATGTTCCATGTGTTCTTCAATTGTCTTGCTAAATATTAATATATCATCTATATAATGGGATACAAACGATTCATAAGGTTCTAAAATTTGTTGCATTGCTCTAATTAAAGCAGCAGACGAGCTACTTAGTCCATATGGTACCACTTTAAATTGGTATACAGCTCCATCTACCATAAAACCACAATATTTTCTACTCTTTCTTTCTAAAGGCACCAACCAAAAAGAACTTTTTAGATCCAACTTAGTATAAATCCTAGCGTCGTTGCACTTAGATAATAACGTTTCCACAGTTACAGGAGTCTCAAATTGCATCTTGGTACGCTCATTCAACCTTCTGGTGTCCAAGCATAAGCGAATATCTCCACACTTCTTTTGAACCACCACCAGCGGATTGACATACCTGGTGACACCTCTCTCAATAACACCATCTCGCAACATCTTTCTTACTTCTTCTCTCACCTTCTCTTGCATATTTTTGGGAATTGGATAATTTTTAATTTTAAATGGTCTCGACTCATCTACTTCTAATGAATGTACATAATTTTTAGCAATACAGGGAAATTTATCTACTAAGGAAATATTCTTCTTTATCATATCTTTGACACTTTCTTTATATTTTTCTTCAACATTAATTTCAAGTAAATCTACATCTTCAGGCACCTCGATACACATATTATTGGACTCTATTTCTTTAACCTCTTCAACTTCTTCATAATTTTCACCATTTATACTATTTATAACTTCTTTTACTTCATATACCATTTCCATATTATTTATAACCTTTTCATTTTCTTCATCTACTTCATCCTGCTGAAACCAGGAAACTACTTGATTCTCCACCACCATACATTTTTTCTCAATGTCTATTACTGCCTTTATTTTTTCTAACAGGTCCATTCCAATAATACCATCTCTTTGTAAACCTTTGACTGACATAAATTCTCCCAAAAACTTATTATCTTCTACCATAAATTCAACTACATAAATTTTATTTACCATTGCTATTATCTTTTTCGTCGCAGACACAATTGTAATTTTTCTTGTAGGTATATATTTACCTGCATTCATACTTTCTAATTTTTTTATTATTTGATCATCCAAGATTGAAATTTCACTCCCCGTATCAACTAAACAATTTACTTTCACTCCTCCCATAGTAACTTTTATATGTGGCAACATCTTATTATCTAATTGATTTGAATCATTCTCTCTCATTGCATTCATACTAATTATCTCTTTGGTTGGCCTATCTAAAAATCCTGACACTTTGCCTTTTCCTCTCTCTCTACATTTTCTCTACTATTTTCTTTTTTAGTACCATTATATGAAAAATTTTTATTTACTCTTTCATTCTGTATATAATTACGATTTATATTTTCTTCTCTTAATTGACATGCTCTATCATTCTCTCTATTCCAATTTACATTCCTATTTTCTACCTGTGGTCTCACAAATCTATTTGTCATGTTATAATTGTGTGAATTTCTTTCTCTATCATTAAAATTTCTTTGCTCTCTATATCTTATACCATTTCTATCATATTTTAACATATTAAAACTTTGAAATCTATTTCCATACTCAGCATCATCTAATCTCCTCAATAATTCTATAAATTGACTAATGGTCTTTATATTTTGTATGGCCACTGCCTGACTTACTTCAACATCAAAATGACATGCTAATTGTGTAACCAAATCAATTTCAAGCATAGCAGGAGTTAAATATTTTAAAATTGAATATTTTTTCATTATATATGTCTCACGATTATCTGAACCTCCTTTCTTAAAATTACCAAATAATAAATCTTTTCTCACCCTCATTTGTGCCATCTGTCCCCAATACTGCTGTGTGAATCTCTTTTCAAAATCCTCGAACGTCATCACCTCGTCAGAAATCATGTCCCACCAGATAAGAGCATCGTCCTTCAAACAATTTCTCACCATCTGCAGCTTTGTACCATCTCCTGGAACATTCTCCAAACACGCCTTCAAATTCTTCAGAAAACCCATCGGATTTATTGATGTTGATCCATAAAACTTAGGCAAAGCATCATCTGCTACTGGCATCGGAATATATTTTATTATTTCACCATTTCCACGAATTTGTTCATTTTTTATTGCTGTTATCTTCTCTTCCACCTTTTCCATTTCTTTTCCATTTAATACATCTCTCTGTAGCACTTTTATGCATTTATCTTCAATAATATTTATTCTTTCTAACATTTCTTCTTTCATTACATCAACTTTAATTTTTAATTCTTCAATATCTTGTTTATTTTCTTCTATTTTCTTTATTTCTCCATCCACCTGTCCAAACTTTGCCATAAATACCTCAAAACTTCTTTGCATCCTTTCTTCCATCTTGTCCATTCTTTCTCCCATTTTCAATATCATTTCCATCAACATTTTATTTTCTCCTTCTTCTTTTTTCTTTAAGATAGACTCCATACCCTGGCTCTGCTCCTGCGACTCATCACTCTCATACCCTGCTGGTTGCCTCCATACCATTTTCTTTTCTCCCTCCATTTTGTTTAACACATCCAAATTTTGTTGAGCGCCTTGTAAATTTCTGCTTCCTTCCATTTTCAAACCACGTTGTTCCAGCCAAAATAATTGCTTTTCTATCACACGTTGATTGCCGCCAAAATAATTGCTTTTCTGCCACACTTTGATTGCCGCCAAAATAATTGCTTTTCTGCCACACGTTGATTGCTGCCAAAATAATTGCTTTTCTGCCCCACGTTGGTTCAGCCAATTTAATTGTGCTATGATATTAGTACAATTGTTATAGGGTTGCCACGATCTAGCTCATAAAACAAAATTCTCTCTCTCTCAGGTTCCCTCGGCGAGACTGTACAATGTTCACGTCAGGAATCGTGATCTTAGAAAACAGTATAAAAAAACAACAAATTACTTGAAGACAAAAAAATGAAATAAATAATTAATTATCTTTTCTAAAATCTTTAATAAAAGTGAAAAACAAATCAGATATAATTTATTTATTACAAAAAAACAAAAAAAAAAAAACTTTCATTAATAAATTCTCAAGAAAAAATCCTACCCACTACTTGACCAGATAGGATAAAAAAAACTTGTACTGACAAACGCGACAAAAATTTACCTAATTAATTACTAAAAATAATTCATAAATTTTATACAAAATAATAATTACTTAAAATAAATAAATTAAATACCTATAATTAAAATACATCAAATTATAGCAAACTGATACAGTAAAGAAAATTATCTACTTTAATAGCTTCTCAATAAATATAAAATATTCTCAAACACGTGCAGGAAACAAAATGACGGTTATGAGTCTACTTTTCTACAATATTAAAATTTTCTCTTATTATCATAAAGAATGCATTCTCTCTTAAAAGTAAATACTTAACTTATATAACAGCAATAAAACTAATTCACTAACTTGATTAAATCTTGGCTCCGTAAAATAATGAAATTTATAACAAATTTTATTCAAACATCAAATATCTAATAAAAGAACTGCATTTAACGGGAGACCAAAATTTAATGTCCTTTCAATATATCACACGGCAGGACAAGTCAAAGTCCAAATCCCTACCACGTCTCATAAACATTCCGCACATGTATACAATATAAAGATATCAAGTTGAAAAGCGTAAATAATCTTCAGGCATCTTTTCTTTTAAATTCAAATAACAAAATAAATATTAATATACACAGATTACCAAAATACAGTGTGTACCAAAACATTTGCCCCACAGAAAAATAAATTTGAAGTAAATCAATTTATTTAATTTTACTTATCTATGATATATAAAAACCATAGCAATACGTCAAATAAAATTCCCATAAGCATTTATGTAATTTCTTTAACCAATTCAGTTATAAAAGCAAGCATTTAAAGTGTGCGACTGCTGGTTGGCACCAACTAATCAGAAGTGCATTTTCGGTTAAATGGTATGACATAGTGTTTAGCATCAACCGTATAGGAGCCACCAAGATTTTCGATTGCGTTTTAGAAAGTATATTATTAAAGCGTAATATGAAAATTAATTAATTCTCTTATTTTTTTGATCTGTCGACGTTCACCTTGGACTAGATGCACACAATTGATACAAAACCTGAATGTCAATAAAAATTTTCTAAATATCAGCGTTCATTAAATTATATAGGACTATTGTTCGCTTTGTGGGCAAAGTCTTAATAAATAAATTCATTTGCCACCATAATGTATAATCAATTTCTAGAGATATTTTTTTAAATGTAATCTTCATTCATTACAATAGCAAAGTTAAGTGCATAATTATTCTCCACTGTCATTCATTCATATAGAAATTAAAATACCGTAAATAGTATAGGTAATAGTGAATATAACCTAACCAACTAAAAAGAAGAACCGTATGCGGTATCATAAAAATTAAATCAACATTATGAATGACATACTCCGACAATTTTATGTATTATGGTTAGAGTTGTTGCCGATATGACATACGATTTTTTAACACATACACATAATCTGACATTACGTCAAACCGGTGAGCTGTAGCAGTGAATTCAGCTGTTCACAGGGACAAATATTATACGGATCTAAATTCTGATTAGCTCCCTTATTTTTAGAAATAGCGTACCGAAAATAGTTATACCGTATGTTTTTAATTGTTTTTTAATGACATCTGCCTTATGAATTCTAACGATTATTTTTATAAGGGGAAATAGTTCACCGCAAACTCTATACTGACACAAAGTCATTCAATTACAATTATTATTAACATTTAACATTAATTAAAACAGCAATAATAAACGTTAACATTCAAATACTCTTGCGACCAGCATTAATCGCATTACCAATGAGATGCCCTTATATATAACATTAAAAAGATATAAGTACAAGCGAAGAGGCGAATCAAGCTCGAAGAGTTCCATACACTGCTATATTCTAACAATGATTGCATTCTGCAAACACGACAGTTGTGAAATTGTTCAGTGATCGGGTTCAATGACGTACACTGACTCTCCATCTTCACATAATTCAAACCTCTCTTTATTGAAGTTTAAACGTTCTTTATTATAAAAATTGACACAAAAACATTCATAAATTTACAAATTATATTCAACGCAATGACTATAAAAACATCATCAAAAACAATGAAATACTAATGAGTATTAATATATCGTACCTATACTTGCCTATACTTAATTCAATATAATGATTCCTTTCTATAATTGCTTCGTTTGCGATGAGAATTCATAACAGAATTTGAATTTTGAAAAAAATTATCAACATAAAAACTGACATATCGAAAGTCGTACGTTCTTATATTTACATACAATTTCTAAATATTGTACTAAATTTTCTGTTATATAAATGCTTTAAAAAAGTGAAATTTCCGGCACGTCAGATTTATGTTATTAAATTTTGACAATTTTTTTATTGAATAAAATTGATGATAATTATAACCATATATATAATACTACTATATCGCGTGTAGACAATGAAAACTTCGCTCCAACATTGTGAAATAAAACATATGGTACTATGCCGTTTTATTGGAGCATTGTCCAAACTGCGCATGCGTTACAAATAATTTTTCAAATTTAGGTCTGTTTGCTTATCACATAGATTCATTACTATAAATATTTAATTATTGTTTGTACATCGTCAAACAAGTATAAATAGTTTAAAAATCGACAAACCTCTTTATTATTAATAATTGTGCCTTTTCAAAAGTGGAAAAATAATTTAATTTCCCTTAATGAATGAAGAAATATCGTCCTGGTATCATGTGCAAATCACAGACAAACAAACGATCATACTGAAGAAGTATATTTGTCAAAAGTTGTACGAATTGTGGTTATGTTACCGTAAATATTGTAAATTAATTAAGTAAAACCCGCAATCAGTTCAATTGCATTGCAACTGTGTTTCTTTGAATATATTATGATGGGATATCGTGAACAGAAAGAAAAACACCTCTATAGGTCATGTACAAAAATTTGTGATATAATAACAACACCTAAATTATTCAACTCAACATACAAGAATAATAATGAATTAGATATTGTGGTATTCTTGTATTCTAGAATTACTCTCATCTATATCGGACCAATGTACAGAAAGAACACAGCAAATTTTACATGAATTAGGTAATTATATTATTATGTTAATATTAACACATTTGATTTGCTCATAATAAAAAGGCTTCTATTAAACCTCTTAGAGGAGACACATACCAATATTTTTGCCACAACCTTCTAATTTTTTTGATATATATCTAATAGAACATACATGTGTTTATAGAAAGTTGAAGAATTTTGACATGTCCACCACGGAATCCACAGATCCCATATGATATGAGATAATAATATGCCGAGATTGGGTATTTTGAGAAGAGATTGGGCCGGTTATTGGAATTTATGCTATGATGCATCACTGATTGTGAAAATAACTTGAAGGATGAACACATTATTTATAAGATAGTGAAGTGTTTTTTTTCTAATTTGTACTTTGCTAAATATGTATCGTAATACCTGTCACTAAATTGTAATCAAGCACATATAGAATGTATTTTATATTTAAATTTCCAATAAAATATGTTTTAGTTTAAAACAACTTGTAGATGGTACAGTATAAAGATAATATTCATCTTGGATTTCGCCAAAACAATGTGTGATGAGTTCCTCTGAACTTTTCCCAACATTGTGGAACTAAATACTGCAGTGTTATGAAGGGCAAGATAGGCACGGCATCAAACAGTATTCCTGTTTTTATGATATTGTTGCATTCTCTAAATCTTTTTTATCATTTTATAAATTTGTATATATCTATTAATTTATACAAATATTTATATTTCATAATAATTTTTGTTTTGTTTTAATACCAAGAAAGTATATCCAAAATAGATTTCCGAACATAAATAAAATAAAATTGAATTTTTTACTTCGTAAGTAGAAATTGAACTTTGCTCATTGATGTAATTATTGAATCAAATACAACATCAACATACTTTTTTTACAAGCAATAATATAAATTATTTGCAAGTCTCATTTCTACTCATCTCAGTTTATGAGACATAGACATAAAGAAAAATGTATTGATTACGAATATGCTATTACAGACACTAAAGAAATTCAAGTGTATCAGAGTTGGTAATTGTTTGTTTATATTCTTTGCTACCATATGGGCGTAAATAACACTATCACGTTTTTATTTTCATGAATGGCTTAATCATTCTAAATTTTAAAAAAAAAGTTAACAATAATAAAAACTATATTCAATCACAAAAATGTAATGGTGATTAATTCCACGACTATTGCTAAAACATTCATGTTTCAGTGTACATATATCTCGACACAGAATTAAATACAGGAATTTAATTAGTTTTGTACATTGTTGATTATGCGACATTATATTGAATAATGTACGTAGACAAATATAAAATAGATGTTGTTTTATTCTTACATATAGCCAAAATATTAAATACAGTAATTTTAGTAATTTTATTTGCATTCTTAAGCTTAAAAATACAAGCAAAAGTATTTGTTGCAATATAATACAATCTGGCGTATAAAACATACCTGAATATATTCGATTGTGTATATAAAACATTAATTTATATGTTTTCTGTAAGTCAAAATGAAACAATCAGTATTTTTATTCCATAATTGCACACACATCAATAAGCACACACTCATAATGTACACAAGATTTTCTGTTCAAAATCTTTTCAATAAGACGAAATGAAACGATCGGTATTTACATTTAATAATATAATTTCACATATACCAATAAACATGTACAAATCAATGTATTAGTTATAAGTTCACAAGTTTTTCTGTTCAAAATCTTTTCTGTTAGTCGAAATAGAAGGACCGGTATTTACATTTAATAATATAATTTCACATATTCCAGTAAGCACGTAAAAATCAACGCAGAAGTTATAACTTCACAAGTTTTTCTTTTAATAATTCACTGGAATCAACCTTCATATCGTTTATTTATTCTACCTCGTATTTTCTGAGTAATTCTATAAATTCACCGATGAAATAAACTTGCACAAAACTGAATTCAATAAAACATAACTTTGCGTATGCTTTCAGTAATATCATAGTTACAGACGTCAATTTAAATCAGAGGTTAAATTATGTTTTCTATTTATCTGTCATTTCGTAAATTTCAAAATGGACATTTTGAGTCGACGCATGCGCAGAACAGGTAATACTCCAATTCTATCTCTCTTAGTTGGGACGAAAAATTACACATTATCAATATACAACACACGCAATATAGTAGTATTATATATATGATTATAACAAACGTCAAAATGTAATTATTTTATATGACACTCTATTCATTATAAATGTCATCGAAATGTCGTCACGATGACAGCTCGCGAAAGAATTTTAACTACGGGCTATTTTTTGCTTAAAACTGGACGCAAAGTCAGGCAACTACCAATTTCATACAACGAAGAACTTGAAGCAAGACTAAAGAACCATCTGAGTTTTGCCTTTTGGGCCTGCCAAATTACGTTAGATGCACACGAATTATACAAAACCTAAATGTCAACAGAATGTTGGAAATATATGTGTTCCTGATGTAATTATATAAATTTAAGCCGTTTTACGAATGGAATCATTTAACAATATTCCTCATCGATACATATATTAAAGGGCTTAGATACATATCTATCATCTTTCTACATACAGATGATAGGGTGAGTTTTCTTTATTTGTCAGATGTGTCCGAAACACATCGAAATAGAATAAATACATGAAATAAAATTCCCATAAGCATTTATGTAATTTCATTTACCAATTCAGTTATAAAAGCTAGCATTTAAAGTGTGCGACTACTGGTTGGCACCAACTAATCAAAAGTACATTTTCGGTTAAATGGTACGACACAGTGTTTAGCATAAACCGTTTAGGAGCCAGCAAGATTTTCGATTGCGTTTTAGAAAGTATATTATTAAAGCGTAATATGAAAATTAATTAATTCTCTCAATGACCTGGAAGTTTAAAACATATTTTGTTAAAGTTCATCACGTTATGTTGTTTCTTACATTTGACAATTTTAACGACAATTTGGTTAAGTACTGTCAAGTCTGTCATGTCGTTTTCACAAGTTTACCTACGAAGGAACACTTCAACGAACTGCTGTCACGGTGACATATAAATGGAGGTCGAACGGCACATATGACAATGACACCTAAAATGCCACTAAAGGTTGAGATAAATGTTACAGTAAATGTCAAAATTGAAGGGTTCACGTTCAATTAACATTGGCAGGCGCACGAAAATTCAATTGCAGGTTATAAACTACCAAAACCAGCAAACAATTTTAGTTTACGAGGACATTTTCCGGGAAACGTCAAAATTGACGGCATTTGTGCAATACATAAATAATCCAACAAGTCTACGCATTAAATATGGTGGTCAATCGACACAGATGACAGATCCATTTTAGTTTTGTGTATATATTAGACAACTACCTTAAGAGGGGCCTTTACCAATAAATAGAAACGTATGCAACTTATATTACTCGCGGGACGAGTAGACGCAAGGGGGGTGTGATTGGGTGGAGCTACACGTTATGAGGTTTCGAACCCTGAAAATAAGGAATGTTTTCCTATTCCCAGGGTGGCCTAAATTTGTATGAATATTTCGGATTATTTTTATTGCTAAATCTTTATCCAACACAATTAAATGTTTGTTTCCAATTCTCTTGTATATTATATCGTTCATTATATTAAATCCTTTGTAGTTTTGTATTCTTTGTGTCTTTTCTTTTATTTCCCTCATCTCTTCTTTATTTTGACTATCTAATATGCTCTCTCTGTTGTATAATTCTGGAGCGTGTTCTATATTGTAATTATTTATTTGATAAGCTTGTTGTCGTTTACTTCCTCCTTGTGCTCTGCTTAGAGCGTCTGCTACAATATTGTTGGTTCCCTTTCTGTGTTTTATCTTAAACGTAAACTCTGATAGTTGAAGTGACCATCTATATATCCTTGAGTTGTTAAAGCGTGTCTTCATAAGGAAAATCAAGGGCAAGTGATCTGTTTCAACCAGAAAGGTATTTCCATGTAAATAGTATTTAAGTTTTGATAATGCATGTATAACTGAGAGTAATTCCCTTTCTGAGATCGAATAATTTTCTTCGTATGCTTTTAATATTCTTGATATAAAGCACATAGGCATTTCTACCCCATCTTTGATCTGTAATAGTTCTGCTGCTATTGCATTGCTGGATGCATCACATTTTACTTTGAATTCTTTGTTGAAATCTGGTAGATTGACCGTCAAAGCTTCACAGAAGTTTTCCTTTATATCTTCAAATGCCTTTATTGTTTCCGGAGTCCATTTGAATTTCACTCCCTTCTTTATTATTCTGAACAACATGAACGTTTGATCAGATATGTTTGGTATAAAATATTTATAGTAGTTTATTATACCTAAGAATCCTCTTAACATTCTTATGTTCTTCGGTTTTGAATATTCTTTTAGAGCTTTCAATTTCTCCTTTTCAATGGTTATTGTTTTTCCATTTATAACATATCCTAAGTACGTTACACTATTTTTGAAAAATTCACATTCTTCTAGATTGATTTTTTAAGTTATTTTCAGCTAAAGTTTTTATAACTTTTCCTACTGATTCTTTGCGACTATCAATGTCCTTGTTGAAAATTAATGTCATTGACATAATGTGAAACGTATTCTTCGTGTGGGTCCAATATCTTTTGCATAGCTCTTACTAAAGCTGCTGTAGCTGTAGATATTCCAAATGGAACGACTTTGAACGAATACACTGTTGAATTGAACATAAAAGAGCAATATTTTCTTGAGTCTTTATGTAATGGTACCAGCCAAAAAGAACTTTTTAAATCGATTTTTGTAAACCACTGGGGATCTGTGCATTTTGTTAATAACGTTTCTATGCTCTGTGGAGCTTGAAAATTGGGGGTGGTAAGGGAATTAATATTTCTCGCATCTAGACATAGCCTTAGTCTAGTTTCTTTTGAATCTTCTGTATTCTTCTTTACTACAACGGCTATTGGGTTGATAAAATTCGATTCTGCTTTTTCTATTATATTGTTTTTCACCATTTCCTTGATTTCTAGTTTTACTTGCTCCTTGTATTTATTGGGAATTGGATAAGTTTTCACATAAAAGGGTTGTGTCTCGTCGACCTTGAGTTTATGCTCATAACTTTTTGCTAAGCCTGGACTATCGTCGAATAGTCTCTTATGCTTATTTAAAAGATTGCTCACATGATTTCTATATTTTTCATTGCAATTTATTTTTGTACCATCCCTTTTTGATGTGAAGTCCTCATTCTTTGGATGCTTCACGAGATGCGCACATTTATTGTCATATGAATTGTAAATCACCTCTTGTGTGAGATCTTTTCCTATTTATTCTACATATAAATTATTAATTAAAATTTCCTTTTCTGGTGCTTCTTCGCTCCATGGAATTATCGTATTTTTTATGTGAAAAGTCTTATCCTTCATATCTAGTTTTGAGCCATATTGACTTAGAAAGTCCATTCCCAATATGCAATTGCAATTCAAGTTAGGTACTATTATAAATTCTGTTAGTAAGTTTAAATCATTTATTTTAACATTAATGCATTGTTTTTTATTTGCTGTAATTAAATTAATTTTCTTTATAGTAATATACCGTCCTTATTTCTCTATATTTTCATTTATGACGCTGTAGTCGAGTAGCGATAGTTGTGATCCACTATCGAGCAATGCTTCTATTTTTTCTTCCCCAATTTTGATTGATATGTGTGGTAGTTCAGTAGTAAGTTTCATTAAATCTTCGTATTTATTTATATATATTTTGTGTTTTTATTTTCCTTTTAACTGGCAACTCTAAAAATTTGTTACAGTTACTCCTGTTTAGGATTTGTTTTCCCATTCTCTTTCGATGAGCTTGTATCTTGAATCTTTAGGTATAGCACCTCTAGATTCATCATTTTTCTTGAGATCCTTTTCTTTATCATCCCATTCTAATTGGATATTATTAACTCTTCTTTCTCTTTCTGGAATTCTTTCTTCTTTTCTACTGATTTGATTTGGATTCCTTCTCGGTTGATTCTCCCTTTTATCATTATATGATGAATTTCTATACACTTGGTTGTCTTGCCTGTTTCTGTAGAAATTATTTCCTTCATTGTTCTGTCTGTTTCTGTAGAAATTATTTCCGTCGTTGTTCTGTCTGTTTTTGTAGAAATTATTTTCTTCGTTTGTGTTTGTGTTATAGTTTCCTCTATTGAAGGTGTTTCCTTTCTCGTCAACGTCATCTAGTCTTTTTACTTAGTCCAGTAATCCTTCAATGGTGTCTATTCCTTGTAATGCTACGGTTTGTATAACGTTGTTATCGAAGTGCGCAGCTAGTTTTGATACAACATCACTTTCTTCTATAACTGGTAGTATGTATTTTATGAAGGAATATTTCCTTATTACGTAGTTTTCCCTTGAGGCTCCTGATCTGTATTTCCCAAATACTAAGTCATGTCGTATTCTTCGTTGTTGCGTTTGTCCCCAATACTTCCGAATAAATCGTATTTCAAATTCTCGATAAGTTGTTAGCTCATCTATAATCGTATCATACCATAATAAACTGTAATCCTTAAGACAACCTCTTATAAAATGTAGTTTAGATGTTTCATCTGTTATTCCTCTCATGTAGGTTTTTATTGTTCTTAAAAATGTCATGGGATTATCCTTATGGTTTCCTGTAAACTTGGGTATATTTTCCGCACTACCTGTTATATGTGGCAAAGATGCGCTAGGTATATTAACCCTGTGTATTACTTTGTCCTCTAATTCTTGAAGGGTTGTTTCAAATGTTACAGTTCTATTTTGCAGTCTTAGCATTGTGTCTGTACATGCTCCATATTTGTTTTACAGTTTTAAACTTCATGTGAGAGTTGTCTTATTTCTTCGTTGTTCGTAATGTTGATGTCTATTATTTTATTTTCTAAAGATTCTACCTTATCTTCTACCTTTTCAAATCGTGCTTTCGTTTTGTCTGTTCTTTCGTTTATTTCGTTTATCAGAAATTTGTATCCATTCTCACATTTTCCTGCGTTATTATATATTTCTTTTGTTAAGACTGACACGGATTGTGTTAGTTTCTTTTCTAAATTAGCGTTTAATTGTAATGTCTCTGATCTAAGATCTTGGAATCCCTTGTCAATTTTTAAGTTGATCTTATCTAGATTTTTATCTAATTTATCAGTTTGATTGGATTTCTTCTTTCAAATTTTCATTGTTTTCTTTCATTCTATATAATAGAATTTGAAATAAACTTTCAATTCTTTCTTCCGATGGTTTTTCGCTTGTACTTTTGAGAGGTGTACTTTCATCCATCGTTTCTTCATATTGTTCACCTTCCAACTCGTGTCTTTCTGGTTCTGAGCTAGAAGTTGAACGATTGTCGCGAGAATGATCTCTGTATTTTGTAAACTGTGACCCTATTTCCTTATCTTCAACTTTTCCAGATTTTACACCTTTATTTTCTTTGTATTTGTCAGCCATTTTTACCTTTATGTTATGTTTTATTCCAATCCTTATTCAGCCTGTCCCAATAAGAGAATATTGTGCTTATGGCGTTATAAGGAAAGTAAATTCACATAGCCTTTTATCGTTAGTATGCCAAATTAATACTTGGCCAACGGTAAGCCCTTTGCGTTGGGTCGCCAAATTAATGCTGTGATATGTACTATGGTTAACAACCAATAGTCAAATTAATGAAATTAATTTTATTTAATGTTCTCAGGGTTCTAAAGGATAAATTTCTTTACTTTAAATGATAAAATGTGACACAGCTTTTCCTTTCTGTTCTGGGTTCTAACTGTGTTTGTGAAGTTTACTTTCTTTCTTTTATTGATATTTGATTTCTCCTATTTGGGATGGGTATTAATGAATAAGGATGGATAATAGCACAACTTATATTTATTTACAATATTAATATTTACAAGAACATGAGGTTGTTGACAACTATTTAATATAATACTTCTATATTCATTAATATATAATATCACTTTGCAAACCTTTTATTGTTCTTAAATTGTGATAGTTTACTTAATTACCTCTTTATGTGTGTTTATAATTCTTATTCAAATTTTCTAAAACTTATTTTCTTTACTCCTTATTAATGTATCCCCATTGGATCATCTCGACCTGAGATTTGCACGTCTAAATCGAGATTTAAACAAAGAAGAACTTATTGAATGATTTAAATAGCGTTCGAAATTATTTTATTCAAGTAGAAATTGTTTATCCTTCCTTGAATTGCCCCAACTTGAGATTCACACGTCAAGCCGAGACTTGTCCAATGAAGAATTTATCAAATGTTTAAATAATATTTTTGAAATTATTGTTATTCAGGTAAAATTGTTTATCCTTCCTTGAATCGCCCGAACTTGAGATTCGCACGTCAAGCCGAGACTTATCCAATGAAGAATTTATCAAATGTTTAAATAATATTTTAAATTATTGTTATTCAGTAAAATTTTATATAACACACATGAAGATTCTTTTTATTTATTGATTATAAGGTTGCAAATAAAGAATTCGTATTAGTGTAACGCTGTATACTTAGCGACACCACACACAATACACCGGTGCTATATAGGCGGCTGCCACATTATTTTAAGTTTTCGCATTTAATTTGAAACATAGTGTACATGGTAATATAATATTAAAGAGTGATTCTATACCAAATATTTTTAATTTTCCACAACAATGTGGTAAATCACTGTCAAAGCCCAGACGAGTAATTGAACGTAACTCAAATTCAACCACTTGTCATGTACAGTGCCTGACAGAAATATGTCTCCCTCATTAAACACGTAAATATCAAAACTACCTACCTTGTTTTCGCCTGGCAAAGCGTATCGGTATTTTTAAGTTATGCGAAAAAGGAGTATAATATACGCATTGTAATGTTTGAATTATAAATATGACAAGTAAAAGTAACAAATTTCAATATCTGCAAGTATATGAAAAACTATTTTTAATTATTCTTATTTCAACGTTTCAACTATTATAGTTGTTTTATTTATTATAGCTATAATAATCATTGTCATTCTTGTTAATGAGTAGGCTTTTTAAAATTAAAAGATTTGTGATGTAACAAATTGTCACTGTTTTGTTCGATACAACTTATGAAAAAGATATATAATTATAGAATCGTTTTTAATGTATGCAGTGAATAAATATAAGTGTCAAATTAAGAAAGTATGTGTGATAAAAACTCAAATATTACAATAAAATGAAAAATGTATTTAAAAAATCGAAAACACAAGAAACAATTCTAATAATAATGAACTAAAGAAATATAACTAATAAATAATATATTCTAAAAAATAAAAATGAAACAAATAAATTCCGAAAATGATTAAGTAAACCACTTCAAAAAATACATCATGTTTTTAAAAATAAATAAGAAAACAAAATAAATCTGGCTTCCGTGGTCTTTCTCCGTATTCTATTCTTAGTTTTCGGACTGGATGGCTTCGTCTATCGACGTTTCGTCACCAACACTATGGAACTACCTGCTTTGGGAGGGTTTATATAGGGCAGTCACTGTGTAGCAGCAGCTGCAGCAGTAACAAAAGAAGATCATGAAGATGCCCCATACGATTGATGACGAAACATCAGTAGAGTAAGCCATCACGACGCGGTCCCAGTCTGGAAACCAAGAAGAGAACAAGAAAACTAATATTTTATGTAATATCTATTAGCGGTTATACAATCTCTTAGTCTGGCGGGCAATGAATGCAAAAGTTTTTCACAATATTGACCACCACGTAACTACCACACGTTGCATACATTTTGACTTAAATGTTCAACAGTGCAAATATTATCTATTTATTCTTTCGTAACCATTTACGAACCATTAGCGCCCACAGATTTTCTATAACGTTGAGATCAGGTGATTTAGGTGGCCACGGAATTAATATTACTTTGGAATTATTTTCTATCCAATTGCGTACTGTTCTCGATGTATAAACAGGCGAGTTATCGTGAACGTGCTAAATTGGATCATCTGGAAATAATTAGCAAGTGTCTAGAAAGCAGTTTTGTTCCATTTTTATGTTATAATTATTTCTTTTAAATAATTGAGTGTTTTGTTATAAATGACTAACTGAGTATACTTTGAAAGCCATGTTTTGTACCTATGTGTAACAGTGGTTATAAATTCAAAAAGACAAAAATGTAATTATTTAAAAATCCCGGGGACAACCTTAACGAATGGCAAAAAGAATACTTGTACTGAATAAGAACTTACCTAAAAAGACTATGTGTATGGAAATAAGTTTAATGCAAATTATATTATTTGCGAATTAAAAAGTTTACATAGTTAATTAGGTCCTTTAGTTGAAAAACCTATAGTTTAGTAATGTTATTAAATATGTTTTACGATGGCGTTTGCACTTGATAAATGTTTAAGCTATAATAGACGGTTATTGCAGATTCAACTTCATACAAACAAATTAAGAATTAGTGCAATAAAAACAATTTTTCCAAACTGCCTATCTCAAAGGAAAGAAAAAAACGACGAAAAATTGTAACAGACTATTCAATTCCACAAACAAAGAACAAAGGTATATTATGGACAATAAAGTAGATGATCCAGAGCCAGTGAGTGGATAGCCCATTATTGTTAAACGTAGGTCGTTTTCATAGTAAAAAAAAATGTTTTAGAATTCTGATTGATCCTAACAATTATGACTCATTGACGTTTCCCTTGTAGAAACTCAGGATATTTCTCTAATAACCAACATGTATCAAAAATTAGGGAAAAATCCAAATTCTTGGCATTGCAGATGAACTGGATTTTTCATATAGTGGGACAAGTTATAATTTTTTTTTTTTTTTGAGTTAACTACAATAAAAGACAACGTTGTCATGAAGAAAAAATTCCCATTTCTGAACTATACAATGCCTTTTGATCAAAAGTAAAATGAAACATCATTCTAGCTCTAAACTAATTTTCAAGATATTTTTATTTGCTAACAATTTTAACATTTACATTATTTGAAAGAAGCAGTTGTACATACCAATATATGTCAATGTTGATCCTGACAAACAATTTCCAATGTTTGAATTACCTGTAGAAGTGCTCAGTAGAGCATCTACCTCAGCCAATAGTCAAAGAACGAATATTAGTGAAATGAAGAGATAAATATTCATTATACTAATAATACAAATTAAATGAATATATTTTGCTTACATTGTAGAAAGAGGACAGGGCCAGATTACTTTGGACATTTTAAAGAGTACGATTTAGAAACTCCATCAAAGTAAAGAAGATAACATCCCAAAAAACTGAAAAACTATTAAAAGGAAAAATGTTTATATTGTAATACTTTGATGTTTATTGGTTCGTTAATAATACCATATTGATGGGTACCTAATATAGTATATTAAAATACAAGTTTCATAAGACACGATTTTTGCGCACGCGTTCAAGTTTAGAAAACGAGCCGCCAGGCGAGTTTTCTAAAGAACAAGTGCGCAAAATGTCTTATGAAACGTGTATTTTATACTATTTTTTCTATTTCGGTTATTAAAAGTTCAAAAAAGCTTAAAATAAGAGACATGATTTGTTCGAATATTTTAGAAATTTTGCTTTTTTGAAGTTGGTTACTCTGATTTTTAAGTAGAACGTTTTAAATATTTGAATATAGGTGGTGCTATATGTAATTGTGTTTAAAATTCAGACTGATTTATACAATAAATTATTTCAAATTATCAACAAAAAGGACGAAATAAATAACTGTACGCCCCCAGAGATTCGCAAAATAGCAGAAGACAATTTACAAAATCTTTCGTCCACAAACTCTCTACATATTTATCAAAACAAACATTTATAACAGTTGTACTATTCAACATGGTAAGTAAATGTCAATAGTAGCATCCGAAAACTTATCATCCAACTCTGCTTAACAATTTATATTGCTAATTAGTAAGTGAAATGTTAGCATGTGTGCTTTTTATTCTTTATACAATTTTATTGCACATTTTTGTTATTTTAAAGGCTTATATTTTGACATTTAAATACGATTTGGTTCCATTTTTTTTGTTACCAACTTCAAAAAAATAAAATTAGCGTGCGATAAAGTAATACTTTATGCAACCAAAACGGGTGTCGTAAAGTGAACTTTATAGCACCGGAATAGAAAAATATATGAATATATTTACAAGGCATATATATAAACTAAAATAGAAAAATGTGCAACATTGCTTAACCTACATTACATACATACGTATTACTATTTATATTTTACAATCCGTGCGTTCAGGGAGTTACGGCGCTGGAAGCGGATACCGCTAGGGCTTGTGGCCAATGCCAAAAGGCATTGAACGGGTCACAGTAGTAAATTTTAAAATTGCTGCTTGCGCATGCGTACTTTTACTACTTCTGAAGAATCACTATTTCTGACAACAACAGTATGGCGTTCTGGTTTATTATTATTTAATTCCATTATTATTGTTGTTTGAAGTATGAACACGTGACACGCACTTTTAAAATCTAAACTAAAAACACCTAAAAAGAAAGTCAACGTATTTGGTGTGTAATTAGGTTGTACCATGTATGATAGCAATATAAAATCCTTATTTTAGAATTGACCGAGGAGATGGTAAATTATTTACTATAATACACAGTGTGTCTAAATATTTAATACTACATTTTGCAGTGGATTATTATATGGATTATGTGGAAGTTTTCGATGAAGATGATGTATCTATTATCAATATTATATTAGCAGTTTTGGTTGGAATATTTATTGCCACTGCGAACAGTATTCATTGCAATTTTAATTAGATGATGAATTTTCTGAATGCTATGTTGCAGTAAAAGTATAACCACAGAATTATAACTGATACATGCATTTATTACAAAGAAATAACTTTGTATATTTATTTTATTACTGTAGTTGTAAAAACAATATTCTTCCAATATTTAACTTATTGAAATCTGATGTTAGCAAATTCGTTGGATTGTTTTGAGGTTTTTGTTGAAGATGATGTAACGATTAACAGTATTATATTAGCAGTTTTGGCTGAGAAATTTATCGTTACTGTGAATAGCTCTTCATTTCAATTTTAATTAATTGATGTATTTTCTGAATGCTACTTAGTAATAAGTGAATTACAGAGTATACAACTGATAAATAAATATTACATAAACTGATAACATTGTCAAACACATGCATATATGCCTATACGTTTTACGTATAAAGGTATATATGTAAGTCACAGTAATTATTTACTGCTTGATGTTAGTTTTAACATCCATGTGTTCACACTTTTCATTTTCATTTTGATAACATTGTGTTTGTTTTATTGTTGTAGTTGAGAAAGCAATATTATTCCAACATTTAACGTAAGTATTGGAATCTGATAGCAGATTTTGTGTAAAAGTCTTAAGTTACATTACCTAATAGACTATATAGCTATCTATACTTATACATAGGAAAAAAGCATACAGAATGCAGTACTAATATATTTTAGAACACGAAAATATAATAAGACGATAAGGCCGAAAAACAAGCATTAATATATATATATATTGTAGCAGTATTGCAAAACTGCATACAATACCTATCTGTATGTTCTAGTATAACAATACAAATGCACCACTTGGCGTGCCAAAATGAAGCAGTATTTTACAACAGCAATACTAAGTATATTAAACGTTATCTTTTAATAATAATAATACCCTATGTTTATGAGCTGAAATATTATATTGCCTCCCAATAGGGTACTAAAATATACTTGTACTGTAATACGGTGTTACATAAATACAAATACTACCACATTAACATGAAACTCTTTATATTTTTAAAAATAACAGGTATATAAATTATTTCTTACCGTTTTTTAAAACAAACTTTTATTTATCCTTCAATATCTAGTATTTTTAATTACCCTGTATATCAATGATCCAATTTTCTATTCAATTGAACAATCGGTAATATAGAGGATTACCTTTATAAGGTTTGACATTTACATACACAATATTAATCATGTGTATTAATATTCACTTTTCTATTTATATTAGTTTATAAAAATTAGTTTTTTAATCGCAGTCGTGTAATATGGTCGTTATAATACAAAATAGAAAATGCCTTGATACAACATGCATGATTCAATCTTCATTGGTAGGTATCAAAGAATATATTTAACTTGATTCTAACAATATTCATCTATTATTTTTTAGGTTACAATCTGATATGCTGGCTTACTACAATAACATCTCTTGCATTAATAAAAATAATAATGCCTAAATCAAGATAATAACCTTCTCTTATTATGATGTTACGAAATTAGGCAAAAGCAATTCATAATAATGGATTTGTTAATAATATAAGACATGATATATTTATGATAGAATACTTTAATTGACCATCAATAAAATCTTCTACAAGACGATTAATTATTCTGGCTAATCTGATTTTTGCAAGGTAAATAATCGATATTACAATAGTTCTGTATATATTATAGGATATATTCTGATATGTTTTCTAATAATGAGAGTTTAAAATTGAAACATATCCTACATTTGTGTTTACAAAATGATATGTTTTTTTTATTTAGTGTTCATTTGCAAATATGAACTCTAACTGATTTCAAATATTATTACAATATAAATACCTTACTTTATGATTTTGTATTTTGTAGATTTTAATAGAGGAAATACTTGGTTTTCATCTGGACAGTACTTCTGTAACGAACGTCTAGTCTGCTACTCCTCTATCGCCTTATCTGGTACAGCAACCTTTAATTAATGCTTCCCTGGAACTGGCACAATTATCTCATCCTATAATTGACTGCAATTCTTCAGTACTTTTTGTAAACGGGAACAATTCACCGGAACTGGTACGATGTCTCAACCTATATTTTATAGCAATTTTTCAGAGTACTTCTATCTACAGGAACACCCTCATAGAATGGAGCAAAATATCCTATGTAAGTTTATATTTCAAATAATCCAATGCTTCTTGTCTTGAAATTTCGCTTTTGCTATATTCTTCTAATTATTATTATTTCCTAATACTATTATTAGGAGAACCTTTTTTTAATAATAATGCACCTTTCTAAGCACGGAATTTATAAGAGAATGTTAATTATTTCTCCTATAAAAAAAATACACATCTCTCTAGAAAAACTATTTTTCAGAATCCTTTATTTATTTTTCATTTCCTTAGTGATTTCCTAATATAATTACTCTACTCCAATAATAATTCTTTCTTCAATTTGAATATTCAAAATAGATATTTTAAAACATAATAAAGTTTTCCATACTTCTTCTTACTCGCCATATTCATCATAATAAATTTAATTTAGGTTTTATATACCTTATTTTATACATTAGTAGCTTCAATACTTATTAATTGTCACATCCAAAAATATTTTTTTAACTGACAGTTTGATTGACAGTTAACAATTTCAAACTTTTCTGCCATAACTTTTTAAATATCTATATTCATATTAACCAGAATATGCTAATTAATGTCTCTCATAAATGTTATTAATTGATGAACAAATTTTACAATATTAATATATAAATACATTATTTACTAAAATTGATATGATTCAATTTATTCTTTTCAGATATGAAATATCAACACAGTGAAGACTTCATCACTTCTAGAAACTAATATTTATCCAATAACATATATATTTCTAATTCAACAACAGTCATTGTAATATCAGTATCAAATTAAATTCATTAGACAATATACTAACTTTGAAAATCATTCATTTAATTCAAAAATAAATATGCTATCAAGTCTAAAATCCATTATTATAGTTATAAGCTATGAATGTATTAAATACTAATACAATATATAGCTCATTAGTTAGCTCCAGCGCCAGCACTCACCAGTCGCGTTCAGGACACCGCTGGACCTAGCACAGGTCAGCGGTAGCGGCGCCCTAACTCCCTGAACGCACGGAATATTAGAATTGCAAGTATGCATGTCGTAAGTGTCCGTGTTTAGTCAAACTGCTGACTGGAATCTACTTTTCCCAATTATTTTGACGTACACTAGAAGAAAAAAGAATACGTTCAGCTCGAGAGATATTGGTGGGATGGACGTTTGCCGAGTCAGACCGAACGTTAGGCGTATCACCCCGCCGCCCCGCACACGCAGTACCTGATCGTAGCTCGTGCACATTACTTCGCATAAATATTTCTCTCATATAAAATACATCTTCATATGAGTGATTTGTGTTGCGCATTTAAATACAGGAGCTGCAGAGAGATTATTTAATTTGTTTTACATAATTATAAATTTCAAATATGAGTAGGTATATATTTTAAATGTTGGTATATAACCAACAAAACCAACAAAACATGCATTTTCCATAGAGTATAATAAATACGTAATAAAAAATAATATTGCACACTTATGAATCAGACAGACTGCTTAATATTAGTGCTTTTCAATGCAAACGCCGCAAAAAGCATTGTTTGGAATATTTTATTTTATATTATTAGAAATGATGATAATTCAATAGAGTTTTATAAGATTTATAATTAAATCTAGCAATTCTCTGCCTGGAAACTAGAGAGTAGGTACAGATTCGATCCCGAGCCGCACGGGTGAGAAGCCGGCACGTTAGCATCAGACCAGCGCGGGACTCGTAAGCGAGTATTCATATAGTCTACTTATATATATATACATGCGTCCGCGGCAGCGAAATTGTATTTCGCAGACTGTGTTGCGTTCGCTAATTGGTAACTTCGCGGACGGTTAACCAAAAAATTTGTTGTGTGTATGAGACATTATCTCTATAATAATATAATATAGTATTTCGCGCTCAGGTAAGTTTTAGCATTTTTATTATAATGATATGGATGACTCGGAAACTGATCAGTATATTCCGGGTGTTGACAACCCCCACAGAATTACGATCTTTGAAAAAACGGCCCGAAAGAACTTCTTTCACTACATTTAGGTTGTTTCTTTGAGAAATTAGAGAATACACACTGATATTCTTTTTTGTAATAGCACATAAAATTGCGACAATTTTTTTGCTTATGTTCTATTACGTATTGTTGTGACTTTTACTTTATTCTTAAGAGGGGCGTTTACCTATCGAAAATTAAGGCATCGCCGTTTCGCGTTCTTAAAACTCATTTTGTAATTTTAGAATCTCAAATTTGTTAGTGATGCAAAAGGCATAAATTTATAATGTCAAGGTCAGTTTTTGTACTAATTTATTTTCTTAAGAAAGTTATGTGTTTTAGAAATAACCACAAAAATGCATGAATTTGATTAATGTCTACTAACTAAGGCTGGAACACAAAAGAAAAAAAACGACCTCTACGCGCCAGCTGCACATTTGATGTACGATATAAAGAAAAAATCAAATTTATGTAATTATTTTTAAAGATAAAAAACAGTAAACAGTAAACATTGTCACACACATTTTACACGCGGTTTTTCGCGTCGTCTATCCCCACTTTACGGTATTTCTACCGGTCCTAGCGAAGACGAAAATCTATCGGAATCGGTCGGCTATTGCAGACTTAAATTCGAGTGACAGTTTAATTACAAACTGTTACTCGCATTTAAATGTCATATATACCTATAATATTCGAGTGTATAATAATATAACAGTTATGGGCAAGCGAAAATTGGTTTATTATAAAACATCAACAACATCAACAGTTCCGTAAGTATTCATTCTTTATACATTATGTTTCCTATCTATAGTATTTCTTTATCTACGACAGAATTTGTGAATAAAACCGAAGCACTGTGACAGAACCGAATACCGTCAACCTCCTACTTACACCCCCTTGCGTCTACCCGTCCCGCGAGTAATATAAGTTGCATAAGTTTCTATTTGTTGGTAAACGCCACTCTTAAATAGTTTAACCAAAGTAGATTTTTGCTATATTTTTAATTATAAAGTTACAGCTTTGCTTTCTTCTCCTGGTTTCCGACAGTGGGTTACAATCTTTTCTTACCTTATTAGCTTAAGGGAATCTCTCTCTCCTTCTTTCACTCTCTTATTTATATGATCTGGGATAGGATTAGCAAATCAAAGTCAAGATTTCATAGACTATGTAATTATAGACACAAAAACTGTAATATTATTAGTAAGTAAACTCCGAACCAAATAAAACTCTGGAAACATGTGCAATATCATGAAACCATATAAAAAAATATTATAAAAAACAACTAATGCATTGCATGCAGAACACGCATGGTAATTATATATGTTTGTATTAAATATTGAAAAATAGCAGCACTAATAGTTCGTCCAGTAACCATCTCGTTGAATTACTTCTACTAGATTCCCGCACGTTTCCCTGCCTCTGAAGGACTCCCAAATATTAATCGCGTGGTCGTAGAGGGTTTGTCGTGTTCATGGAACTGGTATACCTTGGTTGCCCCACATCTCACCCATGTGAGCCCAAAGATTTTGAATTGGATTTAGATCCGGGGATTTTGGAGGCCAGCGAAGGAGTATTATATCTGGTGCTCTTCAAACCACTGATTTACTAGCCTCGAGGTGTGCACCGCCGAATTGTCTTGCACTACCACTATTGGGGCTGGGTAGGAGCACATCTGCTAACACACGAATATATTGCTCGGAATTCATTTTAGAGTCAATTCGGGTGATTTCGCCCGGTCCTGCAGCCGAAATCCACCCCTAATAGGCCAAGCTAATACGACTGCTACGCCTAACAGGTATAACGTTTTCTTCTTTCTAGCCTTGTCCCATTAGGCCTCCACACTATTTTTTTGGTGTCATGTGACGTGGAAAACACTTTTTCGTCGGTAAATATTACAGTAGCCCAATCACGTTGTACATTTTCAGTAGCAAAACAAACGTAATCGTTGTTGAGAGTGCCGTGGCACTCTACTTTCTTAGCAGGTTGTCTGCAATGCACTCCGCTTTTATGTAAATAATTCCTTACTGTTCTCGGTACACAGTCCAACTGCAAGTCTTCTGTAATATTTACCGACGTTACAAAGAGACTGTTCTCTTCAAAATTTGGAATTCTATTTCCGTCGACTTCATTAATTTTTTTAGGACGGCCAGTTCCAGCCCTAGATTTTAGGGCCACATCTTCATTCTCAGTTATCCATCGTCTAATCCAATACTGAACTTGTGTTTTCTAAGGAAACGGAGAATATATTTAGTACTACAAAAAGTATTGAACGAAATACGTAGTGTCTACAAGAACAGTTTCAAATATACTATGTTTTGTCAAAAAATGTATTTTGAACTAACTCTAAAACAATAAAAATAGTCAAATACATTAAAATTAAAATAAAGGTTTTACTAAGTGAATGCAAAAACAGTACATTAATCGTTTCTGAGCTTGTACATAATACAAATCGCCAATAACAACATAACATAGTATTATAATTATACACAATTTTTGGACACACTATTTAACTTATTGTTATATTTCTTATAATTATTATCATCATCATTTTAAATTAAACTTAAATTAATTTAAATAATCCAAACAATGCCTTTTGCAGCGTTTGCATTGAAAAACTCGAATATTAACCAATCAGGCTCATTTACAACTATGCATACAAACGGTAAGTAAGAAATGTTTTGGGTGGTAATTCCGCCGAACAAATAGAAACAAAAACAAATTCTTTACCCAGGTTCCCTTTTTTCAAAAATGAAAATGATGTTCTGTTATTCCTGATTGTTCTAAACACTGTTCCAACATTTCAGACGCGTATCTCTTCTAGACAAAAGATGGTAGAAAACGAAATTCGAAAGTATGAAATCAGCAAATTGAAGTTGTGACAGCCGTTCCAATTCCGTCCTAAATTATTCCAAAGTATCTCAAAGAAACAACCAAAATCTAGAGAAAGAAGTTCTTTCGGGCCGTTTTTTCAAAGATCGTAATTCTGTGGGGGTTGTCAGAAGTTGACATTTGTTTCACATTTATCCCAAGTATTTCAAACACTCCAAAAAACAACCTTCACTCAGTGTCACATTGTTATTACTTTTATTTCATTGTATGCCACTACTACCAAGATTTTCAATTTTTCAATATACAGGGTGAGTCAACTACGCGGGTAAGGCCGATTGTGCCTTTACGAGTAAAGATATTTCGAAGCGGTTTTTTCCTTGTGGTAGCTGTTCATTAGGGGCAGATTTTAAAAATATGTTGTATTATACAGGCTGTTCCATAACTTGGTGGCTAACCATAGTTATAGTTTTTTAAATGGAACACCCTATATATTATTGCATTTTTGAATTCCCCGTATAACTTATAGTCAAAAAGTTATAAGATAGTATAGGCCTAAAGTGTAAAGTTTTCAATGTTAGTATAAAATTATATTTCTCGAAAACGACGTATTAGATGGACAAAATTTTTTGCAATATTGTTTACAATAAGAGGTCCTAATAGAAGCATGTTTTATTTTTTACAGTTACTAACTGCATGTGCAGGAAACTGGATTAAAATTAGATGACACGTTTTTATATAAAAGTATTTTTTTTTAAATGGAACACCCTGTATATCAGTTCATTTTTGAATTGTTTATTAAATTTCGTGTCAGGAACATGTAAGACGTTAATACAGTAAAAGTGACTATTACAGAGTTATTGTCGTTTTTTGATATGCTTTTGTTAGTTTTTGCAAAAAAGTAAATTTTTTCAAATGGAACACCCTGTATATTATTTCATTTTTGAATTTCTTATTAAATTTCACATCAAAAACATCTAAGACGTTAATACTTTAAAAGTTACTATTACTGAGCTATTGTCTCTTTTTAATATAATTTTGTCAGTTTTGTGGTTTAATTAATATAGTATAGTACTGACAAAATTATATCAAAAAGAGGCAATAGCTCAGTAAGAGTCACCCGCGTAGTTGACTCACTCTGTATATATATGTATATATAAGAAAGAGAAAAATAATGGGTAAATTCCGCTGTAAAGCAACCGTAGACACGTGTTTCTGACTCATTGGTCGTCATCGGTACGGTGTAGCCAAGGAATAAGGTGGGATAACCTTGGAGATGTATGCAATATACGGAAGACCATCAGGAGACAGACCACCATTTGTAGCTTCAGTTAGAAGATCCTCAATTTGAGGACAACAACTAACGTCGCCACGAGGAAGACAATGTCAACCTGCGTGCCATCCGAAAACCCAGGAAAGATAAATAAAAGGAATTATCGCGGATACATGAAATAAAAGGGTTTTCGGATGGCACGCAGGTTGACATTGTCTTCCTCGTGGCGACGTTAGTTGTCCTCAAATTGAGGATCTTCTAACTGAAGCTACAAATGGTGGTCTGTCTCCTGATGGTCTTCCGTATATTGCATACATCTCCAAGGTTATCCCACCTTATTCCTTGGCTACACCGTACCGATGACGACCAATGAGTCAGAAACACGTGTCTACGGTTGCTTTACAGCGGAATTTACCCATTATTTTTCTCTTTCTTTTATTTCATGTATCCGCGATAATTCCTTTTATTTATGTATATATATATAATTATTATTCCAGTGTTAACTTCAGTTTCTTTTTCTTTCGATAAATTTAGCAAAGAAAGTAATCATAAAAAATTGGTTTAAAATTCAAGAATTTACTGACATACCTCAAAATCACTTTTTAGAAGCTTTGGAACTAGCCCTAACAAACACCTATTTCCAATATAATAAAAAATTTTATAAACAAATGGAAGGAGTAGCTATGGGAGCCCCAATATCGAGCGTAATTGCCCAATTAAATTTTTTAGACATAACCTTAATTAAACAAAAAAATAGAATTTTGACGAAATGGTATGAAAAACCCACATCATCGGAAAGATATCTAAATTTCTTGTCAAATCAACCCATTGCACACAAAAAAAAAATGTGGTCACAGCTCTAACAGACAGAGCTATTAATCTAACTAGTCCAGAGTTTAGACCAACAGTTGTAAATAAAATCAAACATATACTAAGTAAGAACAACTACCCTCCTAAGTTTGTAATAAAAATTATCAAACAACGATTACATAAAATATACAACACAGAAAGGGCAAAAACAATCAATTCTCAGGTCAGTAAGCCAACATACATTCCAATACCTTACGTCTATCAGAAAAAATTAATAACATCATTAAACCGTATAACTTTAAATTAGCTTACCAAAACAAACATAATTTAAACTATCTACATACTAGATTAAAAGATCAAATACCAATAATGAAACAATCACATGTTGTATATAGTGCACCATGTGCTGATTGTAATAAGGTATATACAGGACAAACAAAGCAACTTCTGGAAGAAAGAATAAAGGGGCATAAATATGCAAAAAATAATACTGCACTTAAGAAACACCAAACCAATTCCAAACACACGTTCAATTTCAAAAACACTAAAATTTTAATAAAAGAAAACAATACTAAAGCAAGAAGCATTTTGGAGATGATACAAATAGTGAGAAATAATAATTCAATTAACGATAGAAACGAAATAGACAGTTTATCAAAAATATACTTCCCTTTATTTCAGTAATTGGACAAACTAAACCAACACACCTGGTATGATCCATGTAAAAAAAAAAAAAAAAATTTTTCAAAACTTAATAAAAACAACACATACACAAAGAAATATTGTCACAAAGTATAAAGCAACAACATTGAAGTGTATATCTGTATGTATATTTGCGAATAAACGCACAAGTTTCTAATAGCAGTGAATTATATAGAAAATAAGAACTAAGAAACTAATGCAACGCAAAATAAATTTAATATGAAGAATATAATATCAAATACCGAAAAGAAAAGAAATGTAAAAGAGATTGTTGGTGAGTGTGCTGTTTTTATGTTTTTTATGTTTTTTAGTTGTCGGGTTATTAAAAAAAATATAATTTGACTATAATAAAATTCATATGGGGGGAAATAAACAAAAAGGATCACAAGCACAAATTAAAATATTGTTTAATTACAAACGAATCCTATTTAATAAAAAAAAGGATTATTCAATTGAAACCTATTTGCAGGGATTAGCGATGTTTTACATACAAAAAAAAACCTTTTAAATTGTTTGTGGTGAGTTTCAGAATTGTTCATTTTATTTTAAAATAGTTTTAAGTTGTAATTGTTACAGATGAAATGTAAGTGTATTCTTAAACAGATAATTTTTTGAAAAAGACAATAAACAGATTGTCGAAACGTTAAATGTTTTCGTTTTTATTCACATTTATATAAAATAAATACCAGGCCGCTAACCCAAGAAATTATTATTAATAATTGGATTTATAATTATATATATTGTATATATATATATCAAATATAATTATAAGTGTTAGGTTATGATTTCTAGATTAACAATTTAAAATTATTAACATACTCAAATAATAAATATTAATGTCATTACAAAATTTTTACAATGTAAGTATCAAATAAATATTAAAACGAACTGATTTTTGAAAATATAGAAGGGAAAATATTATGTAAGTAATGAAAAATAAATTTTTGAAAGAGCATTAATTTCATTCGGTCATTTACAGAAACTGATTCATTTTTCTTAATTTGGATGAGTTCTAATATTGGTGGAGATTTATTGTTAATTTCAATATTTAGAATTTTAGTGTTATCAAAACTAAAATTATGTTTAAATTGTTGACAATGTTTTTTTAAAGCAGTTGAATTTTTACAATATTATGTGTTTTTTTTTTAAAAAAAAGGAGTTTTAGATTAAATATTCGAATTGATAAACTTTAAATTATTATAATTTTTATTTGCTACTCTAATATTAAATTTACTAAACATTTTAGTTAATTGTTCTGATAATTTTGGTACATATGGGATAGATAAATATTTAATTTGTTTATTACTTAAATTTTGATTGTTTTGTTGTTGGTTGTAAAATTTGTAAGTTCTTTTTTTAATGATATTTTTAATTAAATTTATTGGATAATTATTATTTGTTAAAGTTATGGTAATGTTTTCTAAAACTTCTTTTCTAAAATTTGGGCTTGTTAACTTGATTGCTCTGTCAGTAAGATTTATGATAACACTTTTTTAAAAAGATACCTAATGGATGACATGATTTAAAATTCATTAATCTACCTGAAGATATGTTTTATAAAATGGAATTTCAAAATTAATTTTTGATATAATTGTTTCTTCAAGATCTTCCATTCCATTAGCAGTCATAAATACAAAATTCTAATGTTAAGTAGTATCACAAAAATAATCAGTACCTACTCTCTAGTTTCCAGGCAGAGAATTGCTAGATTTAATTATAAATCTTATAAAACTCTATTGAATTATCATCATTTCTAATAATATAAAATAAAATATTCCAAACAATGCTTTTTGCGGCGTTTGCATTGAAAAGCACTAATATTAAGCAGTCTGTCTGATTCATAAGTGTGCAATATTATTTTTTTATTACGTAGTTATTATACTCTATGGAAAATGCATGTTTTGTTGGTTATAATCACCAACATTTGAAATATATACCTACTCATATTTGAAATTTATAATTATGTAAAACAAATTAAATAATCTCTCTGCAGCTCCTGTATTTAAATGCGCAACACAAATCATTCTATAAATCTACATCTATGCATATAAAGGCTTTCTCTCATATAAAGATGTATTTTATATGAGAGAAATATTTATGCGAAGTAATGTGCACGAGCTACGATCAGGTACTGCGTGTGCGGGGTGAGACGCCTAACGTTCGGTCTGACTCGGCAAACGTCCATCCCACCAATATCTCTCGAGCTGAACGGATTCTTTTTTCTTCTAGTGTACGTCAAAATAATTGGGAAAAGTAGATTCAATGAAACGGTATTAAACAGGAACTATTACAAACATTACAAAGTGTGCAAATTAACAGTCAAAAAATGAAAAAACGAAACTAACTTAAGTACGAATAGGTATAAACATATATAACATTATTTATCTTACAAAATATTAGGTAAATATAATAGATTTTAAAAACTCGTCACCCTTCTATCTACGCCGATGAAGAAAGGAATTTACCAGTTAAAATCGACTTTTTTTGTTGTCGTTTTCGGGACGTGAAGATGTTGCAGTTCACCATATGAATAGTGCTAATCAGTAACTGCGTGTTGTTTACATTATTTCCTTGCTCGCAATTTAAGCCTGGTACGTCCGGTCTATAATTATAATATGAACTTTTTCGTCACAATTGTTATCTCTCGGAACCCAAAACTGTTGCGAATCACCAAACGTTGAGCAAACCCCAAAATTTATATGGAAAATGTTCATACATTTTCTTTTTTGTGCAACACAACATGAAAAGGTAAGTATATTATTTGAGCGGTGCACTTAACTGTGATTTAACATATGTTTCATACCTATACTCGAAGGCATTGATAAACTTGTTTTTCATTATATTATTTAATAGTACTTACTTAGGTATTTATAATAAATAGCACACAACTTAGTACTTTTATTCCGCCACGTATTCCAACTTTTTAAGTTGATATCCGATGAATATTAAACGTAATGAGCGAATAATTCGTAAACAAAACCAAAATAACAATATAAATCTTATGGGAGTACATGAATGCTGTACCCTGACTAGCCCTATCACACTCGCACGATCTCTCTCTTTAATGTTGGAGTCGATGCTGTACACTTGCTTGATTTGATAGACTCTATCCATATAGTATAATACATTCATGGTTATAAACATGGATGTATTATACTCTACATCATTTTATATATACTAAAAGCCATTCGATTATTTTTTATAAAATCTCTATGTCAAATGAAAGTTAAGGCATAATATGAAAATAAATCAAAAATCGATATATTGAAATTCCATGGCTATGCAATCTCAAGTGGGTGAAATATAGATTACAACAAGTGGATTAACATAAAGTAATGAAGTACATACATAAAATTTGAATAACGTGAAAGAAGAGGAAATGTATTTATCATAATAGAGATAAAAAAATTAATTATATCATGTAAGAACTTTAATACATAATTTTATTATGTACGTCCAAAAATGCTAACTATGTATATACTTACAAGTATTAAAATATTAGCAGTTTAAAACAAAAAAAAAAATACTGCCAAAATTTTGGCAAACATTAAAGTTATATAAACAGGGCTTCCACTGGAAAAATTTGACAACATGTATAGTAAAGAAGTGAGTAAGTTTTTTTGAAAAAATGAAAAATTATCCAGTATCTTCTTTGCTTTTATGGATTTTCTAAATCGTTCTCTACAAAATCTCCAAAGTAATGTGGCTCTGTATTCTTTCTATAATGCAAGCAAAATATACTCATTTAATTTGTATTATTAGTGACGTAAATATTTACCTCTTCCTGTCACTAATATTCTATCTTTGACTATTTGCTGAGGTAGATGCTGTACTGAGCACTTCTTCTACAGGTAAATTGTTTGTCAGGTTCAACATTGACATCTATTGGTACATCACAAGTGGATGCATTTGAGCTACGTTCAATTACTCGTCTGGGCTTTGACAATGATTTACCACATTGTTGTGGAAAATTAAAGATACTTGGTATAGAATCACTCTTTAATATTTTATTACCATGTACATTAATGCCATAATCACCATCAGTAAAATGATTATTTCAAACTACTGTTGTTCTTGATGGTTCAAAGTTCGTCCTCTTTAAAGCAATAATCCACTTTTTTCTGCAATATGTATCAAGGAAAACCTACAAAACTAACGTTATCTCCTTTGTCAATCAATTAAATAACGTTATAGCTTACCTATGGTGTTTTATATCACCACCTTTAACATAACGATTCGTACATCATACGCGGAACACGAACTAACCATTTCTTACTATATTATTTAATACTACTTGGGGATTTTTGATAAATAACACATTACACGTTACTGTCCTTTTCTTTCGCCATGTGTTCTAAATATTTAAGTCGCAATCCGATCAATATTACACGAGATAAACGGATAATTCGTAAATAAAACCAAAATAACAATGTAAACCTTATGTGTTGCCCTGACTAGCTCTATCTCACTCACGCGATCTCTCACTCTAATGTTGGAGTCAATCCGTGAACAGTATGCGCAATCCATGTACTATTAATACTTCCGTGGTTATAAACATAAAATGACGTGGATTTATTTTCCCCTTTAAACTTGCCTACGCAAGAACCAATGAAATATCTTAAAAGTATACACCACTTTGGCGCGATATTTAAATCGCTCCTTCTTATTCTGAGACAAGGTATAAGAATAGTCGGAAGCATATTTGCGGTCTATATCCCTAAAAACGGGTGTCTGTAACTGACTTACGCATTGCGAATTAGAGATGTTTATGTTAGTAAATCGGTAAATTGGAAACATCTTCCTTCATTTCTTCTACCGCCAGTGCGGTGCCCAAGTATTTAATTTGCAATATAGATAATTATTTTATAATCATATGATCATGCTTATATGTAACTACATTTTGAATATGTAGCGTTAATAACCAATAATTTCGAATTCATATTATGGTATAGTTTATTAGTTTATGCCCATAATTTTTAAAAAACTAAAAACCCCTTCAAACTGCGCTTATAGGATTCTAATGTCAAATTTGACTGACAATTAATTTGAATTCAAGCAGGGGTGGCAATTGTAAAACGTAAAAAATGTAAAATGCAAATGGCGGCGGCGTAAATTAATTACAGACACATTATATGTCGAGCAACGCCAAAGTTTAAGCAGCACGTCGAAAGATCGTTTCGATTAATATCATTTAATTTACTGTATGGGTGAAGCTTATAACCCTTTATAATACAATGGGTGTCTGGAATTGACTTACGCCCTGCGAATTAGACATTTTCATGTTATTAAATTGGCAACTTGGAAACATCTTCCTTCATTTGTTCTACCGCCAATGTCGAGTCTAAATATTCAATTTTCCAAATAAACATCACTTTATAAGCAAATGATCATGACGCTTACATGCAACTATAACATTGACAATATGATGAAGTAGCATTAATAGCCTGTAACTTCAAATTCATATTATATTAAAGTTGATTAGTGATCGTCGATAATATTCAAAATCACTGCTTCAAAACCCTTTAAAATGCGATTGTGGGATAATAATGTTAAATTTAACAAATAATTTGAATTCACGCAGGGTGAAAATAGTAAAACGTCAAAATCGCTAAAGTGCAAATTGCGGCGGGGTAAATCAATTACAGGCATATTATATAGTAGAATCGTTTTAGCACTCAACACGGCGATAGTACGAACTGCAGGCAACGATTCAATGCCACTACAAATTGACACTGATCAGAAAACTTTGAGAAAAAAGAAATTAAACCAATTAAATATTTAAGAATATATAGATTCAGCTACTAAAATACTGTTGAATACAAATTGAATTGAAATATTATAAATAAAGTTATTAAATAATAGTTTTATATACCTACATTTTATTTATAGTTGGCAATTCTGTGTAATAGACAAGCATTGTTGACAAGTTTATATTGTTTTGATGACAATTATAGCAAACTTTTTTACTTTTTTTTAATTATAGCAATATCGATGTTATGAAATTAATTAACATAACTAGTGAGATACATTTTCCATGTAAAGTAAATTGAAATATTGCACTTTTACACAATATTATAGAAAGTAGCTTGCACCACTAAAGACTTTCCTATAATTCTTATGCTTTGAGTAAAATTATTCTCTGGATTGTGTCTGACCCAGCCGATACAAATTATATACTTGAAAAAATAATGTCATGGCCTTTTGTATTAATTAAGTCGGGTATACAAAACAGTTTGTCAAGCAAAATGTTTGAAATACATCAGCATCCATTAACATATACAGGAATGTTTGAAGGCGATGCACACCAACCTAACAAAATGTTTGACTAACATTTTAAACAAATTTTTGGTAAATCCTTAATTAATGTGTATTTTATTTGCTATTAATTATAAATGTCAGATTTATCTATAATTCAGTTTTACATGTGTTTTGTTTAATTTTTGTACAAGTTAATAATTTTTCTAATTTATGTGTATTATGCCCTCAAGCAAATTGTTTTTCAAACATTTTGTAAAATTGGTGTGCATGCATAATGTAACATAAAATTGCATTCAAAATCCTAGCAACAAGATATAATAATCGTTAAGTAAGTTAGTTTAATTTAGTGTTCACTTTGGTGAATTATATATTGAAAAAAGAAATGAAAATCTTTGAAAACACTTTCACAACTGCAAGCAACAATCTAATGGTCATGTAAGTTGGTGATATTTTTAAGGTGTTTAATATATATACAGCCTTTCTTTTCATTTCTATACCAAAAAAATTGATAACTCTAAAAACAACTAACTGTATGCTTTCAATATGTTGATAATTCGTAAATTTAATAGACAAAATATTTTCTAATATATGCTCGATAAAACTCAAAATGAAAAAAATGCAACATACCTGCTTTCTACATCTCCATTATTTACCCTATTTATAAACATATCATGGAAGGAAGTAACTACCAAACATAAGTCACTTAGAAATCCTGTACAACCTAAATCGATGAATTCTGTAATATCCCTATGCTCACTTTGATCTCGCAACAGAACTAATTGTGCAACAAGCCTTTTTTCAGCGCACGATAGAAATCCCAAACATAATTCTCTAGGGGGCTCCTCCAACTGTAACAGAAGGTCTACGGACTCAGTTAGTTGTTTGGCTGTAGCTTCAGGATCACTGAAATTATTCCACAATTCTAATTTTAGCTCCCTCACAATAATTTCACAATCATTCTGGATGCCCTTGAAAGAGGCCAAATTTCCATATTGTTGTAATACCCTCTGAGCATGTATGTAATCTTGTACAGCCTAAAAAATTAATGTGCTTCACAAAAACAACATTCTATTTGGTCCATCAATAAATAACATGCAAGCTTAAAAATAGGCCTGTTCATAATGATAACATTCTTATACATTTTAACTAAAATTTAATTAACCAAAGGAGCAATTCATAGTAAGAAATACAATTATTTTATGAATTTCAATTTAAGGTAAATATATTTACTACAGCATCACAATAAAAATACCTGGTTATAATGTTTTTCGTCCATTCTATTCTTTAATGTAGAGGGTAATTTAAAAATAAATTGCAATCTTTTCAACAGAGTATGAATGCCAGACAATTTGCTAATTTGCTGCCTGGTACCATGCAACGTTGATGATATCTGTTCTGAAAATGAAGTAATAGATTCCATGTTCGATGCTAATAAATCCATTTCAGTTTCCATTTTCTTAAAATCTGTCTTCATCTATGTGGAGTAATACAAACTTAGTGACAACAAATGAAAAACTACAATAAAGAATTAGCAGATGCTATACTTTACGAATTGTATCTGTTGCTGAGATAAACTTATTATAATTCTCATATACTAAAGTTTGCATATCGGAATGCAATGTTTGGGTATCTTTTACAACTTCAGCTTCATGGTCCATTACTTGCCGCAACGAGAAGTCCTACGATTACAAGTATAGGTTAAGTAATGCGAACGCAATATCTTCACGAAAAAAAAACTCACCTTAAATAATTTTTCTAAATACATGTTAGAGTTGAAATTTTGTCCATTAATATCTAGTGAAGGCACTTTTTTATCATCCATCATACACTCTATATGTATATGTATACGTATAATAGAACATCTATAGCAGAGATAACTTATACATAGGAGATGGGTAAATAAATACTAAATATTGTTTTATATTGTAACCCTATCAGACTCATCTCTTGAAATTTTCAGGTACTAAATTAAATGGCGGCAAATTTTGAAATTAAGCATAGTACATTGTTATCCAAAATTAATAGTTTTATTTTTATAATTTGTGAACAAAATCCTAATATTTTTGTAATTAACTTCTTTTATCTAAAATTACTTAATATAATTAAGAGAAAGTTAGTTACTAAAATATTAGAGTTTGTTCATATACGTCTTATACAAATCTCTATTTCAGTTTGGAGATTATACTTTTTTTTGGCAATTATGTACAGTTCTGTGCAATAAACTGGCGTACACTTATTATACGATTATGTAAATATGACTTTTGTTTGAATACCTGTCATGTATGACAAATTGAATTGACGCTATAATTCAATTTGTCATACTTAACGTAAGCCATTTTCACAATGGCAAAATAATGGCAAAATTAGCAATAAGACGTGTACGCTATTTTATTGCACAGAACTGTATATACGTATTCTGAAAAATAATTAAACGATATTCAATAAACCATCAATGTGTTTTAAAGGTAATCGAAAAGCAACATAAAGCTACATTACTTACAAAAATTTAATAGTCTTTATTCAAACAAATAAAAATATAGAAAAAATACACAAAGAACTTTTCTGTCACCATTTTGTTCTTTGTAGGTACTTCTATTTTCTCGACTCCATTCTAGTTCTTCATTAGTTGGACTTTTCTATTCTCCTTATGATTTTTTGTCGCAATATCATTTCTAAAGTGTTTCATTCATGACTCTCAAATGTTGCTAAGGACTAAAAGAACATATAAACTACAAAAAGCTATGGCTGAAATCTTGGTGGTCGTACCTATACATTAAATTAAAATTATTATTATTATTATACATACTAAAAGCGAGCCAGCCCCTTTACCGCTCTCGCGGGTTTAGTAGAGGAGGGAAGACGGGTGAAAATGGCGAATTGGGGAGCGAATGATCTGAGAACGTGGCCCGTCCGTGGTGGGGACAAAAGTGTCAGGCTGCGGGGACGACGGTCCGCCGACCCTAAAGCTATTTTTCACGTCTCCGATAAGAGTGCAAAGGCCCGAAAAGAATTTTTAAAAATTTTGGCACGTGTAGAAAATCACGCTGCATCGCGACATTTTCCCATAAGTCCGGCGTTTAGAACAAAAAATACTTGGAGCCTTTTATACTGAAAATCCCGAGAAACGTCAAAGTGACAGGCGATTCGAAATGTATGCAAACTTTCACTTTAAAGCCTGAAATTGAAAATTTAGAAGGTTTTGAGAGCACAACAAGATTCAGAATTGTAAAGTACCGGCTTTTCGGCATCGTTTACGTGCTTTTTCCCAGTTTATAGTGGTACAGATACAAAGACACGAACACTTTAAAGTGCTCTTGCAGACGGATACGGTTTAGACAAATGGATGAAAAATCCCGACAAACGTCAAACTGACAGGCGGTCTCATATGTATTCACATTTTCACTTTTAAGCTTCAAATTCCAAATTTTGAATGTTTCGAGGGCACAACAAGATTCAGAATCGTAAAGAAGTGACATTTCGGAAACGTTTACTTGCGTATTCCCAGTTTACCGAGGTATCTAGACGAAGGTACGAGTAATTCCAAGTCCGTTTGCAGAGGGATTTGGTCAGAAAATGGCCGATTCTATGTGCACTGATATCAATGCATTCCGGACGGGCGAAAAATATAATCAGATTCTCATGTGCACTGGCGATCAATATATTATGGTCCGGCGAACGTTCGGCATCTTCACACAAAACATAACGGTTCCCCTTGATTTAATATTTTCTTCTATACAGGAGCTGTAGATTAATATTTTAATAATGATTTGAATTAAAATACGATAATTCCAGAACGCGTATTTCCTCTAAGGGGAAAAAGAGGAGGATTGCTTTCGACATTTATGTGCCCCTACGAAATAATTTTATTTAAACGATTACGCAAACGTGCACGGTGGGCGGAGCTGGCTGAAATCAATTTCTTTCTCTTCTGATTAAAAGTAAAATTAGGCACTCGGGAGTTTTTACGGTCGCCCGTCACTAATTCAAATGTCGAAAAAAACAAGTAGTCCAGGAATTTTAGCACAAAAAAACGGGGTTCGCTCCACAAAAAATCCTATCAATTGACTTTTCGATTGGATTATGTCAGAGGGTCTTCCCTAAGTATAAAACCAAATTTGTGTCGTCCAAAACCGCGAGCGTTAGCCGCCATCTTGAAAAACCCCTTCTTGCAAATATCTCGAAAACGATGAGTTTTACGTTAAGAACTTTTTTTGTAGAAGATAACATTTCCCGTCTTTTTTGTTTGAAACTTTTTTCACTATTGTCAATATTTGCCAAGATATTGTCGATTGAAGAGAACGATTTTTTGTTTTTGGAAAATATATTGATGATTTTTGGAAATACAAAAGAAAATGAGATTATGGAAGTTGTAGAGCATAACATTTTCTACAATTTTTGTATGAAACTTTTTTTTGTTCAATCGATAGTTGCTAAGTTATAGCGCATTGAACGTTGCCGTCGTGTCTAGGAAAACAGCAATTATTTGTAATACGTTGCTCTAGCATGCCAAGAACAAGTGTAAGGAGACGCGACATCTTGGCGTCAAGTATTGCAGGAAGTAATTAGTACACGTCTGTGTGTTCTTTAACAATAAGGATATATGGATATTCATTTATACATGTATATTCATCGATTTTTAACCATGAATATTCTATTTGAATAGAATACAGGTATATAGAAAAGTAAGCAGCTGTACGGTGCTGGGTTTCTCCCAACATTGTCTGTGCGGTCAAACCGGAAGTGACGTTAATTTTGAATTTTTAAATACAACATTTATTATTTCTGTTCATATTCTGTTTTTTCTAAAAATTTGCCATTTAGTGCAGGTTAACTTTTGACATTTCTGTCAAAGATGGCGGTATCTGTTAAATTTATCCATTAAAGTGAAACTGCTTCGCAACAATTGTCGAAATGTAACAACCATCAAAGTTAGCTTTGAAAACAATTAAGAAACGTATTTTTCACATTTACACGCATTGGCGAAGGAAACATGTATTTCACGTTGAAATTACTAAAGAAAACCAGATTTTTTTTCATTTTCAAATGACAGGTACTCGTTTTTTTTTAATAGTAACACCTATTTTTTATTACAGTGCCATATTGGCATAATTTTTAGCTTTCAAGTGATATAAAATATGCTGTGGTTTAGTGGTAGACAGGTAGTACAAAATATAAGATGTTTTAAAAGTAGTCTAATTCCAAAGCAACAGAGCAATTACACGTCAAATGAAAAAACACAGTTATCATAGGAAATAAACGTCACCTGTAAACAACTAACAGGCTGTGAACTGTTAATACAAGTTGATTGATAGTTTACGTTATTTTTGTGTATTGTTTAAAAGTTATTTTATAGTTGTACAATAAACAATACATATTTGGTAATGTATACTCGAAATAGTCGAAATGAAAAAGTTGATATTCTTTTAATTTATGGAGAATGCCGTAAAAATTCAAAAGCCGCTGCAGCGCTCTATGCACAGCGCTTTCCAGACCGACAGCACCCACCCCTAAATTATTTTATAAGAGTAGAATCTCAATTAAGGAGCGAAGAAGACAATCCACAAAATAATAATGTAAAGCTTATTGTTGACGAAGCAACAGAAATTAATGTACTCGCCTTAGTTGAAGTTGATAAAACGGTTTCCCTCCGACAAATCGGTCGCGAGTTAACTATTAGTTAACTGCGCGAAAAATTCTAAAGAAACATAACTACAAATCTTTCAAGTATCAGATCAACCAACACCTGTTCGAAACCGATTTTGTGAGAAGATTAGAGTTTTGCAACTGGACTGTAGATAATATCCGAAGAGACGGTAATTTTGCTGGTAACATTATTTTTTCCGATGAATCAAGATTCACAAATCTTGGATAAATTTAACCGACAAAGCACGAGATACTGGGCACATGAAAATCAGCGATTGTACAGGCAAGGTAACCATCAAATGAGGTTTGGTTTTAATGTTTGGCTGGGAATGATTGGGGACGTTCTTTTGCCTCCTATAATTTTTGACGGACATCTAACTTCCGAAAGATATTTGGATTTTCTAAATAATGAACTTAATGACTCTTTAAATTATTTACCAAGGGAGCAAAGGTACGCTGTATTTTTTCAGCAGGACGCCGCATCACCTCATAATTCACGACTCGTTAGGGATTACTTAAATCAAACTTTTGGTGACATCTGGAGTGGTACCAATGGGCCAGTCAGGTGGCCTCCTAGATCATCGGATTTAACACCCTTAGATTTCCATATCTGGCCATATTTGAAAGAAGCTGCTACTCGCGAAGAACTGGAAGCACGAGTGAGGCAAGCAATTAAATAATATAACCAGGCACCAGTTACATAATTGTGTGAGGGAATTTATACGACTTGTTGATTTATGTAGAGATCAGGAAGGGCGACATTTTGAACATTTATAATAAATACCTAAATAATAATAACTTACATCTAGCTCCTTTCAATAATACTCATAACATAGATTTTGTAAATTACTGTTTTTGCTATTGTTGTCTTACTAATAGTTTTAAATGTTTTAATGCAAACATTGAACATGTGTGTATCTTTGTTTAATATCTAGTAGTTGATTAAATTTATGGAAGTCGTTTATTTCCTATGATAACTGTGTTTTTTTCATTTGAAATGTAATTGTTCTGTTGCTTTGGAATTAGACTACTTTTAAAACATTTTATATTTTGTACTACCTGTCTACCACTAAACCACAGCATATTTTATATCACTTGAAAGCTAAAAATTAATCCAATATGGCACTGCAATAAAAAATAGGTGTTACTATTTAAAAAAAACGAGTACCTGTCATTTGAAAATGAAAAAAAAAATCTTATTTTCTTTAGTAATTTCAACGTGAAATACATGTTTCCTTCGCCAATGCGTGTAAATGTGAAAAATACGTTTCTTAATTGTTTTCAAAGCTAACTTTGATGGTTTTTGCATTTCGACAATTGTTGCGAAGCAGTTTCACTTTAATGCATAATTTTAACAGATATCGCTATCTTTGACAGAAATGTCAAAAGTAAACCTGCACTAGATGGCAAATTTTCAGAAGAAACAGAATATGAACAGAAATAATAAATGTTGTATTTAAAAATTCAAAATTAACGTCACTTCCGGTTTGATCGGAAGAGTTATAGAAAAACTGAGTGTACCTGAAGAAGCCCACCAATCACTCATATATACGGTCCGAATTTCAAAGTTTTATTTTAACTAATAAATAAATGGCGGGCTGATACATGATCTCGTTGACACCCGGGATGTATACACAGGGATGCTTCAAAAGTTTATAAAAGTGGACATTCTAAGAAGCGTTTTTTACAGGAAAGGCGCTTCAATAGGGCTTAAATTTAAAACTTGGGCTTTTTACTTTTATTATTATTTTGTGCATTTTTCTTAACGAGAGTAGACTTCGAAAAGGTTGACATGCTTTTCCACTATCACATCAAAATAGTATTGTAAACTGTCTCGAAGAAAATGTTGTGCTCTTTGAGCTCATTGTTTCTTTGGATACTTTAACATGACTTATGTTTAACATTAATTTACCTTTCCTGCTCTTGAGTGTGTATCGATTTGTGTAAAAAACCGTTCGAGAAGCATTTTAAATAAAATATACTATTGGTTTCACGAAATATATGTATATACAGGGGTGCGTCAAAAGTTAATAAAAACGGACATTCTAAAAGGCGTCATGACAGTGATTGTTTTTTACAGGAAACTATGAAAAAGCTGTAAGCGGACGCGAAAAAGCGATTCAAACTAAAAGTGATTGACGGACCCGCTGTAAGCGGAGGGCCCACTGTAAGCGGACGTTAGAGCTAGTTATATATAATAAAATCCAATTGTCTCGCTCTTTTTGACACGAGCGATTAACACGGCACAGTTATACCCCAAAATTGACGAATTGGGGCGACACTTTTCTGAGAACCTGGCCCAGCTACGGTCCGAACGAAAGTGTCAGTGACGGGGACTACGGTCCCATGTGCCTAAGGCTATTTTTCACGTCCCCGAAGAGAGAACGAGGGTCCGAAAGGAATTTTTGAAAATTTTAGAACGTGCAGAAAAAGACTGTGCATCATAGAATTTTGCCATAAGGCCTACGTGTAAAATATAAATTATGGACTAGGTTCGATTTTAAAATGGCGGTGGATCGCCACAGATGACCGTGACACCTCAAAGTTCGGATAAGGTTAAGTTAAACGCACGAGAAATTCAATTTCAGGTTATAAATTATCAAAACCGTCAATCAGTTTGAGTTCGCGATATGGCATTTGCCGGGAAACGTCAAAATTGGCGGAAAGCACCAGTCGTGCAATACACACATAATGACCTTATATTCACGTTCATCGATCGGTTGTCAAGTTTAAATGTCAGAAGGCCGACAAATAAAGAGATTACGAAGGAAAAGTGCATTTTTAATTGAAATGTAGTATCTTTCAGATATGTATTAGTGTTATTATTATCAATTGTTACTATTTCTTTTCTATATGAATATATGAACAAAATGCCGACGGATATGATAAAATAAACTTTAAGTGTATTATCTCACGTATGTACAATAACAAATATAACGATCTTTCTATATTTTATTAAGATATATTAAATACAATGACACTTTATTCATTATATATGTCATCGAAATGTCGCCACGATGACAGCTCGCCAGAGCTTAAAACTGGACGCAAAAAAGTCAGGCCAATTTCATACAACGAAGAACTTGAAGCAAGACTAAATAAAGAACCATCTGAGTGTTGCCTTTTGGGCCTGCCAAATTACGTTAGATGCACACGAATTATACAAAACCTAAATGTCAACAGAATGTTGGAAATATATCAGTGTTCAAGATGTAGTTATATAAATTTAAGCCATTTTACGAATGGGATCATTTAATAACATTTCTCATCGATCTTACTACATACAAATAATTGGGTGAGTTTTATTTGTTTGTCAGATGTGTCCGAAACACTTCGAAATAAAATAAATACATCAAATAAAATTCCCATAAGCATTTATGTAATTTCGTTTACCAATTCAGTTATAAAAGCAAGCATTTAAAGTATGCAACTGCGGGTTGGCACCAACTAATCACAAGTACATTTTCGGTTAAATGTTATTACGAGCCAGCAAGATTTTCGATTGGGTTTTACAAAGTATACTATTAAAGCGTAATATGAAAATTAATTAATTCTCTCAATGACCTGTACGTTTAAAACATGTTTTGTTAAAGTTCATCATGTTATGTTGTTAATTTCATTTGACAATTTGGTTAAGCATTGTCGGTCTGACATTTCGTTCTCACAAGTTTATGTGTGAACGAATACACTACAACGAAGTATTGTCACGATGACAGGTGGAACAACAATTTGCTTAAACATCGTGACGTCAGCCGTCTGACTTTTCATTGTCGTACAAGTGTCACGATGACAGTCTGTCAAAAAATTTGAAGTATACACTATTTTTATCGTAAACTTGACACAAAGCCAGGCATAGTACTACCAATTTTATAGAACGAATAACATGAAACAACATTTAATTGTCGAACCGTCTTGGTTTTTTTTTTTGGTCTGTCGACGTTCACCTTGGGCTAGAAGCACACAATTGATACAAAACCTGAATGTCAACAAAATTTCTAAATATCAGCGTTCAGTAAATTATATAGAAATGTTGTTCGCTTTGTGGGCAAAGTCTTAATAAATAAATTCATTTGCCACTAATTATAAATGTCACAATAATATTTAATTTATATCTAAGAGACATTTTGTTTAATATGCGTCTTCATTCATAAACAAGAACAAACTGAACTGCGGTTGTAATTACTCTACATTGTCGCTCATTCAGGTACAGTTTCCAATATCGTAGTTATAAAAATTAAAGCAAAGGCGTGATTAATAACATTTAACGTCCACTGAAAGAAATATTATAACCGTTAATATTTACATTTTATTGCATTATCAATTATTATTATTATTACTATTGTATCGGTCATTTATCGTATCTTTAATGGCTTGGACACATCTCTGTCATCTTTCTACATATTGCGTCTTTAATTTACATTTAGAGTAGCTTATGATATCAATATTAATTTGGGAACACTGTGCTACAGAAATGTTTTTCATTTTGACTACTGTCATAGTTAAGTCAATTTATTGAAAAGTTCCATAGTGTTCTCAAATTAATATTGAAATCGTAGGTTATTCTAAAAAAAAAATAATTGAAGGCACGGTATGTCTACAATGACATTCAATTTGACAATTCATTCTCGCAATAGATCGAACTATCGCTGCGATGACAGTTTGCAAGAAAATTTAACGTATGAGCAACTTTTATCATAAAACTTGAGACAAATAGAGTTAGAGTACTACCAGATTTAAAAAACAAAGAAATGTATATATGATACAACAAATCTTGATCATACAACCATCTTAGGTTTACCTTTTCGGCCTACTTACATTCAACTTAGACTAGGTGCACACGCATTATATCAAACCTGAATGTCAACGAAATGTTCGAAGTAATTAGCTTTCAGTCAATGTTAAACATTTTATGGGAAATTTTTTAATTAATAAATCCATTTGTCTATAATTATAGATGCCACAATAATGTATAATTAATTTCTAGAGATATTTTATTTAATTTGCATCTTCATTCATAAACTAATTAAAAGAAAATTTATAACCGTTAAAATTCAAGTGCCTCTGCGACTGGCATTGGTCACGTTCCAAAGAGGCACATTTATGTAGAAACTTACAGCGAAGAAGTGGACGCGAAGAGGCAATTCAAACTCGAAGAGTTTCATAGACCACTGTAATAACAAAAAGAGCAAGTATTCTATTAAATTAATGTGTCCTAAATAAAAAAAGGGGAAAGATTAAATTGAATAATCAGCACTTGATGACTTATATCGACATTTTATGACATACATTATGGAACACTGATGATCTTGATTATTTGCAAAGAACGTCATATAAATTTATTTCTATTGACTATTGTCCCGGAAGCCCTACGTTAATTGTAATTCAAAGAAACGAATACATCATGCATACATATCACCTTTAATTTAACGATTTAAAGGGTAATGTAATTACTATTTAAAAAATGGAACTACTACTACATATAAAGACAATGCGATTTAAAAATTTATCATACATGGTAATTCACTAATTATCAGTTACTTTAAGATCGCGATCTACTTTATTACACAAAACCATCCCTTCCTTAGAAAAAATAATTTAAGCATTACACCCCAGATGCTGATCAAAATTGGTGAACATAGTATATTATTAAAATAAAATTAAGTAACAGTTAAAGGGTGTAGCGAAAATAAAAAAAATGGTGCACATCTATGTCGCCATCTTTACTCATCTATTATCATTTTAACACGATATATTTAACTAGAGCACACGCGAAATGTTGGTCAACTCAACATTCACGTTAGGTGGCTTAAATGTTACAGGTAACGTCAGAATTGTCAGAAAAAATCCATCTGACTTTTGATTAATGTTGGCAATTTCACAAAAATTTAATTACAGGTTGTAAAACGTCAAAACGATCAATCGATTTCAGTTCGTGATGAAATCTGAACTGCTTTCATGATGACAATTATTTCAAAAAAAAAAAGGGTAACACCCTGACATCTGTCTGATATTTCATTGTTCATGTTTTTAAGCTCCATCGATATTTATTGTAGACCTTGACACAAAAAGATATGAAATTACAAATTTTATACAGCGAAATGACTAAAATATTAATGAGAAAAGTCAGATCCATTTTAGTTTTGCCTATATATTAGACAATTACCTTAAAATATGATTTATATTATTATTACTAGGTGACAGACGAATCAAATTCCAATGTAATGACAATTGTTTTGTAACTATTCAATTTATTAAAGTAAATATTCCAGCCTAATTCAACAATTACTACTACTAAATAATTTGATTGTCAGTAGAAAGTTTGAAGTATGGGCACCGTTCAATCATTTAATGGGATATGTTTGAAAATACTCCATTCAATCAAATTGTTAATCAAACATTCTGACGATGGTTCACAATGATCGTGTTCCAGGCTGGTGGCTCTTATTTCGATGGATTGGTTGTAATCATGAACACTACCTTTTCGTGTTATTTTTCCTCAAATACTTAATAAGAATCACAAAATGATCCGACAGTTATGAATTATATTCTTTTTACAGTGTGTGTAAGCAAAATGTTTACACAGATATTCCCACGTCGGTCGGTCTGTATTATTTTTAGTTCAACTACCAGCGTCACTAATAAATATTTAAATTATAATAGGATCGTCTCAGCAACCGACATAGCCAGAGCACGATCTACAGGCGACGACTCAATTCCACTGCAAACTCACTTTGACAGGAACAATTTCAGAGCAGACAAATGAAACTAATTTATTAATATGGAAGCCAGTTATAAATTCACCATTATAAATAAAATTAGTAAGTCATACTATTCTATACCAACATTTTATTTAAAACTTGATTCTTCTGTGTAATGGGCATGCATTGTTCACAAATTTGCATTATAACAAAGCTCAAAAGGTATGTCAAAAGATGTATGATTATTATTAAATATTACAGCCCAGAAATGACGTTTGTGGACCATGATAATTGACAGGTTACATTATGCAAAACTAAAATAAATCTGATATTACTTTTTTAATAATGATTTAGTCCTTTCATTGTGTAAAACTAATAACACTATGAATCTTTTAGTGTCAAGTATTAGTATTACGCTAAATAGCATCTAAATTTGAAACTTCAACAACGAAAAGTCAGACTGACGTTAAGATGCTTTAAATTGCCGTACCACCTGTCACCGTGACAGTAGTTCGTGGACAAAAATAAACGTCTATACAAGGTGTGCCAATAGTTTAGAAACTCAAAAATGATTTTTTTGGCGTTTTACAGGGAACTGTAATAAAACTGTAATCGGACGCGAAAAGGCGATTCAAGCTCGAAGAGATTGATGGACAGCTAGTGCTCTTCACTAGGTTCCCATTGATGGCATGCGATATTGCCAATCAGTTGCTTGGCAAATAATAATTTTTTTACCGTATCTATATTTAAACTATTTCTATACTCGTTTTTTGTAATTGTTATTAGTATTATATTATTATTATTACTTGGATTTAATTTAGTACTGAAACTTCCAAGTTTGTACTGAAATTAGCTCTTTTTGCAAAATGGTGTACTGACGTACTGAATTTGTAAATAGTGTACTGAATTCGGTACAATTGTACTGAAACGGCAGCACTGGGGGGGGGGGGGATAGGTTGCAAATAAAATAAAATAATGAGAGTAGGGATGTCTTTCCGTAGGCTAGGTTTGTATTGACGTATTGAGTAGTTGAGTACTGAGTACGCTTCGTTACTTCGTTTCAACCAGTGTCTTGTAATATGTCGCGGCGCAGAGGTCTGAGTGCATTATTATTATTACTCCCTTGCTTGAAATTAGCGGTGCATTAAAAAATCAACTTCTTGAAAACTATAAAGATTTGGCAAGCTGATTGTTGCGTTTCATATATATATATTGCTGTAGTATTTGCCTCTAAATGAAATTTATATAATTTATTTATTTATTAGTTAGATAAATAAATAAAATTGTAGTTTATGCTAGCTTTATAGGCAAAACAACATAAATTGTTATCTCTCGTAGGTTCTTTGCATAATATACTCAGAGCTCTTTTTGTTCCTAACCTGTAGTCAGGTTCTTTATTTTCTAAATAAAACATTACCTCTGGTTTATCACTTCTGAAAATAAATATTCATTTGTGACATTTACTATTATTGTTGAGGTTTTGCCTCACTTATATCTAAATAGTGTTTATATACATATAATCTTAATTAAAGTGCTTATACCCTATGTGCATACCTGTGTTATTGTATGGCTTAATAAAATTTATTTTAAAATAAATGTTTCTTAAACTACGAGTGTGTTTTCTTATTGCTAATATTAATCTAAATGTACTAGTATATCTTAGTGTCAACATTAATCATGTTTATTTCTAACATTATATATTTATGTACAGTATTGTCTTAAATTCTAAGGTAAAGTTCACGGCATATCCCTTAGTTGTTAAAACCATGGTTTGCCATTATGAAATAATGAATTGACAAATGTGTAAATTATGTTTTCACAACTAACGTGAACTACAAATGCAATTTTATTGATCATTTATTTCATCGTAGCATGGACACATGGTATTTTCGTTTTATATTTCTATTGTCTACTTCTTGTAGTTCATAAGTTACATCTCCTAGTGTCCTACTTATTCTGTAAGGTCCACTGTAGGGTAGGTCCAGTTTTGCACATTTATTTAAATGTCTCCTACCTAGTCGATAGTTCTTCACTACAACTAGGTCTCCTATTTGATATGTTTTATTCTTTTTAATCTTTTCATTTTCTAATCTTGTATATTTTTCTGCAATGTTTCTTTGCTGTATTTTACCTTGTTCAATCATTTCCTCGAAATTGTTTACTGCTGGTGTTCCTTGATTCCAAGGTCTTGGTGGGTATTTCCCATGCATTAGTGTGTATGGACTTATATTAGTCGTCACGCTCGGCAAATAATTCATGTTGTTTTCTACTTCTTGTACGTATTGTACCCAGGCATTGTGTCGTGCGTGTGTTAGCATTCTTAAATGTCTAATCACTTCTTGTATATATCTTTCGCTGGGGTTCGCTTGAGGATGTCTTATACTAGTGAAAATTACTTCTACGTTTATTTCTCTTAGCTCTAGTATAAACCTCTCATTGTTGAAATATGAAGCGTTGTCCACTAGTAATTTCCTTATTGGCCCATATTCTGCTATAAATTGGTTTATACAATTTATTGCAGTTTGTGTATTGTATTTTCTTGTGGGAAATAGTTTGACGTATTTTGTGAGAATATCCACCATCACGAAAATGTGGCAATAACCTTGTTCTCCTGGTATTAGGTTTCCAAGGAAATCTGCTGCTACTAATTCGAGTTTTTCTTCTACTCTAGTGCTGTGCACTATATTTTGATTGATTCTGTTCTTATATTTCCCTAACAGACATCGCTTGCATTTTTTATTTTCTGCCGCTATTAATTTTCTATCTTTGAATGCGTAGAACTGTTCTCTGAAAACAAGGAATGTTTTCCTGTTTCCAGGATGTCCTAAGTTGTTGTGTATGTTTCTAATTATATTTAACGTGAGTTCTCTGTCTAGAACGATTAGGTTTTTGTTACCTAATGTTTTGTATAGTATTTGATTATTTATATTGTAGCCTTTGTAATTTCCTTCTGTTCGTACCTTTTCCATTATTTCTAGTATCTCAGGTGTTCGTTGACTGTCTTCGATATCTTCTCGATTGTATAAATTTGGAGCATGTTCGATATCATATTCATTTATCTGATATGAGTGTGATTGTTTATTACCTCCATGGGCTCTGCTTAGTGCGTCTGCAACTATGTTGTCTGTACCTTTCCTGTGCTTTATTTTAAATGAATATTCAGATAGTATGAGAGACCATCTGTATATTCGTGAATTATTAAACCTTGTTTTCATTAAGAATATTAGAGATAAATGATCTGTTTCAAGTAGGAAAGTGTTTCCTAGTAGGTAATATTTTAATTTTGACACTCCATATATAATGGATAGCAATTCCCGTTCTGACGAGGAATAATTTTGCTCATAATCCTTTAGAATTCTTGATAGGAAGCATATGGGTATTTCTTCCCCATTTCTTATTTGTAGGAGTTCTGCGGCTACAGCATTGCTGGAGGCATCGCATCTTAGTATGAATTCTTCATTGAAATCTGGTAGATTTATGATCAATGCCTTGTAGAAATTTTCTTTTATGTCGATGAATGCCTTTTCCCTTTCATGGGTCCATTTGAATTTTACTCCTTTCTTGATCATTTTGTATAACGTGTGAGTTTGGTCGGATATTTTAGGAATGAAGTGTTTATAGTAGTTTATCATTCCTAGGAATCCTCTAAGCATTTTAATATTTTTTGGTTTGGGATATTTTCGTATCGCCTCAAGTTTTTCCTCCTCTATTGATATCGTCTTTCCATCAATTATGTATCCCAGATAATTCACTTTATTTTTATAGAATTCGCATTTCTCGAGGTTTATTTTTAAACCATTTTCTGCTAATGTATTCAGGATTTTCTCTACTGAATCTTTGTGACTTTCTATGTCTTTATTAAATATTAGAATATCGTCTACGTAGTGTGAGACGTATTCTTCGTGTGGATCCAGGATCTGCTGCATTGCTCTTACTAGTGCTGCAGTAGCTGACGATAATCCAAATGGAACCACATTGTAAGAGTATACTAATGAATTAAACATGAAGGAAAAATATTTCCTAGAATCTTTGTGCAATGGTACCAGCCAAAAAGAACTTTTTAAATCAAGTTTCGTAAACCACTTTGCGTCTGTACATTTTGTCAATAGGGTTTCAATGTTTTGTGGGGCTTCAAAATTAGGTGCGGTTCTGGAGTTCAGACATCTGGCGTCAAGGCATACGCGTAATTTGACGTCTTTTTCATCATTAAGTTTCTTCTTTATTACTACAACCATTGGATTTATGAACGTTGATTCCGTTCTTGTAATTATGCCGTTTTTCAACATCTCTTTTATTTCTAATTTGACTTGCTCTGTATACTTTTTTGGAATGGGGTATGTTTTTATTCTGAAGGGCTGTGTCTCGTCGACTTTAAGTTTATGTTCGTAACCCTTGGCTAATCCTGGACTATCATCAAATAACTTTATATGCTTACTCAAAAGATAATTCACATGGGTTATATACAGTTTATTACAATTTAATTTAGTACCATCCCTATTTTGCGTGAGGTCTCCGCATTGAAGTTGCCTCACAGGATGTGCACTTTTCTTAACTTCATTGTGTAAACTACAATCCATTTTTGTTGTGATTTCTTCTTGAGCATCTTCTTCATATAGATTATTGATAAGGATCTCTTCCTCATGGGCTTCTTTGCTCCATGATATTGTTGAGTCCTTTATGTGGAATAATTTATTTTCCATATTTAATTTCGTACCATACTGGCTTAAAAAGTCCATCCCTAATATACAGTCGCTATTCAAATTAGGTGCTATGATGAATTCGGTTAATAAATTTAAATTATCTATCTTTATATTTATACAGAAGATTTTATCTACTGTTATCATACATTTTTTGTTTGCAGTAATAAGATTTATTTTCTTTATGGGTTTATAACACCCCAAACTTTCAATATCTTTGTTCATGATATTGTTATTTAAAAGTGAAAGTTGAGCTCCAGTATCCAGCAATGTTTCTATCTCTTGTTCCCCAATCTTGATTTTTATATGTGGTAGTTCCGTGGTTATCTTTTTTAAATCATCGTAATTATAGATGTTTTGTATTTTACGTTTTCTCTTGGCTGGCTTATTTAAAAATCCAGCGACGTTGCACCAGAATAATATGCTGCATTCACCCACTCTTTGTTTGTTGAGTTATGCCTGTTTTCTTTTGGTATCGCACCCCTAGATTCTTGATTTTGTTTTGTTGTTGCTTCTTTTCATCTATGTCGTCTAATCTTTTTACTAATTCAAGGAGTTCTTCTATTGTTTCCATTCCTTGAAGTGCGACGGTCTGAGTAACATTGTGATCAAAGTGTGCAGCCAATTGCGATACTATGTCACTTTCCTCTATTCTGGGTATAATGTATTTGAGAAAAGAATATTTTCTTATGACATAGTTCTCTCGAGATAATCCAGACCTATACTTTCCAAATATCAGGTCGTGTCTTATGTTTCTTTGTTGCGTTCGACCCCAATACTGTCTTGTGAATCGCCTTTCGAAATCGTTAAAGTCTATCACATCATCCATTATCATGTGATACCATTGGAGTGCATAGTCTTTGAGACATGCTCTTATAAAGTGTAGTTTGGATGTCTCATCCGTTATGCCTCTCATGTATGTCTTAATTGTTCTCAGGAATATCATTGGATTGTCCTTATAGTGTCCTGAGAATTTCGGTGCATTGTCTATGCTTCCCACAGTTTGTGGCAAAGACACACTAGGTGTATGAACCCCGTGCATTACTTTGTCCTCAAGCTGTTTGATCGTGTGTTCAAAAGTTGATGTTTTCCCTTGTAGATTGGACACAGCGTTATTGCAAGCTTCATATTTTGTTTCGCAGTCTTCTATCTTGTGTGTAATTTTCTCTATTTGTTCTTTATTTTCCACTTCGTTGTGTATTATTTTTCTATTGATAGCTACTATTTCCTCATTCACTATGTTGAAGTTTTCTTGCGTCTTCGCAGTTCTTTCTACCATTTCTTGTACAAAGAATTTTCTTGTATTCTTGCACGTTTCTGTGTTGTCATTTATTTGTTTTCTCAGGTCTGCTACTGTTTTGTCCAGTTTTTCCTCTAATCTGGCATTTATTTCTAGTGTTTCTTGCCTTAGTTCTTTAAATCCCTCGTCTATTTTTGAGTTGATTCTTTCTAAATTCTTGTTTAAATTTTTATTATTTTCCTCTATTTTGTGGCTTAGAGTTTGGCTTAGAGTTTTATAATTTTCCTCTATTCTGTGGCTTAGGGTTTTATTATTCTCCTCTATTTTGTTATTATTTTCCTCTATTTTACAGAATAATTTATGGAAAAAGCTTTCAAATTTTTGTTCCATTGTTGTACTACTTGTGCCCTCTGTGAGTATGCTTCCCTCAACTGTCGCATTTCCTGAATCATCCTCTTTTGTCTCAGTCTTATCCGACTCTGAGTCCGAGGTTAGTTGCGTAGGTTCCCTATATTGAGTGAATTGTGGCTTTGTTTCTATTTCTTTTTCAATATTGGGTTTTTCACCTTTGCTACTGTTTTGTTCTTTGTCTGACATTTTTGTTGTGTACAAATAACGCTTTCTATCTAATATTTTACTTAATAGAAATTTAAATGAATCCTATCCCACTTGAATAAGATTACATGAAAGAAACAATTTTATTTTGCAAAGAAAGAAACACAGCCAGCAAGTTGTGTTTTTAAGTTTAGCTTTGATATTTGACAAATTGTGTATTTAATTTATTTTGTAAGAAAAACACAGCCAGCAAGTTGGGCGCCGTATATATGCTGTAGTATTTGCCTCTAAATGAAATTTATATAATTTATTTATTTATTAGTTAGATAAATAAATAAAATTGTAGTTTATGCTAGCTTTATAGGCAAAACAACATGAATTGTTATCTCTCGTAGGTTCTTTGCATAATATACTCAGAGCTCTTTTTGTTCCTAACCTGTAGTCAGGTTCTTTATTTTCTAAATAAAACATTACCTCTGGTTTATCACTTCTGAAAATAAATATTCATTTGTGACATTTACTATTATTGTTGAGGTTTTGCCTCACTTATATCTAAATAGTGTTTATATACATATAATCTTAATTAAAGTGCTTATACCCTATGTGCATACCTGTGTTATTGTATGGCTTAATAAAATTTATTTTAAAATAAATGTTTCTTAAACTACGAGTGTGTTTTCTTATTGCTAATATTAATCTAAATGTACTAGTATATCTTAGTGTCAACATTAATCATGTTTATTTCTAACATTATATATTTATGTACAGTATTGTCTTAAATTCTAAGGTAAAGTTCACGGCAATATGTATATATAATAATTGAAATATCGACCGTACTCAATAATACAAAAAGAATTACGGGTATTCGGTCTGTGTTTTAGAAAGAAAAAACTATTTGTCCAACGGCTCGATGTTTCGCCATTTATTTATGGCATCCTCAGGAGCTACCAAACATAAAACATTAACGTCGAAACACTTCGTCAGACATATAAAAGGTTTGCCGGTAAAACCAACGTTAACAGGTACATTTGTCATGACAAACAGTTTGTGAATGGTACATACCTGTTAACGTTGGTTTTACCGGCAAACCTTTTATGTCTGACGAAGTGTTTCGACGTTAATATTTTATGTTTGGTAGCTCCTGAGGATGCCATAAATAAATGGCGAAATATTGAGCCGTTGGACAAATAGTTTTTTCTTTCTAAAACACAGACCGAATACCCCTAATTCTTTTTGTATATGTATATATACAGAGAGATCGTAAATACTTGACCGTGGCGCTTCCTAGTCATGGTGTAATTGCCGCACATATCATATTCTGAATTGTATGTATTTCGTTCATGCGACATCTATTATTTTACGTATGAGAATTTTTGTTAAATTTACTCGTTTTAATAACTCAAGAAATACATTAAATAATTGAAAATATCTTTATTAAATATAATTTAATACAAAGATCGATATTGCATATAGGTAAGATTACATATTTAGAAATGTTATAACATAAAGAAGAAAAAGAATAATAGGGCCATTATTCTTCTACGTGATATTGCACACCAAACACCTATTTTAATAGGATGCATGTCAGTTTCAATAGAAACATGTGGGTTTACGGATGACCAGTGTCGATAATTTTGGGAATTGACATATCCACTTAGATGAAATCAGGCCTCGTCTGACAAAAATGTGATGTCCAACAAATTATCATCCGCAAGATTATTATTAAACCATGTAATGTATGCGTTTCTCAAAGTCTGTTGGCAACAATTTCTGTACAACAGATACTTTATATGGATGTAAGTGTAGTTTTTTAGTGGCTTTATGGCATGTTCCATAAGATAGTCCTATATGAACATAAAATCAGAATTAATAAATTTTCTGTATATCAAACAAAGTAATATTTCACCCGTCTGCGCTGATAGATGCCTTAGTGATTTGTTAGCTTTCTTGAATATCTTCTAACACCTCTCCCGTTAGTAAAGTAGGTCTACCACAAGAGTCTTTCTTAGATATACTGCCAGTTTCTCGAAAACGGCTAATAAGACGGTTGACATATCTTGCAAAAATATCATGTTGGAATTCCATTTCTGGAAATCGAGTGTGAAACTGTTGTCTACATGAATCAGTGGAATATTTCCACTCTCCATTCGGTAACAGTTCTCCGCTACGAAAATAAGCCTCCACAATAAACTTATCTTGTTCTTTCGTAAATGGCATTGTGATTTCAACGCAACTTTAAAATTAAACAAAAATGATAATGATACTCGTATAAACACAAAAAGAAATAACTTACAGTAGCAACGAAATGTACCTTTTATTGGCTTGAGAAAGACAATTTCTAATATTCAATTAAACGCAGTAAACCAAGGGAAAAAGAAACGAAAACAAGCTTATATTACTGACAAATATGTATAAAATGAAAGAATATTGGCGTGACCAGTGCTGCCGGAGCCATACGTCTGCATTACCCGCATAAGCGAATGAAAATACCCGCTTTTGCCAGACATTTCAAATAGCAAGCGTCAAATTTAAAAGTGGTCTAAAAGAATTCGAATGTAACTATGTAAGATCTTTATATATATATATATATATATAATTATTGTTCCAAAGTGTTAACTTCAGTTTCTGTTTCTTAGCCGTGTTAATTTGATTATAAATCCAATTATTAATAATAATTTCTTGGGTTAGCGCCCTAGGCTGGTATTTATTTTATATAACGGTAAATAAAAACGAAAACATTTAACGTTTCGACAATTTGTTTATTGTCTTTCTCATAAAATTATTTGTTTAAAAATACAACTTACATTTCATCTGTAACAATTAATAACTTAACACTATTTTAAGACAAACAAACAATTTTGAAACTCACCACAAACATTTTAAAAGGTTTTTATATATAAAACATCGATAATCCCTGCAATTAGGTAGCAATTGACTAATCCTTTTTTTTATATAGGCCGCGTCTGTAATTAAAGCAATATTTGTTGACTGTAATTTGTTCTTGTGATACTTTTAGTTTATTTCCCCCCTTATGAATTCCTTATAGTCAAATTATATTTTGTTTAATAACCCAATAACTAAAAACTCAAAAACAGCACACTCACCAACAATCCTTATATATATAATATATATTAAGAAAATCTACAAAATAGAATACACAGAACTAGTGACAGAACACAGAATATACTACGTGCGAGCATTTTGAACTGTCCCGGGTTGGCAACAAAAAGTCCCAGTATTATCAAAAACTAGGAAATATTTACTTCCGTGAATTGTCCATACTAAATTTACATGTCAAATGTCAAAATCAAAATGTAAAAAATAAAGGGCAATTATTGTTGAGTCGCTCTCGTAACCGACATGCGCCACTAAATTAAAATGACCTCAAATTTGAGATGTTGAAAAACTTTACCTGTCAAGTAATATAAGTAACCTACAAAGGCCATTTCGGGGTTGTCATAAATAATAATACCACGCGATCATTTAAATTCTAAATTATAGCAGGCGGGATTTTTTTTATTAGGTTGTCCAGAATGTCAATTATTGATTAAATAACATTTTGAAACGTCACTTTGACAATTCAAATTGTAAATTAGTACTTATATACCAACTTAATTTAAATTTCACAGCCTGCTCTAATTTAGAATTTAAATGATCGCGCGGTATTTATACACCTTTTGACAATTGTCATCTAAACATTTTAAATTTGTCAACAATGCTTGCCTCCTAAACAGTATAGCCAAATGTTATATAAAATATAGGTGTAGGAAAAATAATATTTAATAGGTTTATTTATAATATTTAATTTGTAACTGGCTTTCGTGTAATAGCGTTTTACTATGGGAAGGTATATATCCTGAAATATTAATTAATTAGTTTTATTTTATTGTTTTGAAATTGTTCCGGTCGATCGAAATTTGTAGTGGTATTGAATTGTCGTCTTTAGTTCGTACTTGGCCGTGTCGGTTGCCAAAACGACTCGACTATACTATATTTCGAAAAAAAAATTTCATATAATTCAATTTAAAACTAACCCTATTTCATTAACATTTATCACAGGAAAATTTTAAATAATAAACCTAATCACAAAAATAAATAAAAAAAAAGGTTTGCCAATTACACTGTGTTCCTATATTAAAATCAGTATGGCCAACTCAGGATAGTTCATAATGCTCACCTTGAATTATTATAAATACCAGACCCTTCGTACCTTAATAACTATTGTGTCCAAATTTTGGCATTAATCATTTCCTGATTTGGTTCAAATATTACACAACCCCCCATATTTTTAATACCTTTTTTTGTCGCTATTAATGACGTTAGCGTTGCGGTGTCTAACGTATTTCTGTGGTCTGTCTTGATATTTTTCAAATCACTGAAAATTCTTTCAACACAAGCGTTTGAAAAAGGCAGAATTAAACTAAAGAAAACACTACTTTCAAATTGGGGAAAAGAAGAACATCTGCAACATTTTTCAATTTAAATACCATTTTCCAATAAACTTCATCACAACTCAGTTCAGAATCTAATCCATACTCCATATGATTTAAAAGAGCATGCTGCTTCCATTCGTTGTCCAAAATTTGAAGATTTGTAAATTCTTTAATTATTGGAAATCTTTGTACAACTTTTTGCAGAGATTTTAATTCATAGGATTGGGCCGTTTTTGGTTCGAGAATGCTTAAAGCGTTAAAAATTGGATCAGAAAAATCAAATCGTGTTTTAATGTCAGAGACAAGCTCTACATAAAAATTTAAACAACTTTTGAGAAATTGGTCAATTTCAGTTTGGGATGCACAATTTCTTAACATTTCCAAAGATTCAGTGGCAGATATACCTACATAAACTTTGCAAAGTGGCACAAACAAGCGAATATTTGTGTGGTCAATAGCAAAAACATTTTTCCCTTTCAAGTCACTCAAATGTATAAAATTGCTGCATAAATGTATCAACAATCTTTCTGTTTCCGGTTTCAATTTATGAATAAGCGGCGATTCTGATTGAAATATAAGATTAAAATCTGTTAAAAGTCCCAATTTATATGACATAAATTCTAAATAAATTTTCGTGAATTTATTGTCCAATGTATTGAGCATTTCAGTCGTACTTTTTGAGGGGTCTTCAAAAACTACTTCTCTAAAATATCCTCTCAAAGGTTCGTATTGCTCTAATACTCTGTTAACACAACTCAGTAGAGAAAGCCACCGAGTGTTAGCAGGTAATAATATTTTGTGTATTTCAGTTTGGAAAAAATACTGAAACTCTTTGAACTTTTCTTGTCTTGAAAAACTGCGACTGAAATGAGAACCAATATTACGAAGCAAGTCTTCAACTGATCTGGGTAATTTGAGACATGCCTTTGACGCAGATAAATGTACCATGTGACAGGAACATTTTACGCATAAAATGTTAGGCAAATCGGATTTTAAATTTGCAAATACTGAATTATGTTCTCCCACCATCACATTTGTGGTATCAGATGAAAAGCCTACAAGATTAGCCAGGGGAATATTTTTTTCCAAAATGCTGGTTTTCAAAGAGTTGATCAAATCATTAGCTTTTCCAGATGCAGTTTTAACCATATCAAAGAAAGTTACTTTGACATCATTTGTTTTTGAATAGTATATAACAGCTATTGCACATTGTTTTATTGCACTCACGTCCGTTGTCTCGTCCATGACTAAGGAAAAAAAACATCCAGGTTCTTTCAATGTTTCAAACAGATTTTTCCGAAATGTACTTCCTAAACTTTCCTTAACAAGACAAGTAGCTTTTGTTCTATTAACAGTCATTTTCGCAGCAATTTTAGAATCAGGAAAAATGTTTGCACACAGCGGTGTTAGAGTGTCCATAAGCACAAACGGTAGATTATTAGAAGCGAGCAGTCCGCACAACTTCAATTCTGCCCTTCGGACTAGAACATCTGAAGTGGGCATCATATCAATAACTTTTCGGTTTGAATTTACTTGTTTAAAATTGTAAATATGCTTTTCAGAAGAGCTATGACGCCGTATGTCACTTTTGTGGGCAGTGATGTCACAATTGCACACTTTACAAAAAGCAAATTCATGTCCATTTTTTACGTTTACTGATTTACTTAACCAGCTGCTAAATTCATCGTCGTTGACCCAGGAGCTACAAAACTTATTCAGTCGCGTGCTCGACCGCTTCCGCTTTTTGCTTGATTCTCGCTCGTGTGGGCTTTGATTCTTTTCTGGGATGAGGTTGAGATGTTCAACTAGATCTTCTTCTTCAACTCGACTTCTACCTTCTCCAGCCCCATTATTCTTTGAAGATTCCCCCATTTCAATCGCATTTTTCTCTTTAGCACATTCTCGTGTCAACCACCGATCCATTTTTACGGCTATTGAGAATTATCGTAAGTAATCTCACAACCAATAACCGATACACCGTCTAAAAAGTGTAACGTTGAGTATGTATACCAAATATAGTACTATTTTTAGTAAATGAAACAAATAAACAATGATACTCACTTTTATTAACAAAACACAACAGGCAGGGATAGATACTTCACTTTATTATCCCAATGAATGAATTCGCTAATACGATTCAGCGTGGGGAATACGGGGGAATTACTCACACAACAAGGAATCCCGTTCTACAGTAGCGTTTAGATTTAGTAGACAATAAAAATATTTAGGTTTGTTCGCAGAGTAATTGGTAACTATCAAAAATTGTACAACGCATGCGTACTTTATGATCGATGCTCGGAGAGTAGAATCACATATTCGATTCGTTTCCAACTTCCAACTACTAGTTTACTGTTCGGAGTAATACACATTTGGTTGGTAGGGTCAGTTGCGTGGAGGTGTTATCGATCACGATTCCTTTACTTATTGTTGTACATAGTGGAAATACATAACCTTCTAGTATATTCACATGTGTATATAAGATATAATCATAACTGTATATAAAAGGTAAATATGTATTGGAAATATACAAACAAAAATATTCTATAAAAGATCATCTTTAAAAACAGAAACGATTATTTACAATGAAGTGTATAAAAACAGACATAATTTCTATAAATATTAATAATTTTGTATTATCATAGGTCCATAATGTACATTCATCTTCAACAGATTGCCTCTCAGTTTTAATGCTATTGCTGGTACTTAAAAACATTAAAACATCTTCTATTAAATTTCTTAAAACAGATATTATGATACTTATATTAAGTTATGATTTGCAACTAAACACTCCATATTTGGATTGTTATTAAATTAAAATTACCACAGATTAAAAATATTTTATGTACATATTTAAATATAAACCTAGTGAATACTAGTAAGCAACGCGTTCGTACTATTAAAATCTCAACCTAGTTTGTAATTAAATTTTGACTGGCGCATGCTCTTTAGAAAAGTCGGAGACTGTCGAATAACTATCACCACAGACAATACTTATTGTCTGTGCTATCACAAATCCTATCTACAAACAAACCTATAAATATCTGAGGTTGAACAAATTGAATTAAGAAAAGGAAATTATTTTATGTGAAAATACCCGATTTTACCCGCTTCAAAATTTTACCCGATAGTCTGATTAAAATACCCGCATTTCGGGTAAAATACCCGCAATTGGCAGCACTGGGCGTGACAGCCACTTTAGCGAAGTTAGATACAAACTAGATAATCGTACTAGAACAATGAACGTGTGGCAAACTCGTGCTAAAGTTGATATATCGATGAAGCATTTACGATCTCTCTGTATATAGTGATTTAGCGACGTATTTCTTGGTTTAGCGGCCTGTTTTATTTAACACACGAATTAACAATTAGTTAAGATATGATAATAATAATAAAAATGATTGTGTAAAAAGTTGCGACAATATATTCTTAAAATTGTCTTCCTCAGTTTGTGTAAATATAGAAATACATATAAAAAAGACTATATTATATTGTCAATGCTACTAAAAAAATAACATATTTTCAAAAGAATACGAACAAGTATAGTAAAACGCTCCTGAAAACTTTACCTAAAAACATTACTATGACTTTGACATTGTCAAAGTTTCATGTTATTATTTTTGTTTTTTGTTATTATGAGAGATACTCCGGCAAAAATAGGATGGTGAGAGAGACAGGGTCCAGGGTGTGTCATTGGGGATTATTTAAAACTGGAAAGTAGATTTTTGACAAGCTACTTCGTTTCTCTCGTTTACAGCATTGTTTCTCTTTACATTAATAGAACATTAACAGAAGATGAAGGAGTTACTGAACGATGAACACATTACTCCAAATTTGGCCACGGCCCAACACTTTAATTTCAAAGGTCTAATATAATGACTTAATTAAAAAATGAGTAACCAAACATTTAAGTTCGCCCAAGACAGCAGCTTCACTAAAATTAAATATCGCACAACCGCCAAAAATATACGGCTTACCCAAATTGCATAAAGAAAATACACCTCTTAGGACTATTGTATTGTATTCCAAGTCCGTTTTACAACGTATCAAAATTTTTCGCAAACATAATTTCTAATGGAAAGGGAAAAAAACAATTCTACATGAAAACTCTTTAAACTTCAAACATTTCATAGATAACATCGACATACCAAACAATCACCAACGTATTTCATTAGATTAGAGTCTCTGTACACGAATATCTATATATTAATATATTAATACCTGAAGAAAAAACTTTGTACTCCTTTTTAAGCATATTGCGTGAACGGAGGAGTGTGAGATTTGGCATAGTTAAAGTTCATATGAAGAAGGAGTGAAGAAAGATAAAATTTATTTATAATATGTGTTACAATTTTTGTTTATAGATAATATAATTTGCTTCTATTTTAGTATTCCAATAAAATTTAAGTTAGGAGGAATTAAAAAAAAACTGACATATAGACATCTTAGTGACATTAAGAAATAAATAAATAAATAAAGCCGACAAAATTTAAGAAAGATTTATTTAAAGAAATGTAAACAATACTTAAATTCTATTGCGCGATGTATGATACTGCATGAAACAATTATTTTCTGTTGTTAAACATAAAAAATTTTTACATGTATTGCAAAAAAAATTGGTTTTCTTTCTGCAGTTTTCATTCTTACATCGGGCTGAATTCTTCAGTTCGCCTCTAATGACTGGCAAATGGAGGGCCTGGTGGATTCTGGAAGTTGGAGGAGTTTGTGGGCTGTTAGGTGATCTATATCCTTCAATAAAATTTCTGGTCACCAACCTGGGACTGTCAACATTAGGCGCAACATTCTCTTTGTCAAATTCTGGTTCAAATAACGCTTCCGTTACTTTTATTTTAAAATCAAGGTACTGCAATATGTCTGATGACTTGTCCCCCAAGATTCTACGATCTTGTCGATACAGTATCCAAGAGTTAGCTAATGCCAAGTCGATTAAATGTAAAATTGTTTTTACCGTCCATTTTTTTATGCGAGTTTGAATCCAGTAATAACTTATCATCCGATCAATTAGATCTATACCGCCCATACAGTTAGTGTATGATTTTACTATGTTTGGACGTGTCACATTTATGAATTTTGATTTTTTTACACCATTTCCTACAATGGTCTTGAGGTTCTATACTCAGGCCTGTTGATGCAAAAGGAATTGACTTTTTGTCGTACCACTGTACAATTGTTAGCTTACCATCATCACGTACTGTTTGCTCACTGAAACCCCGTTCAAAGTTCTGTAAAATTTTCTCAGATGTACTGCAGAAGGAATTCTAGATTTCATAATTGTTCCAGTAGCAAACAGTTTTCTTTCCAGCAGATACTCTAGTAAGGGGATTGTTGTAAAATATCTATCCATGAAGATGTGCGAATTTTTTTTTAAACTTTTTGTCAACCTGATGACTGCTGAGGCACCAACTCCTAATTTTTTTGCACTCTCTTCTAGGAATGTAGATTTTCTCTGATAAATTTCAAAGTCCAACACTAGTCCCTCTGGGGTTGCACACACAAAATTCTTCAAACCTTCGGGATTGGGTTTTCCTCTCACGAATTGTTTTACTCCGCAAACTCCAGTGAATGGAATCACCTGCTCATCCACAGCAACAACCGAATGTCTTTCAAGGGAAAGACATGTCGATTGAATTTTTTCTATCATTGGTCGAATTTTCCATAGTCTGTCACTTTTTTTATTTTCTGGAATATCATTATCCACTACAACTTTTAAGTGGTTTCTTATGACGAAATATCTGAATATCTGTCGCGACTCATACGTTTAGCCACGGTGTCTAAGCGAGTTTTTTTTGCCCAATACATTCGCACACGAGGATATTTAAGACATGACATTAGGATTGTCATTCCAATGAACGTTTTCGTCTCTTTTACAGTTAAATTTAATGCTTTATCGTGGTCAGTCATATATTTTAGGTTGGTGCATGAAGCGAGGGTTTCAAAAATTTCATTGTCCAGATACATTGAAATGTAGTCTTTAATTTTCCATTCCCTGCGGCTCTGTGCGCTTGTGTTCTTATTATCGTCACCTTCTGGGAAATTCGGAGTTTGAAATCTAAAACGTAATAATTATAAAGAATTATCAATAAGTAAGAATAAAATTGTGTTCCATCCTTACCTATCAGTCTTTTTCCAGGTGTGTTTATTTTTAGTTTTTTCTGCTAATAAGTGATTTGAGATCGTCAACAATGTGTCGTTATCTTCGTCGCTATCATCATCCTGATCAATGTTATTATTTACAACTCTCTGTTCGAATTCTTCCTCTTCACTAAATTCCATCATCATTTTCTAATAACGGCGTATTTTCAAAGCGCCCTTCGTCATCATCATCATCATCTGATGATAGCCCTTTCACTTCGGAATCATCTAAATTTAATAATTGCAGTAACCTGTCGTCATCTTTACCGGGTGTTAAAAATTTATCATTCCAAAAATAGTTCAAAGTAAAAATATGTCTATGAAATACTTTCATGTTGAATAAGAATAATTGGAGGCATGAAGTCCTGATGTCCATCACAATGGATTGAGGTTAGGTTGGAATTTATGGCAGAAAGCCCTGATGTCCATTGTAATGGACAAGAGCTATTTGACCCCATAAAAACTAAACTAACAATGGATATGTTCACATCGCAGTTGTTGAGCCGACGGGTGAACATCGCGTAATGCTTAGATAAAGCATCCATAGTTATAGCTTGTGTGTGTAATAAGGTGATATTGCTAAATTGTGTGGTAATTGTACACACAATATGTCTGGAAACAAACTCTTTATCGACAAATTAAAAAAATGTGAATTGCAAGAACAATTACAAAAACTTTCCATTGACAGCACAGGTAAAAAAGATGTGTTGAAAGAGAAACTTAAAAACGCTGTTGGTACCGAATATATATATATGGACGATGACGATGCAAGTGAAATAGGAAGTGTATTTAATGATACGACCGAAACTATTGTGGACATGTATTGCGGTAAAAACGGTGTAAACAAGGGACGAACAAAATGTAGTTTCTTTCGACTATTGAACACTATAAAATATTTAGAAAATAAAATAAGTGAATTGGAAGTTCGACTGACGAAACATTTAAAACGTTGTGCCAAGAATAAGCTGAGGTCCGGGACGGTTTGTTGTGATGATCGATCTGGTGTCAGAACGATGTATGAGTCCGAAGAGTCCATCTCTCGGGATTCTAAGATGCGCGAGGTCGTGGACGGCGCAGACAACAGTCCCGCGTTCATCGCCGGTCTGGACCCAGTGAATGTTAGCATGGGAAGCGTCGGCGACGTGGACGTTATAGGTACACCTATTTTTGATGTTCAACAGGACGCCACACACAGGAAACCCTTGGCGGAATTAAATTGGCAGAGTAGGGTATGCATATTGGCTGACAGTCATGGTAGAGATTCAGCTACATTATTAAATAAGTTTTTAAATGATAAGTACTGTGTACAAACTATATGCAAACCCAATGCTTGTATTGATGAAATTATTGGCGATGTTGGCGTGTTGTGCCAGGATCTAACTGAGAGTGACTACGTCATTGTTTTGGGGGGCATGAATAATGTTCTTGCGGGTCGCGCTTTACAAATTAAAACTATATGTAACTTGAAAAATTTAGCTTTGTGCACGAATTTACTATACCGAGGTCGTCATATTTTAATTTCTGATAGGAAAGTGGTAAGAGGAAAAGAGCGCGACGAATTAAACTAAAGATAGACATAAGCGAGGCTGCCACACTGGACATTTGTAAGGCGTGGGGGTCGCCCGCCACTCCGTTGCTCTCCCTCCACTGTTAGCAATCAGGCATCGCTGTATATGAGAAGATCATCTTCTGCATATGATAGAAGTGCAAACCGAAATTAAAATTTGACGCTTACGGTATGTTTCGATTCCATACCTGCCTGATAAATTAAGTTTAAATGATTCGATATTCACTTTTAATCTGAAGATTTATGACATTTTAAAGAATGGATTTGTCTGTGGCTTGTTTGTGGATTCCAGTGTTGTTACTCCAGCAAATGATCGAACCAGAGATGGGTTACATTTGACTACGCGTGGGAAAAAACAGTTGTTCAGATATATAGCTGCTGTAATTAAAAACCCGCAAAATAAATATATTATGTCTTGTATTAATTTTAAGAATTTAACATATATTGCTGCTGACGACGGTATTTACGATCAAGGTAAGGCCTTGTCCAGTACATGTGGACTTGGTGATGCGGTGACGGATTTGTCTCATACTCGTGCACGGATTATCGGATGGTTCACTTAAATGAGGGGTTTTGCCGCCTAATCTACCTAATGCAGGCGCACCTAGACGGCGCCACGATGTTAGAAACAAGAGACCTAGAAGTAAATTTGAATCATTTTATGCAAGCGCGTACAGGCCGTTAACCAACAAATTTTGTGTGTGTTGCTAAACATTATTTTTCTTATTACTACTTAGTTCGTGGTGTTATAATCGTACCGTAAGTTCTGTAAAGAGTAATATGATAATTTTATTAAGTTGACATAATGCATTTTTACTTTCTTATACGTAGTATAAGGAAGTATTGTGATGATGAAAATTTTCGACCTCGAGATTTTTGCAGATGTCCACGTTTTGAGGTCCTCTGATACCAAAAAAGTGGTTTTTAAAAAAATGTCTGTGTGTGTGTGTGTGTCTGTCTGTCTGTGTGTCTGTGACCACGATAGCGGCCAAACCGCTGTAGATATCAATTCCAAATTTTGTATTTACGTGTATAATCACCCTCTTGAGATCTGATTAGTTTTTCAGTAAAATCGGTAGACCGGAAGTAGCAGTTTACTTCAGCGAAAAAATCGAATTTTGCGAATATTTCGTCAACTACTAAGTTTAAACAAATTTATAAAGAATTCATATATACTTAAAATTAAAATTGAGAATAATTTTATTTAAAAAGTTTTTCGAAATTCCTACCCGAAGTAGGCCTTTTACTCTTATCGAAAATCAGTTTTTTGCGAATATTTCGCAAGTCATGCTTTTTAGACAAGTACGTTACGGGTATAAAAGTATTTAAAACATAATTTTCAATATCTTTTGTATAAAAAAAATTTCAAAATTCAGACCGGAAGTACCACTTTTACTCTTATCGAATAGCGATTTTTTGCAAATATGTCGTAAGTTATGCATTCTATATACATTTATCAAGAGTACAAAAGTATTTAAAACTGGATTTGCAATATTTTTTGTATATACGAAATTTCAAAATTCGGATCGGAAGTAGCACTTTTACTCTTAGCGAGGAGCGCTTTTTTGATAATATCTTGCAAAGTATGCATTCTATAGCGATTTATTAAGCGAATGAAAGTACTTAGAATAGGATTTTGAATAAGTTTTGTATAAAAAAATTCTTAAAATTGTATAGTTTGAAACGCTCATACGTATAAGAAAGTCGTGTGGTGGCCACACCTCATTTTTAGACTTAAAATATGGATAGAAGCTGGTGCATTGTATATGCGGCGTACAAGCAAGAAGCAAGAGCGATGCATATTTTCCGAGAATGCGAACAAGTAACTAATGCCACTAATAGTTCACATATAACCCGAAGGTGAGCAGGAGATTTTTTGTTTGTAGTTCTGATTCTAAGTGCAACAAGGACCACCTGGTTGTAGCAAGGATTTTGTTGGTTTCCGATTACACCAATTAAAGTTTGCAATTATTAGGAGTATAATATAATATAAGTGAGAATAATTGTAGTTGAGATGTCAGGCGATATTTGACAAAATGATTAGTATACATTATAAAGGACCTCTAATTGAACAACTTTTTCTTACAAAATTATCAATGCAAATGTAGGGAAATGGAGATAAAAAATAAATTAGGTACTACCGAGTTAATCTTGCAGGTTACAGCCCATGTGAGATATCCCATATAGATCATTGAAATAATGAAAATCGCAATAAATGATGTTTATTTAAGCTCACAACACAACATTTACCTTTGATTTCCACGTTCTTTGATTGAATTTTAGCAAAATTGTAAATACGAGATCACATGATATCAGCTGTTTTTGTTGACATTTGATGGTGCTTTTAAAATCGCAGAAAAGTCATAAGAAAACACAAATTGACCTAAATTGTGTGTGATTATGTGAAATAAACAACAATTATAGTGATTTTCATGATTTCAATGATCTATATGGGATACCTTACATGAGATGTAACCTGCAAAATTGACTTGGTCAGTACCTAATTTATTTTTTATCTCCATTTCTCTATGTTTGCATTGCTAATTTTATAAGAAAAAGGTGTTCAATTAGAGGTTCTCTATAAGGTACACTAGTCGCCCGACACCTCAGCTGCAGTTTAACCCTATGGGTGTATAAGAAAGCCTTTAAACTACACGAAAAACTTACTACTTGTTTTTAAGTTTCTATATTATGTTTTTTCACAAGCAATCAATCCATGTTTAGCAGTGTTAATAGAAACTTCAGATTTCTTGGTACAGAAGCATTTATGGTTTTTCCTAATGATTTTCCTGTGCAGCTGCCTATAATGAAAATGTGCCTTTATACTATCGTTGATATTTGTTAGTATACAGTTGTAATTATTATATTTTATTATTCAGGAGCGAAACTTGGCAACAGCAAATGGGCATGAAACCTGTGCTAGATGCCAGTACAACATGTAATAAGAAACTTTGCAGCCTACATTTTGACACAACATACTATGCACACCCTCATTCAGTACACCTCAACAGAAATGCAGTGCCGACACTCCATCCCATGAGGCCACCCACGGAGCTTAAGGCAGCCATATCATTGGAAGTCTCATTTGTTTTACGACAACAATAAATTAACCAATTTGGTGTTAGTTATTGCAGGTTTAATTTTTTTGTTTTCTTCTATAGCCATGTAATTAACATTATTTAGTTTTTAAGCCCTAATTGTCACTCTTTTAATTATATATTGATGAAAAGACGTCTACTAAATTTGTTTATGTCACCTTATTTTATGTTCATCATTTATGTAATACAAGATTTTGTAAATGGTGGTAGTAAACATGGGCTTAAGTCATTGTGTATCTATCGGGTTTAATTACCTACTTTGTAGTATTTTGAGTAGGTACTTGTACTTTTCAACAGCAATTCTATCTTATTGTTAAAACTATCTTTGTAGTAATTATTATGTATGTAATGATACACTAACAAATTATGTAATCACACACTTATTTATTTATATATTATTTAGATACACATTAATTCTTAAATACAACTTGTTGTTGATTCTGGCAGTTGGCGTGCTTCGTACCGTGTGTGTGTCGCGCAGGTCCGTTTGTCGCGGTAATCGTGCGTACATATATACACATACACAACATCATTCCCCCCGGTAAATCAAAGGTCCAGTCTTGTAGGTGGTTTTCTGTTCCGGGTGGATCGTCTTAGTGTCGGTGTAGGGTTGGCAACTTCTGTAACAGAATCACTATTAATGTCAGGCTCACCTGACTCACCTGTTTCCGTGGAAGGTCGCGAATCTTGGATCACCTCCTGTTCTTCGCTTGTATCGGACGAAACCACTACTGGCTCAGGTACCGGCTTATTGGTGTACGGCATATTTCCAGCATATGGCAGGAGTTGATCAATGTGCTTATTCTGTACTCGTCCGTTGATCAATACGTTGTAATGCAAACGTCCTGTCCTTGCCACAACAGTTCCGAATTCCCATTTAGTAGCAGCGTTGTTGTAACATCTGGCTTGAACTCGATCATTGACATTGAACTCTCGTATCACTTCTGGTAGTAGTGTCTTCTTTTCCTTAATTTCAACGCTGATGTCTCTTTTAAGCAGATCTATTCTGGTTCGTATATTCCTACCAAACATGAGTTCCGCGGGACTGACATTCGTGGTTGAGTTCGGTGTCTTCCGGTATTGTATTAGAAATCTGTTCAAGCTCAACCTTAAATTCCCGCCGTCGAGTAATTGACTGCGTAAACTTCTTTTGACTGTTTGTATATATCTTTCCGCCTGTCCATTAGTAGCGGGATGATATGGAGCTGTAAATTTGTGACATATTCCATTGCTCTCTATAAAATTCTTAAATTCATATGATCTGAAGTTGCTTCCGTTATCGGATACCAGTGTAAATGGCAAACCGAACCGAGAAAAAATATCTCTTAGTATATCGATGGTTACCCCGGTAGTTATTGAATTTGTCGGTATAGCTTCAATCCACTTCGTGTAAGAATCGACCAACACGAATATGTAAGTCCCATAAAATGGTCCAGCGTAGTCGATGTGAACACGTTGCCAAGGCATCGTAGAATATTCCCATGGATGTACTCCAACTTTAGGAGGATTGTTTCTGTTCTTTGAACATCTTGCACACTCCTGACTGGTCTTCTCAATGTCCCTGTCAATATTCGGCCACCACACATAGCTCATGGCAAGTGCCTTCATCTTGACCATACCTGTATGCGCACTGTGTAACTCCAACAAAACAGCCTTCCGTAACTTTGTCGGTATAGCCACACGAATTCCTTTCATCAAACATCCATCCTGTATTGAAAAGTCAAGTTGATCGTACCCTGGTGGTAATTTCGATCCACTTTCCACTGCTAAATAAATTCCTCGTAATACTGCATCTTTCTTTGTCTCTCCTTTTATATCCCTTCTTGTTACTGGTAGAGTTTCAATTTGATTTATCTGGAATACATCTATGCTATCGCAACCGTAAGGTGTATCTGATAGCGGTGCACGCGACAGATAATCTGCATTTGCATGTAATTTCGTTTTCTTATGTTTAATATCATAATTAAATCCAGCCACGTAACTTGCGTAGTGAAGCAATCTTACCGCCGACGTAGGTGGTAAATCCTTTTGTGGATGAAAAATTCGCATTAGCGGTTGATTGTCCGTAATCAAGGTAAATTTGCGTCCATAACAATATGTAAAATATTTCTTCAGTGCCCAGACGATCGCTGTAGCCTCTCTGTCTAACTGACTATAATTTCGTTCTGCCTTACTTAATGAACGCGAAGCAAAAGCTATTGGTCGCTCGACTCCTCCCGGCAAAACATGTGAAAGGACTGCTCCTATTCCTGTAGGTGAAGCATCAGTCGCCAAAACCAATGGAAGCTTATCGTCGAAGGGTGTAAGAACCTTTGAACTTGCAATCTCGGATTTGAGATCCTTGAATGCCTTTTCGCATTCCTTTGTCCATCTGTATGGTTCGTTCTTCTGTAGCAATTTGTAAAGTGGGTGCAGTTTCATAGATAAATTCGGAATGAAACGCTGGTAATAATGTATTAATCCGAGAAAACCCCTTAACTGTGAAACATCCTTGGGTCTAACAGATTCCACTATTGCTTTTACCTTCTCTGGTAGCGTATGCAATCCGCTCCCATCGATCTTGTGTCTTAGGTACGTAATACTCTCTTTATAAAACTCACATTTGTTTTTGTTTAGGTGTAACCCATGTATTCGTAAACGTTCAAAAACTCTTCGTAATCTTGTAAATAGTTCTTCAGGAGTCTTCCCCTGTATTGCGATATCATCGAAGAAACACACAACGCCTTCTAGATCTTGTAATATTTGATACATAAATCGTTGCCAAGCGCTAGGTGCTGTCTTCACCCCGAACATTAGTCGTTTCACTTTGAAAACTCCTTTGTGAGTAGATATTGCTTGCATCATGGAACTTTCCTCGTCCATCTTCATGTGTAAATAAGCATTCTGAATATCCAAGTTGCAGAAAAACTTTCCACCCCTCATTTTATTGAAGATGTCCTCAATTCTGGGTATCGGGTAGCAATCATCTTCAATAACTGTATTCAGCGTAGTATTGTACGCTGCACAAAGGCGTATCGTGCCGTCCTTCTTCATAATTGGTACCACGGGTGTACCCCATGCTGAATGAACTACTTGTTCCAAAACTCCTATTCTGATTAACCTCGTGATTTCATTTTCAATTTTCTCTTGTAATGCGTAAGGTACTTGTCGAGGTTTGCGAAAAACCGGTTTGGTATTTGTATCCTTTAATCGGAATGAGTAAGTGTAATTTGGAATTTCTCCCAATTCTTCTGCCAGAACATCTTTATATTCTTGTAATAAGTTTTGCAAACTTTCTTCGTAATCGTGAGAAGAGACCTTCAGTTGTCCTATACTTCCCCAGTCTATTTTGATTAATCTCAGCCAATCCCTGCCGAAAATTGCATCAACATTTTCTCGTATTATGAATAAAGTACCCTTTGCCGATTGTCCCTTGTATAATATTTGAACTTCAGCTGTCCCTAGAGGACGTATGATTTCCCCTGTATACGTTTTTAAATTTATTTGCGTAGGGTCGATTTTTATTCCCGGACACAATTTCCTGAATTCCGCCGCAGACATCGTAGAAACAGCCGCTCCGGTATCGAGTTCCATTTTACAACTCGAACGGTTTATCATCAATGTTAGAATGATTTTCTCTGCACTCACGGAATTCATACCCACCGTGGTTATTTTGTTTAATGGAAATAATTCATTTCCGTTCTCAGGTTCTAAACGCATTTCGATTTGTTTCTGTGTACGAGTATTGGAATCCTTTTTAAAACAAACACTCTGTATGTGTCCTTTCTTTCGACAACCTTTGCATACCAAATTCTTAGCGAAACATTCATTTGCTTTGTGATTTGTTTTCCCGCATCGGAAACATTTTCCCCATGGCATAAGTATTTTATTCTCTGCGATCCGTGTCATTCCTACCTCTTTGTTTATTTTGCGTATTTAATTTTCTTTCATTCAATTTTGTACCCACGTAATTTACTGGAAAAGTGCTAGTCTGAATTTGACTAGATTCCCTTTTTGAAATCTCCACTGATTTGGCTATTTGCGTAATTTCTTCGAAACTAACGGATGATTTTTGCTGTAATAAACGTTCTCGTTCCGAATGAATTGCGCCCGCAAATGTGTATCAATCGTCGACGATTGACAGTTCGCACATCTAAATTCACAGTTTATGGTCATTTTCCGCAATTCTGCAACATATCCCTGTATAGATTCTCCCTCATGTTGAATTCGCATATTAAATTTATGTTGTTCTGCGATTATGCTAGCTTGAGGCGATAAATAATCTTTCAATAATTTAATTAATTCCTTATATGTTTTTGTACTGGGAATTTCCGGTGCCGTAATTTTAGTCAATGTCTGGTATATTTTCGGACTCAAACACCCTATCAAAATTTGTACACACATCTTATCTTTCTCCACCGTTGAATCGTCCACCCCACGTAATTTCAAGTGATTATCCAGTCTTTGTAAATAGCTATCGAAACTTTCGTTGTTTTCGTCGTATGCATGTAAATGATCTTTAGCCGTATATACTGTATTCTTATTTTGCTGTGCGAAATCTGCTTGTGTTTTCTGTATGGCATTCAATGCATCCGCGATTTTACTCAATATTTCATCCATTTGCGCCATATTTAGGGATAACTAGGTGTATATATATCGAAATAAAAGATCAAAACCAGGAAACGCCTAGAGGGCTATCAAGGCTCAAGGAATCGGAGGCCCCTGAACGATAGGTTATAGGTGAGGTTAGAGTATGATTGGGAGTAACAGCGCTAATGTAATATGGTAATGTAAATAAATATTCACTAACCTTGTAAATGCCCTATCTTGCACGTATGTAATTCTTCTTTCCGTGAACCGACTCGTCGCCACTTTTATTATGTATGTAATGATACACTAACAAATTATGTAATCACACACTTATTTGTTTATATATTATTTAGATACACATTAATTCTTAAATACAACTTGTTGTTGATTCTGGCAGTTGGCGTGCTTCGTACCGTGTGTGTGTCGCGCAGGTCCGTTTGTCGCGGTAATCGTGCGTACATATATACACATACACAACAGTAATATATGTTGAACACTTGTGAAATATAGAAATAGTAATACAATAAAACACCTTTTTCACAAAATATAGTTTAATAACTAGATGTCACATTTCGTGTGCACTGCACACATCGTCAGTAGTAACTGTTATTACTGACGATGTGTGCAGTGCACACAAAATGTGACATCTAGTTATTAAACTATTTTTTATGAAAAAGGTGTTTTATTCTATTAATAAAAATATATTTGTTAGTCGAATATTCTACTTTTGGTAGATTATGCTATTCTTCGTTACTTTATTTTTGTACTGGTAATTTAACTAAAACATACGTGTTATATGTTAGTTATTAATATTCATAAATGTACTTTGTACCTTTTCTACGTAGCAATATTAAAGTGTAATTATTTAAGTAATTCTTTTCTTTAAAACGTTATTGTGTGGTTACAGCATTGTAATTGAATATTGTACTGCATACTGTTTTCCTTAGCAATGATTCCTCATTACTACGGGAACTAGTAAATAGTATGCAATTTGATGACAGTGTTGTGATCATGTGCCGCGAGATCAAAAATTATATTGAAAAAGGTTTGCTATGGAATGTACAAGTCTGTCTTAAGTTATATCATTAAGTGTCACACTGCATTATATTTTCTCTTAAAATGACAAATATTAATGACAGTATGACACTTAATGATATAACTTAAGACAGATTTTTACATTCCATGGCAAACCTTTATCAATATATTTTTGATCTCGCGGTATTAAACCCTAATTTTTAATAAACTTAATTTTGAATTTCCCGCTACCAAATACATTTTGAATCGCCCGCTATTTGCTTAGTGTTATTGAAAACTGTAATTTTTTGATGCCAGCGCCATCTATATCGGCCTTCACGCAATACAAACCGCGGATAAAAATTTTGGCTTGACTGCGCCATCTCATTCTAATCTGTGTACTCGTGTGATGGGTTTTTGGGACGTGATGGGTGCGGGGCGGGCTGCTTGACTTTGCGTGTCTTCCATTTAAACACTCGTAGCGTGAGGAATAAATTGCACAACCTGGAGGTGTTACTCCATTCATTGAATTGTCCTGACGTTGTGTGTCTTTCCGAGCACTGGTTTGTAAAATCTGAGTTAACATATCTTACTGTCACTAACTATCGAATGGTGGATGGTTTCTGTCGCTCAGTGAGCAGGGGCGGAGGAACTTTGTTGCTGGTCCGGTCGGGTGTGGTTGCTTCCCCGGTTGATTGTTCAGTACTGCGGGTTGAGGGGGATTTTGAATATTCGGGGATTTTGAATATTCTGGGATTTATATTGGACATGGAGCAAAACGCATTATAGTTGTTTGTTTGTACAGGTGTCCATCTGGTAAATTTGGGGTCTCCCTTGAGAAATTATTGCAACTTCTCGAATCATTTGATCTGTGTAGGGAGAGAATTATAGTTTGTGGCGACTTCAATTTTAATTTCAAGGAGGATAACGGCCTTGTTTCAGAAATATTAAATTTGTTTAATTCATATGGTTTAAAGCCCCTTATCCATACCGATACGAGGGTTACTGAAACGTCTGCCACGAGAGTGGACAATATCTTTTCAAATGTCCATCCGGATGCTTTTGCTGTTGACGTCGTTGAGTGCCTTATGTCGGATCATCATTATCAATTGGTGTCGGCGGATTGCCATTGTGACTGGGGAAATAGGAAATTACCACGATTTGTAATGAAACGCGATTTCTCTGATAATCAAATGCACACGTTCAGATCCATGTTACTTAGAGAGGATTGGAATGCGGTTTATCAGTACTCTGATCCCGATCAGAGTTTCAATGTGATACATTTATGTATTACTTTAATATTAGTTTCCCGCTGAACAAACAAAAAATGAAACGTAGAATGAATTTGCCCTGGTATTCCTCTGCCTTGGGTGAGATGGCCGGGAATATTAGGGATTTATATAGATTGTATATGCAGCATAGGGATGTTGATTTGTATAAACTTTATAAGTTGGAAAAGGATAAATATAATAAATTATTGCTTTTGGCTAAACGTAGCTATTATGATAATGTAATTAGTTCCTCTTCGAACAAGTGTCGTGCAGTTTGGAATGTAGTCAGAAGAGAAACTAAGGAGCAAAAGAGTAAACACATTCATCTAAAAAATGACCTAAACGAGTTGGTTTCAGATCCAGTTGAGGTGGCGAATTGTTTCAACTTACAGTTTGGGGGATCAACCCCTATCATGGCCGAGCCAGTAACTGATGCTCTTAATATAAGAAGTTTGTCGAGTAACCTGTTTCTCGCTCCAACTGACAGAATTGAAATAATTAATATAATTAATAAGGTGAGTGTAAAGAAATCTGCTGGTATTTCCATACTCACTTATGAGACACGTTACTGAATTTATTGTGGAGCCGTTGGTGTATCTTGCTAATTTGAGTTTGGAGAGGGGCATCTTTCCCAATAAGCTAAAGTTGGCGAAGATCATACCTTGTCTAAAAAAGGGACTAACCACAGACATAAGCAATTACCGTCCTATATCATTGTTGCCCAGCTTTAGTAAAATTTTTGAAAAAGTCATTAGTGAGAGATTGAGTTCATTCCTGACCTCACACAATGTAATAAATCCTTCTCAATTTGGTTTTCTAGCAAAGAAATCGACATGTGACGCCATGTACAATGCCATTAATTCCATTTATGAATCTTTGGATGGCGGGTGTTGTGTTTAGGGCATATTTTTTGACTTATCGAGGGCTTTCGACGTTCTTGATCACGACATCCTATTAAATAAGATGGAGAGGGTTGGTATTAGGGGGACGGCACTCGAGCTTTTCAGGTCCTATCTCACAAATAGATATCATGCCACGAGTGTGAATGGGGTAGTGGATGGGGTGTGTGGGGATTATGTGTCGGGGTTTGCGTTGGTGGACAGGGGTGTGCCGCAGGGGTCTATCTTGGGGCCCACTTTATTTTTGATTTATGTTTCCGACCTTCAGACAGGGCTTCGTGACTGTGCTGTCACACAGTACGCTGACGACACTACATGTGTCGTAACAAGTGAGAGTCTGGGTCAATTATCGACGTTGGCATCTCGGGTGATTCCTGATATGGGCTCGTGGTGCAACTCTAATAAAATAATTTTAAATACAGCAAAAACGAAGATAGTTTATTTTTCAAAAAATTCAAGGATTGATTACAGTTTGCATGTGCGATCTGGTGGTCGTTCAGTCCCTATGAGTCCATCTTGTGGTTTTTTGGGCCTTACTTTGGATTCATCCTTGTCTTGGCGTGAGCACTGCGCTCTTCTGGCCGGCCGGGTCTCCTCCGCCATATATGCGTTGAATATATTGAAGAGATGTACCTCGACTGATGCAATCGAGAAATTTTATTATGATAGCATAGAGTCTCGCCTGCGTTATGCAATTATTTTCTGGGGATCATCCACCAGCTTCAATACTATATTTGTGTTGCAGAAGAGAGTGATTCGATCAATGTGTGGGGCGCATTTTTTGGCCCCCTGCAGGGATCTTTTCCGTAATTTGAAGATCTTAACGCTCCCTTCTTTGTATATTTATGAGCTGATTATGCTAGTGCAGAGAAATTCGTCACGGTTTGTCAGGAATAACCAGGTTTATGTTACTATGACCACGCGAAACGGGTTCAATTTGTCTGTGCCATCGCATAGGTCAAGCAGCTACGAGAGGGGGCCTTATTACAAAGCTATCTCGGCTTTTAATGCACTCCCGGAGTACTTAAAGATAGCTGCTGATGTGAATAGAACCGCATTCAAACGCAATTTGAAAGCATATCTTTTGGACAGGGCCTTCTATAACTTTAAAGAGTTATTAAATAATACGTTGTAAATACCGGACGTGGATACTATAAATTGTGTTAACTTTTGTATGTCTGTTCTCTTAATGTAACATACATATTGTGCTGTATATGATTCTGCTATTGCAGTGTGTTCTTTTTTAACTTTTCCTTTGTTTGTTATTTGACACTGCCAATGTTTTTTTGTAAAAATTTACGGCAATAAATTATTATTATTATTATTATTATTATTATTATTATTATTATATCTTGAAACCAACACATTACATGCTTGGATTGACTATTTCTTTGAACTTTTAAAAGGTTTTCTTTACAAACATCTTTAAAATATAAAAGAAAATAGGTAATACTTACAGGCAATTGTAGCACGTCCAAATGCACTCATTTTGACAGTTAACAACTAAGGAATTTGCTAAGATATTGTTCTATATTTATATAGTTGGCGCCACTTGGTTGTCCACTTCACTGTACATTGGGTTTTAAGCTTGGTTTTACAGGCATAAGTAAAATACGGGATAAAACCACTTGTCCATCCTAATGGACGTTAGGTCTCAGGAGGATATGTACATAGAAAAACAATTTGTTTAGTGAACCTTTCATATAAAATGTAAACATTTTGCCTAGCACATTTTAGATTATTAATTCTCTGTTTATTACAGTGGTCAACATGTATATGTTCTTTTAAAATATATAAATTTAAGCATTTAAATTTATCCAAATTTATTATTTTATTTGGTAGAATTTTTTCCAAAATTGTTGTCTTACATAATCATTTCACCAATACAATTCCACCACCAACAATAGGTATCATGCAGTAAATTTTCTATATACTCCATCAATATAGACCATTCTTTATATACATCGTCCCAATGTGGCCCATGTTTATTATCGCCCAATCAATTCATGTGATCCACAATCGATGGGAGAATGATGATAATTTGTGAGTCATTCGAATAAATGTATGTAAACTACATGTATGTTTAAATCATATATAGCGATTTCCCTTATAAAAAAATTCACTATACATGAACTGAAAGCCTAGAATATCAATTATAAATTATAAAAATTGATTATATTTGTATGACACGAAGATAGTATTTAATAATTTGTTGAAAATTTCTGAACACTTCAAAAGTTGAACTGAGTGACGTTATTTGTGAAGCTGAGTAATCATACCAAATATTATCAAAGAGTTGATATTTTTGTATCACAAATCTTAAATTGATGTGTTATACATAGTCATTAATTAACATTATCTATACGTGTTCCGTCGTACGACGGTGTCGGCATATATTATTAATCATATATTGTTATTATTATGTATTAATTTAATTATTATTAAGTTTCTATTTGTCACACTGTATATCATATATTCGTGTTAGTTGACCTAATGGACCATATCTATACCTTCGCGAGAAGGTACATTTGCGATGATTTCTTGTCTGCTATTCATGACCGCACGTAAAAATAAGTATAACTAAGTATTTTGGAAAAACATTACTTTAAGTTTACGATCCTTTGTCAAAACAAGCAGATATTTTGCCTATTATTTAGTTAGTACCAAAAGGTTTTTCCCGATCATACACATTGCCTGCAATTTGCTTTGTTTGACAAAGAGACAGCATCTTTCACTTTTATTGCACATAATTTAAGATAAATTACAAAGGCAGACGGTCATTAGGAATTTCCGTTGGAACCTTGCAAATCGGTACATTATCATTAATAAAAGAAATGTTTAGGTTGACGTCAACAAATTCAAGATTTCATATCAAACAGTGTGTGTTCAAAACAAAATTTAAGTAGTTCAATTCCTGATTGTAAAACAAGACAATTCGTATCAATATACGAATTAATCGTTACAAGCAATTCGAATTAATTAAACAAACGCGTCAATTTAAGGTGTAGTTAAAATAAATAGTTAGTGCTACAGTGCTGCAGTTTTATTGAATCAACGAAGCCTTTGGTCCTTCGATTAACATTTGAGAAAACTAGCGTGGAGTCGCCTCTACAGTCCATCATCAAATACATTGGCTTCAAGCAAACCCAACAATACGTTTCTTCTAAGCTTGAAGATAACATGTTTATGCAAACGACATTCATTTATCGGGTAATGCAACATTGTAACATATATCGTCATATAAGATTTTTACAACAAGCTCGCAGAATTTACACAAAACTATTATGATTGACATTAAAATTATAGGTAGACGTATCAAAGCATAAAGTAGTGCACACTTTACGTCTTGTTTTGATCAAAAATAGGCGCGTGCAATCTTAATTTACCAAGGCTATTACTACCGCGCGAGCAGACTTAAAAAACACACGTGGCGTCTTATTTTGCAAAGTTTCAAGGCCATTCTGAGACACCCTGTCTTTTGAATTGGCGTGCCGACCTCAGCACCATCTCTAGAAACTCGGTTGTCACGTTCGGAACTGCAAAAGTGGAGAAGGTGATTTCTCGCGATTTTGGAGCCGTGATCTCGGGTAGATCTAGAGGCGGCTAATATCCACTACTCATTAGTACCGCGCGATCATTTAAATTCTAAATTAGAGCAGGCTGTGAAATTTAAATTAAGTTGGTATATAAGTACTAATTTACAATTTGAATTGTCAAAGTGACGTTTCAAAATGTTAATTAATCAATAATTGACATTCTGGACAACCTAATAAAAAAAATCCCGCCTGCTATAATTTAGAATTTAAATGATCGCGTGGTACATATAAGTTTAGCAGAAACTGTCAATAAAAAAATTAGAATAACATTCCAGCTTTACAGAAAATTTCTGTCTACATGTGCTTCTTACGCAGCGCAGTGACTAGATTATATTTAAATGTCAATCGCAAAAGTAAAAAATATTTAATTAATAATGTCACAGTAAAGAATTGCGATGGGTTGCCAAAAAGAGGTATAAAATATTATATTTTCATATATTTATTCATAAAGAATAATTATTCTAGCCATTAAAAAAATCTACAAAAGAAGAAGATTGGAAAATCATTCCCAGTTCTTCTTCACCACATGTAATAAAAACAATTGAGGTAAAAATGTATTTTATTATTATGTAATAATGAATAATAACCGAATTTTGCTTTATAGAGCCTTAGCATTGACCCTACGAACGAGATAGTTTCAAATGTATCAAATATTCCAGAAGAAAATGAGTCTTGCTATATACAAAATTAGGTATACATATTATTCTAAAATAAAATACGGTTTACAAAAATTTATGTTCATTTTAGAACACTGTCAGTAGTAATGGCTGCGAAACCTTGACACCAGTCAGTTTACACGGTAACAGAATTGTAAATTTAGATTTTTGTATAAAATCTCTTATCGAAATCAGCGATCATAGTCCGTCCTTAGACTGTTCTTTCCATAGAATGTATATAGTTGGAGAAACTAGATGTGGTTTAATGTCACGACTTGCTTTTAAATGCAAAATGTGCAATACAATAAAGTATGTGGAAACTGTCAACTCAGATATAAACCAAGAATCTGTACTTGGGATGATGAATATGGGATCAGGGCTAGCTCATCTTGAACAATTCACCTCTTCGATAAATTTTCCATGTATGTCAAATAATATGTTCCCTAGACTACATGGTGAGGTTTTTGATTCGTGGGAAAAAACAGCTTTAATTGTGATGACCCAGGCAGCAGAAGAAGAAAAAAAACTTGCAATTGCCGCTGGAGATATTGACCACAATGGTGTGCCAAGAATTACAGTTGTGTGTGATGGCAGCTGGGCGAAGAGGTCGTATAGAAAGAATTACAATTCTGCCTCTGGAGCTGCTGCTATTATAGGATACAGAACCAAAAGAGTTCTTTTCCTTGGTGTTAGGAATAAATATTGTACACAAACCAAAAATGTTATTGTAGAAGAACACACTTGCTACAGGAACTGGTGTGGGTCGTCAAGCAGTAAGGAGGCTGATATTATTGTTGAGGGTTTTTCGAAAAGCATCGAAATGTATGGCTTAATTTATGAAAAAATGATGTCTGCTGGAGATAGCAGTTGCTATAAAAACATTTTAGAGAATAATCCGTATTCGATTTACAACATAGTAGTAAAGAAAATCGAATGCCGCAACCATCTACTTCGTAACTATTCAAGGAAGATAGATGAGATGTGCAAAGATCCAAAAAATGGGCCTATTGTCATCAGAAAGCAAATTCAGGCAAGTTAGACCTACCCACGTATTGAAATTTATATAATAGTTGTCCATACTTGTAGGCAAATGGACATCGATTAAGATGGGCTGTCGTGAAAGCCATAGAATATAGAAAAAATGAAGAGGTTTCCCTAGGACAAAAAATTTCTATTAGTCATGTAGTTGATGAACATCAGAACTGTGTTTCTTTACAATACTTCTGCAATGAAATTTTATGTCCAGAGGGAACTACGATGGCCAACCTTCGTAAGACTCGTAAGTTTATTAGTTTTACTAATAATGTAAAATTATGACATTATTTTCTTAAACTTTTAGAATTATATGAACAATTACGTTTAGCTACAGAGCATCTTGTAAGACACGCAAATAGTTTGATATATAATGTTAACAACAACACAGTGGAATGTTTTAACTCTGTAATTGCTAAGTTTATTGGAGGGAAAAGAATTAATTATACGCAAAGACGTTCCTATCAGTCCAGATGTTCGGCAGCGGTAGTTTCCTACAACACCAACAGACCCATATACACAGTTAGAAAGTATATAAAGGGTGGAAGCCTCGGAACTTTTACCAAACGCTTAGAAATGCGAAATAAGTTTAGGCAAGAAAAAAAGTAGCTAAGAAAAGACTCAAAACCGAAAGCAAGCAAGAAATTATTCGGCGAAGACAAAGACTATGGCTCTCAGTGTCAAAGACCCGATATGACAGAAACAGAATTTGACACTGCGAAGGAATACTTTCTTGCAGGATTAAATTTGCCAGAAGAAGAAGCGATTATATTAGAGGCAAAAACAAGAGACCAAACAGACGAATTGTGGTATGTTGAACGAAGAAAACGCTTAATTGCCTCTAAATTCGGGGAAGTATGCAAACGGCGTCCTTATACCAATTGTAAGAGATTGGTAGAGAGTTTGCTATATCCAAAAAATATATTTGCCCAAAGTTTGGATTACGGGAAGAAAAACGAAAATATAGCCAGAGCGGAAGCTGCCTATAAGATTGGAAAAGAAATTAATGTAACACCGGACGGCTTAATTGGGCAAGAAGGCATTTTAAAAATCAAATGTCCATGGTCAGCTCGAAATATGTCACCAGAAGATGCTATCCAATCAAAGATGATCACGTTTTGGAAACCAAATGGGGATGTACACATAACTCACAATTGGCACTACCAAATTCAAGAACAGCTGCACATAACCAATCGAAAATATTGTGTTTTGGCCATATGAACTCCAAAGTACATTAAATTCAAACCCTATTTAAGGATGACATTTTATGGTCAGAAGCCATGGAACAAAAATTGGTTCAATTTTATAATGATTGTCTATTACCAGAGTTAATAGACAGTCGTAAACAAAGAAATATGGATGTAAGAGAACCTGAGTTCATATTGGCTACCCAAAAAGAGAAGAGAATAAGAGTGCAAAATAAGTGATGATGATGATAATGTCCACTTTTGCACCCGTTTAAGAATCACTTAATATAGTTGTTACGACAATGAATAAAATATATAAAATCGTTGTATAATATACTATTATCTATGATCGTGCAAAAAGTTGTTACTTTTTTTAACTGATGTCGCTGAAAAAATTCACTTTCATCGAAACATAACTCATTAAGTGGGATATAACCAAATATATAAATTTTACACGTAATATACCCAACCCCAATATTTTCAATTTATTCATGTTTTTCATTAGAAATTGTTAGCAAATACGTAACATGTTCGGTGAGCGCGAGCTGTAATGTTCTCGGTCTCTTTTGCCTCACTCCGCGCCTTGTATTGCAACTGCGACCTTAAACCCTAAAAATGATTTGACAGCTCACTTATATGAAAAACAATTAGTTTGAAGAATTGGTTTTCGTGTAAAAAGTTGACCTTTATGGCACTACTGCAAAAAATTCATCATAATAAATAAATTTTAAGAAAGTCGAAGTAAAAAAGCGTGCCATCGTAGATACAATTTTGAAAGACACACGTGTCGCGTCCCTTGCTTATGTTTTAAACTGGCCCGTGCAATAAAGAATGATTTTGCTTTTTTATCCGAAGTATAAGAAAGTATTGTGATGACGAAAATTCGCAATGCACATAGGTATAAGATATTCTTAGTTACTACTTAAATAAATATTATACGTACGTAAGTTGACAATATCACGTTTTCTAAGCTTTTGAGGGATTGTGATCAAAAACGTTCGTGCACTGATGAGACCAATGTAAAGTCGAAACAGCTGTCTGCACGTTGTTTGTTCGCAATACCGGCTTAGGGTAGATGTGCATTCATACATTTATTCATATACGAAAATTTTTTTTTCGTATATGTATACTTGCATGAGTTAATAGTGTGAGAGCGCTTACTCTCCAAGAATTACTGTTACATTGCATTGTAATAGGTACGCCACCTATGGCGTGTTCATTGAATGCACGTATATCTACAGTTGCTTGATTAGTAGTTCTACTACGGATGGCAACATTTCCGTGCGATGTCGCACTTGGGTAACAGATGCCGCTGAGAATCTCTCATGGCGTTTTGTATGTAAGTTGACAATATCAGGTTTTCTAAGCTTTTGAAGGATTGTGATCAAACACGTTCGTGCACTGATGAGACCAATGTAAGGTCGAAACAGCTGTCTGCACGTTGTTTGTTCGCAATACCGGCTTAGGGTAGATGTGCATTCATACATTTATTCATATACGAAAAATTTTTTTTCGTACATGTATACTTGCATGATTTAATAGTGTGAGAGCGCTTACTCTCCAAGAATTACTGTTACATTGTATTGTAATAGGTACGCCACCTATGGCGTGTTCATTGAATGCACGTATATCTACAGTTGCTTGATTAGTAGTTGTACTACGGATGGCAACATTTCCTTGCGATGTCGCACTTGGGTAACAGATGCCGCTGAGAAGCTCTCATGGCGTTTGGTATGTAAGTTGACAATATCAGGTTTTCTAAGCTTTTGAGGGATTGTGATCAAACACGTTCGTGCACTGATGAGACCAATGTAAGGTCGAAACAGCTGTCTGCACGTTGTTTGTTCGCAATACCGGCTTAGGGTAGATGTGCATTCATACATTTATTCATATACGAAAAATTTTTTTTCGTATATGTATACTTGCATGATTTAATAGTGTGAGAGCGCTTACTCTCCAAGAATTACAGTTACATTGTATTGTAATAGGTACGCCACCTATGGCGTGTTCATTGAATGCACGTATATCTACAGTTGCCTGATTAGTAGTTGTACTACGGATGGCAACATTTCCTTGCGATGTCGCACTTGGGTAACAGATGCCGCTGAGAATCTCTCATGGCGTTTGGTATGTAAGTTGACAATATCAGGTTTTCTAAGCTTTTGAGGGATTGTGATCAAACACGTTCGTGCACTGATGAGACCAATGTAAGGTCGAAACAGCTGTCTGCACGTTGTTTGTTCGCAATACCGGCTTAGGGTAGATGTGCATTCATACATTTATTCATATACGAAAAAATTTTTTTCGTATATGTATACTTGCATGATTTAATAGTGTGAGAGCGCTTACTCTCCAAGAATTACTGTTACAATGTATTGTAATAGGTACGCCACCTATGGCGTGTTCATTGAATGCACGTATAACTACAGTTGCTTGATTAGTAGTTGTACTACGGATGGCAACATTACCTTGCGATGTCGCACTTGGGTAACAGATGCCGCTGAGAATCTCTCATGGCGTTTGGTACGTAAGTTGACAATATCAGGTTTTCTAAGCTTTTGAGGGATTGTGATTGTAACGTTTAATGAAACAATAATAAACGTTGCTAAATATTTATTTAACATAAATACAAGATGGATACAATTATGTCATCTGGGTGATGTATATCATGACGTTCGTCATTACGCATCTGTGAGTGCGTTCCGTAATACACTTCTTTACTTTACATCCCCCTTTTTATCAGTTAAGACTAATGTTACAAATTTAGTTTAACAATAGGTTTTACCACTCGACCTGAGCGAGTAATCACTGGCTGACTCGGCGGTATTGCATCACTGTCATGACACTTCTCTTCAGGTATTTGATTGCCTAAGTTATTTGATAAATTGGGCATATCTTTATCTGGCTCTGTAGCTAATTTAGGATGGGACCTCTTTATTGATAATCGGTTCTTTAATGTTGTTTCTTTGAGTTCGCTGGCAAACTGAACACTTTTCAACATATTCGATTACATCCCTTGATAGTGTTTTCCAGTATAGTAACTGTCTAGCTCTATTTAGGCACTTGTTGATACCTAAATGACCAGTATGAATATTCAACAACATATGTGGTATCTTGGATTGAGGTATTACAATTTTATTACCTTTAAATATAAGGCCTTTGTAATAGGATAGTTCATCTCTAAAGTTTAAGTAGTGTTTTATGTTTGCGTTTATTGTTGTAAGATCTTCTGGAAAACCATCTTTAATAACTTCTACTAATTCTTGTAATTCTTCATCCTTTGCTGTAGCTTCCACTAGACTTGCACTTGTTTCTGGTGATATCGGTAATATCACTTGTACCTCTAATTCCTCTTCTTCAATGTGGTTTGAATTTATCACACAGTCTCTACTTAATGCATCTGCTATTGGTATGTCTGTACCCTTCTTATAAATTAATTGAGGTGCATATTGACATACGTCCAGCAAAATTCTTTGTAGTCGCGGGGGTGCTGACATTATAGATTTTTTGAAGATCGTTTCAAGAGGTTTATGATCACTCTCGATTACTAGTCGTTTCCCATACACATATTCATGGAATTTCTGACAGCCAAACCTTACAGCTAATGCTTCCTTTTCAATTTGAGGGTAAGCTTGCTGCGATTGTGTTAAAGCCTTTGTTGCATAAGCGATCGGGTGACCATTTTGCAATAACGCTGCTCCAAGGCATTTTGAGCTAGCATCGACGGACAACGTTACCTCAGCATTTACATCATAGTAACCCAGTACAGGTGGATTGGTCAATGCTTTCTTAATTTCCATAAATGCATTCTGTTGATTATCCGTCCAAACCCATTCATTGTCTTTTTTCAACAATTGTCTTACCGGTTCGGTAATTTCCGATAAATTTGGTATGAATTTATTGAGGTAGGTAACCATGCCTAACAATCTTTGTAGTTGCTTTTTATTCTGTGGTACTCCTAGATCCTGTATTGCTTGAATTTTGTCTTGATCTGCTTTCAAACCTTTATCTGTCAGTATGTGTCCTAGAAATTTAACTTCGGTTTTTTCAAATTTACATTTGTCACGGTTTAGTTTTAGACACGATTCTTGTAATTTTTTAATTACCTTTTCTGTAATATTCTTTAATTTTTCTTGTGTTTCTGCATGAATAAGTATATATCCATGGACGATTCTGTATTTTCTATATCTTTGAGAAGTGTACTCATAACTTCTTGAAATATCTCAGGTGCTGAACACAAACCAAATGGAACACGTTTCATTGCATATCTTCCCCAAGGCGTTGCAAACACCAAGTATTTTTCTGTACGTTTGCCATTCAGGCCATAATTTTGCCATATCTCCTTCTATTATTAGGTTTTTTTGCGGACGTAAGCCATGTGCAGCATAACTTTTTGTTTCAGTACTCGGTTCAGTCATTTTGTATGTACAAAAACCACTCTGACACCATGTAACGTTTAATGAAACAATAATAAACGTTGCTAAATATTTATTTAACATAAATACAAGATGGATACAATTATGTCATCTGGGAGATGTATATCATGACGTTCGTCATTACGCATCTGTGAGTGCGTTCCGTAATACACTTTTTTACTTTACAGTGATCAAACACGTTCGTGCACTGATGAGACCAATGTAAGGTCGAAACAGCTGTCTGCACGTTGTTTGTTCGCAATACCGGCTTAGGGTAGATGTGCATTCATACATTTATTTATATACGAACAAATTTTTTTCGTCTTATGTATACTTGCATGAAATATTATTTTGTATTTAATAAAAAATCAATAATTATATAAGCATGGAAATAACTAGCCGATAACATAAAATGTGGTAAAATACATTGGCTTAAAATATCCTGAATACAGAAAACGGCTACTTACGCTTGCGGCCGCACAAATCATTAGGGGCGCCGCGTCACTAGCGCAAATTGGGCCGCTGTAAGGCATTCGTGAAAATAAAATATATAGCAGAAATTTTTGTTTTTCTTATAATTTTTTTGCATTAAATTGAATACAAAGGCAGTGGCGTAGATAAAAAATTAGCCCCCCCCCGCAAAATTTTTAGGGGGCCCTTCCAAAATACTTGTTTAGAGATAGTAGCATAGAATGTGAATATCGGAGTAATTATAATAAATTTATTCTATAATAAAAAATCTAAATTATATTTAGTTATTTATTTTATAATAATACATTTGAAAACACAACAAAAACCTAATTAGAAGACAAAATGCTGAAACGTCTTTTTTCAATAGTAGGAAATTTTCAGCTAACTCTTCCAAATCAACGGACCCTACTTTGTTCATGTTCAATACTTATAACAGCCAAGGCACTTAACCGAACTTGTTCAATAGTGCTGCATAAATAGGTTATAATTAATTTTAATTTCGAATACGATCTTTCTGCTGTTGCTGATGTTACCGGTAGTGTTAAATATAACTGAAATAGTGTACATAGATCTGGAAGACTAGTTGCTAAACATGCATTTTCCACTATTAATAAACTGGCTAAGTCCTTAATAGAAGATTTTTGTTTAATTTCATTAAACAAATAAGTTTTAAGATTAATTAATTGAATCGGCAAATCTTCTGAAAAATCAATTCCATATTTGCTCAGAATATGTCTTCCGTATTCCATTATTTCTTCATTCGTTAACTTAACAAATTTTGAGGGATTAAGAAACGAGAAAAGGTTTACAACTTCATTTATGGAGTAAAATCGTCTAGATAATTGGTTGATAATAATATCAAGTGACGCATTAAAAACTTGTACTTGAAATTTTTTTATCGGTTTAGGAATTACACAGTCGTTTTCACTTTCATCAAAAAACTTTTTAATTCTCTTCTGGCGTTTATATTTTATCATAGGCTGAATATTCCAAGATTCTGCTAGATTTTTAGCTTCTTCTTATAATTTATCAAAACTTTGTCGCAGTTCTGTCAAGTTTTCTTGACAATTGTTGAGCAATTTGCACAATTCTTCTAAATCACATAAAGGGCTCTGAAGTTGCTTTGAAATTAAGTTAACAGTTTCGAGGATTTTACTCTGGAAAACTACCAATAGAATAAACTCGTAATTATCCATTTTATTCTGCAGAGACTTTGCTTCATTTCTGTCATTTTGCTTTTTGCACACCAGGATAAAATTTGACAAACATTACATTACAGACTGATAATTATATTTTATTGACAGTAAGCATTCAAATCTAGAAGACCATCTTGTTACGCACAGCTTTTTCAGTGTGTACTTAATTTTACTTCCATGTGGTGCAGCTTGATGAAGGACTTGCCAGCGTGGCAAGCTTTCACTAAAAAACACATAAATGCTTTGCAAAAGATCATAAAAACTCTGTAGTTTATTGATGCTTTTGACAGAATCATTTAAGACTAGCTTCAAATTATGAGCTGAACATTGAATATAATCAGCTGTAGGAACTCGATTCTTAATTCTGGCTTGTAAACCATTGTATTTTCCAGACATATTTGCAGCCCCGTCGTATCCTTGCCCTCGACAATTTTCTATTTTAATTTGAAAATTTTCTAAAGTACTTAGAACAAACAACAACTTCTAAACTCTGTGAATCTTGTTTGGTTAGCTCTATAAATCTAATAAATGATTGCTTTATTTCTAGAGTGTTTTGTTTATTTGAATTTTTCTTCATACTTGTATACCTTATAACGAGACTAAATTGGTCCTTCTTGGATATGTCTTGCGTTGTATCAATTATAAGGGAAAAAAAGGAGCTTTATTGATATTTTTCGTTAATTTTTTTAAAACGGTTCTAGCCAAATGTACAATTATTTCATTTTGAATATCGGGGCTTAAGTATTTGTTTCGAATATTAGTACTTGACAAATGAGCTTTTAGAACAGGGTCATAACGTGCTATCAAGTCAATAATATTTAAAAAGTTACCATTTGTTGCTCCAATTTCTTTAGGATTTTCTCGATGTCCTCGTAATGGCATATTGCAAATTGATAATGTTCTTATCACATCACATATTCTTATTAAAACTTCTTTAATTTTTTCATGACCACTTACTTGACTATCAATGGTTTTGTTTTTTTCAGGGGTCCTAGTAAGTGGACACCAAGGTCACCGGATTTAACCCCATTAGATTTTTTCTTATGGGGTTATTTGAAATCTAAAGTTTATGTGAATAAACCAAATAATCTTGATAACCTGAAAAATAGAATATGCCAGGAAATAAAACTTATTCCACCAGAGGTAATTGAAAACGTTCACCAGGAAACAATCCGTCGACCACAAAAATGTATTGAAGTAAAAGGACAATATATTGAACATTTATAAAGCAAATGCTATTATTTCTGTTGTGTTTTATTATTTAAGGTTCATGTATTTTTTTTTAATTTATCACATTTCAAACATCATTATTCCAAAAATCGCTGATTTCGGGGATATGATATGTTACACAAAAAGTTTTGAGAATTTACCATACAATTAAAAAATGGCATAATATACAGGCTATTCCATTAAAAAAAGACATTGACTGCTGCATATGTTCTTCTTTAGACATCCTGTATACAGCATGTGTGTGCATATTGGGGATAGGATATATGTATACTATGCATACCGGCAACAGTGCCCAGTTGTGCCGGTACGGTAGTGAAGTACGATTATAGCATATAGCATTTCAGTCGGATATAGTCAGTCGATCGTAAATTCACAACTAAAAATACTAAACGACCTGTCCGACCATTTTTCTGCAAAATAATTACCTGAATTTTAAACGAATTTGTTCCTTTCATCATGAACGCACTGTATATTTACAAATTTTATGTCAGTAGTCAAGGAAATGGTTGCATTCAGCAGACACAGCAGTTGCGCAACTATTTAGGAACAATAGAGGTCCACCAGAGATATAGAAGTAGAGGAAGTATTAATGTCAAAGAATATTACTCTCTTCAAGAGTATTACATGGACTCTTTCAAAATTAATATTATTGATTAAATTATTGAATTTTCTTTATAAGTTAGTGAAATGTATGTAGTGTGTATTGCGCTGTATTTCTACAAATGTATGTCTGTGTATATTTCACCAATGAGACGAATAGCAAAAACTATAAGTATTGTACGTGTATTGACAAATAATGTATAATCTGTATTGGTAATTTTTGGTTCTCTTTCCATTCTTTCGATATTTTTTCACTCTACCGTGAAACTCTAAATATTTATATGAAACAATCCATTTATTGCTGGATTTATTTCATATTTTCTGCAAGCTTTCCATGTTTTAATGTTTCTAACAGTATGGCTCTTTGGAACTGCGCATATTAACTTTTCTGCTTTTCTATTCTAAACTTTCTTTGAGAGTATTAATTTCAATATTTAAGTCTTTACAAGAATGGCCTATGAGGTAATTAGCTTAATTTGAAAATGTTAATATAAATATTAAAATAAAGTTATATTCTATCGTGTTCTACATACCTTAATGGTATTATTTACGACTTCTATTATTATATATTGTACCAATATATTTATGCAGGTATGTTTAATCATTAATTTATGTTTATTAGCTTATATAATTGCAAGAGGAAAAATTTCAAATCTATTTCAAAGTAATCAATAGTAATTCAGTACGCATGGACTGGTTACCTGGTGTATGCAAACACTGACATTTCAGTTACATATTACATAGGTACATACACACATACAATAGATCTGCACTTTAAAAGCAGGTGTTACGTAGCAGAATATTTTTTCTTAGCGACATGGTAAGGGCACGACATTTTGTTAATGACAATTTCTATTCGTACGTTTAACAATTATAATTACATTATTTGATTGAGGACTTTTTAAATATTAATAGATTTTGTTTGACGTTTACCGACATACATATGCTGTCGTCATGGTAACCGAGCTACGTTCAAACCGTGGATTTTGTTTGATTTCTTTGTAGGGTCTTCTTTCGATTCTACGAAAACTTAGATCATCACCAGAAAAGGAATTAAGATTACTTCTATTAGGTTTAGATAATGCAGGGAAAACCACAATACTTAAGATGTTAGCGTCCGAAGACATTAACCACATAACACCAACTGCAGGATTTAATATTAAGTCTGTAATATCCGATGGATTTAAGCTGAACGTATGGGATATCGGAGGGCAACGGAAAATTAGACCATATTGGAAGAATTATTTTGAAAACACTGATGTTCTTGTAAGTGTTCTTTTCCATATTGTTTGTTATATGTAAGTATGTACCTACAAAGTACTTGTTGCGTAATTATATATTATATGTACATACCTACCAGGAAATATATTTAATTGTTTCAATATTTGTAAAAAACAAACTTCAAAAGTCCATTGAAACCTTAAAACAAATACAAACACTGATTATTAACATTCAGGAATACAATGAGAAAAATATTGCCCTTTTAGATGTCAGTATGTATCTACTGATTAGTTTTATTATCTCCAGTCAGTCGTACTTAGTAAAGCCAAGTATAATAGCTGATTTGACACTTCCCATTGTTATATCGTTACATATTATTATACACCGTGTTTCATGTAACTAGCACATTAGAAGTTTTTGTGCTTATAACGCGAATTTTTTCCAGAAGTTTTGCTTTCTCACATAATTGACCGCAATCTTTCAAGTTAAAATATTTTTAAACTCGTGCAACTTCCGGTTGCACCGGAAGTAGGCGTCATCTTTGTTATTTTAAATGTGACACCCTGTATTTTATTCGAGATTTGAATTGCTTATTTAAATAGAAGAACAGAGATACCGGGTTGGATTATGTCAAAGTCAACCGTTTCGGAGTTATTCAACTGTTTTCCATTTTTAGGGCACTTGAACGTAAATTTTAAAAGTTCTTTATCTGAGACATGAAAAAAGATAAACAATTGAAATTTGTTCCTGAGATAGTCAAAGTATTGTCCTATTCGAATATCACCAGCTTTTGCAATAATATTACACAGGGTGTTCTCTAATTAATTTACAATTATACACATTTCAAATGCAAGAAACTCAATTTCTTCAAATGAAACACCCTGTATATTTTCGCCTTTTCTGAAGCAGAAAAAAATTGTCTTTCGATCCACTATTACATTCCCTATACCTATCTCTAGAGGTTTTTGAGTTATTGGGGAGATCAGCCTGAAGGCCCGATATTTTGCCAAATAAAACTGAAAAAATAATAGATTAAGTATAGGAGGAGTGGATTAATAGTCATTTGTAAGCATGTTATGGGCATGGAAAAAAAGTCTTCTAGTTCAAAACCAAAAATTTATTAATTGCGAAAACATTTTTGATCTCACGGTATAAGTCAAACAAAGAAAACAAAAACAAATCTAAAACCAAATCACAGCAAGTGCTCAATATGTCCACCGCCTACTTCAATGCATTTATTTAACCTTGTTTGGAGCTGGTCAGTCGTTGCACGTTCAATCATTTGAACTTCAATTTGGTCAAATGCTCTTCGCACCCTATCCTCTAGTTCTTGCCTGGAGTTAACTGGTGTTGCATAGACCTCTTTTTTTATGTAACTCCATAAAAAAAAGTCAACTGGAGTTAAATCCGGAGATCTAGCAGGCCAAAGACATGGTCCATTTGGACCAATCCACCTATCCTCAAATAGCTGGGTCAACTCTTGATATACAGCATGAGTAGAGTGAGCTGGAGCTCCATCCAGTTGAAACCAATAATAGTTTTGGTGTGGCATGTCATTGACTATGTTTGCCACCACTTCCCTAATGATTCGCAAATATCTTTCGGACGTTAGCCTTTCATCATAAATATGATAAAATACCCTTCCCCACCCTATTATGGCGAATACATTAAAACTAAATTGATATTGAAAATGGCATACTCGTGAAAAGTGGGGATTTTCATCTGCCTAAAAATGACAATTTTTATTATTTACAACGCCTTGCCTGGTAAACTTGGATTCATCCGACCATAAAATCTTTCGTAACATGTCCGGATCTTCCTGTTTACGAATAGTTAGCCACTCACAAAAATCAATTCTTCTCTGAGCGTCTCCATTTCTCAGTTCGTGGACTTTCCTTTGTGCATATGGGTGCCATTTGTTCTTTGCTAGCACGCGTTGAATTGACGTCATACTAATATCTAAATCCACCTTTGCTTTACGTATCGAAGCATGGGGATGAGCTGTGAAATATCCCAGAATATTAATTTCGTTGTTTTCTTCACCTGTTGCTGGCTTAGTACAATTTCTTTTTGTGTTCATATTCCAATGTCGCAAAAAATGTGTTTCAATTTTTGCAAATTTGAATCGATTCATCGGAGGCAAATTAGGGTATCTCTGATTGAACACACGGCAAGTTCTACTTATTATGCGATTACATTCTCCGTGTATGTAAAATAAATTAAGGATACTTTCATTTGGATAATTATTATTATAGCCTTCCATTGTGCACTAATCAAATCATTCAGTAAAGTACAAAAAATATCCAAGCATCAAATTAATAACACTGACAGCGAACGAAATTTTGACAACTAAACATTTTGTTACTTCCAAGGCATTCTTGAAATTGTGTGTGATAAATGGCAAAATATCGGGCCTTCAGGCTGATCTCCCCAATAACTCAAAAACCTCTAGAGATAGGTATAGGGAATGTAATAGTGGATCGAAAGACAATTTTTTTCTGCTTCAGAAAAGGCGAAAATATACAGGGTGTTTCATTTGAAAAAATTGAGTTTCTTGCATTTGAAATGTGTATAATTGTAAATTAATTAGAGAACACCCTGTGTAATATTATTGCAAAACCTGGTGATATTCGAATAGGACAATACTTTGACTATCTCAGGAACAAATTTCAATTGTTTATCTTTTTTCATGTCTCAGATAAAGAACTTTTAAAATTTACGTTCAAGTGCCGTAAAAATGGAAAACAGTTGAATAACTCCGAAACAGTTGACTTTGACATAATCCAACCCGGTATCTCTGTTCTTCTATTTAAATAAGCAATTCAAATCTCGAATAAAATATAGGGTGTCACATTTAAAATAACAAAGATGGCGCCTACTTCCGGTGCAACCGGAAGTTGCACGAGTTTAAAAATATTTTAACTTGAAAGATTGCGGTCAATTATGTGAGAAGGCAAAACTTCTGGAAAAAATTCGCGTTGTAAGCACAAGAACTTCTAATGTGCTAGTTACATGAAACACGGTGTAGATATAGGTATGCGAGGTACAATTTATGATATAACTCCTCCCTCCTTAAGCTCAAAAAATAAAGATTCATTGGGCCATTTATTTTGAGATTAATTGCTTGTGAAGGAACATTTAGTTATCTCTTTATTAATTTGTTCCTGTTTCGTAACATTTTTGCGATATTTTCTATTTTTTATAACATATTTTAAAACAAAACATATAATTATTATTAACAATACAAAACAATGGAATAATATTAAATTTACTAATCCATGTAGTAGCTGATTTATATTTATTTTCTGAAGATTTACATTTTGCATTGATTCTGAAATCTTTTTTTTTATATACGATTTAATTGCTTAAAGTCTGAAGATTTTAGTTTCACTGGTTCCGCTCGCACTACTTCTGATGTGTTTAATTGCATTAGCCTTGGAAGCTCAAAGACTAATTCTTCATGGATTCTTTCTTATCTTTCGAAGTATTGACCATTAATTTCGGTCGGTTGCTGGTCCATTGATACGATGGCTGGATGTTGGGGTTTGTACAGTCCGTTATCTTATCCGTATGATGTGATTGTTGCAGGTTTTACTAGGATTTATACCCATTTATTTGTTGTATACTGGTAACATGTAATATAACATTCGCATTGTACTGCAAGTGTAGGTTCCATTTTTTATTTAAATCCTTTAGATTAGACAGTGTTGTTTTCGATGAATGAACTTCTCTTTACAATAATAGAAATCTTCGATCTCTGGACACTCTTCATTTGACATCCAATAGGCTTTTGTCTTGAACATTAGATAAGGATGTTCGGGTATTATTATTTCGTTATGGACAGGGGACTGGATACAGTCGATAATAATCATATGGATTTTAAATATTATAATGTCATTGTAACATATAATATAATATAACTGACTTAAGTTTTGTAATTGCGGTTATGTTTGTTCAAATCTATATTTTTTGTGTAATGTATTTATTATCAATTCAAGTTCTTTCGGTGTTAAGATTGTACTATGTAATACCGGGTGTCAACGAGATCATGTATCAGCCCGCCATTTATTTATTAGTTAAAATAAAACTTTGAAATTCGGACCGTATATATGAGTGATTGGCGCGCTTCTTCAGGTACACTCAGTTTTTCTATAGCACTTCCGGTCAAACCGGAAGTGGCGTTAATTTTGAATTTTTAAATACAACATTTATTATTTCTGTTCATATTCTGTTTCTTCTGAAAATTTGCCATCTAGTGCACGTTAACTTTTGACATTTCTGTGAAAGATAGCGATGTCTGTTAAAATTATCCATTAAAGTGAAACTGCTTCGCAACAATGTCGAAATGCAAAAATCATCAAAGTTAGCTTTAAAAACTATTAAGAAACGTATTTTTCACATATACACGCATTGGCGAAGGAAACATGTATTTCACGTTGAAATTACTAAAGAAAATATTTTTTTTTCATTTTCAAATGACAGGTACTCGTTTTTTTAAAATAGTAACACCTATTTTTTATTGCAGTGCCATATTGGCATAATTTTTAGCTTTCAAGTGATATAAAATATGCTGTGGTTTAGTGGTAGACAGGTGGGTAGTACAAAATATAAAGTGTTTTAAAAGTAGTCTAATTCCAAAGCGACAGAACAATTATATTTCAAATGAAAAGAACACAGTTATCATAGGAAATAAACGACTTCCATAAATTTAATCAACTACTAGATATTAAACAAAGATATACTCATGTTCAATGTTTGCATTAAAACTATTAGTAACACAACAATAGCGAAAACAGTAATTTACAAAATCTATGTTATGAGTATTATTGAAAGGAGCTAGATGTAAGTTATTATTATTTAGGTATTTATTATAAATGTTCAAAATGTCGCCCTTCCTGATCTCTACATAAATTAACACGTCGTGTAAATTCCCTCACACAATTATGTACCTGGTGCCTCACTCGTGCTCCCTGTTCTTAGCGAGTAGCAGATTGTACAGTGTATACTTTTTCTTTCAAATATGGCCAGATATGGAAATCTAAGGGTGTTAAATTCGGTGATCTAGGAGGCCACCTGACTGGCCCATTGGTACCAATCCAGAGGTCACCAAAAGTTTGATTTAAGTAATCTCAAGGAGTAGTGAATTATGAGGTGGTGCGCCGTCCTGCTGAAAAACTACAGCATATCTTTGCTCCCTTGGTAAATAATTTAAAGAGTCATTAATTTCATTATTAAAAAAATCCAAATATCTTTCGGAAGTTAGATATCCGTCAAAAATTATAGTAGGCAAAAGAACGTCCCCAATCATTCCCAGCCAAACATTAAAACCAAACCTCACTTGATGGTTACTTTGTCTGTACAATCGCTCATTTTCCTGCGCCCAGTATCTCGTGTTTTGTCGGTTAAATAATCCAAGATTTGTGAATCTTGATTCATCGGAAAAAATAATGTTACCAGCAAAATTACCGTCTCTTCGGATATTATCTACAGCCCAGTTGCAAAACTCTAATCTTCTCACAAAATCGGTTTCGAACAGGTGTTGGTTGATCTGATACTTGAAATATTTGTAGTTTGAATTGAGATTCTACTCTTAAGGCTGTACTACAGTTACCAAGTTCTTGACCAAGTTTTTGGCCAAGAACTTGATCAAGTTAAAATTGACGACAAGTCGTGTATTACACTTGTCAAGTCGACTAGGTCAATTTCTTGGCCAAGAACTTGGTGGCTTAGAACATGTTCTATTTTTCTTCTCAACTTGGTCAAGTTTTTAGTGATGTCTAGTAATATTCATGTTATAAAGTTTTTTGCCAACTGTGTAAAATGTATACACAAATTCCATTTTAGGATACTGTTAAAAATGACATGTTAATTTGATTCTTCTTGAAAGAATTGTATGCGTAAATTATTTATTTTCTTTTGTATCTCTTGTGCAGTTATTTTTACATTCAATATCAAACACAAATCTTCGGTAACTTTATTAATTTTTTTATTTCGTACTTTTGCACTATTGGTACTGCTAATTCACCTAAAAACTTGGTCAAGAAATTGGTAAGTGTAAAACAGGCAAGGTCAACAATAACTTGATCAAGAACTTGCCGACAATTTCTTGCCCAATAACTTGGTCAAGAACTTGGTAAGTGTAAAACAGCCTTTATAAAATAATTTGGGGGTGGGTGTTGTCGGCTGGAAAGCGCTGTGCATAGAGCTTAAATAACTTGAATTTTTACGGCATTCTCCATAAATTAGAAGAATATCAACTTTTTCATTTCGAGTATACATTACCAAATATGTATTGTTTACTGTAGAACTATAAAATAACTTTTAAACAATACACAAAAATAAGGCGAACTATCAATCACCTTGTATTGACAGTTCACAGCCTGTTAGTTGTTTACAGGTGACGTTTATTTCCTATGATAACTGTGTTTTTTTCATTTGACGTGTAATTGCTCTGTTGCTTTGGAATTAGACTACTTTTAAAACATTTTATATTTTGTACTACCTGTCTACCACTAAACCACAGCATATTTTATATCACTTGAAAGCTAAAAATTATGCCAATATGGCACTGTAATAAAAAATAGGTACTATTTAAAAAAAACGAGTACCTGTCATTTGAAAATAATAAAAAAAAATCTTATTTTCTTAGTAATTTCAACGTGAAATACATACATACACGCCAATGCGTGTAAATGTGAAAAATATGTTTCTTAATTGTTTTCAAAGCTAACTTTGATGGTTGTTACATTTTGACAATTGTTGCGAAGCAGTTTGACTTTAATGGATAAATTTAACAGATACCGCCATGTTTGACAGAAATATCAAAAGGTAACCTGCACTAGATGGCAAATTTTCAGAAGAAACAGAATATGAACAGAAATAATAAATGTTGTATTTAAAAATTCAAAATTAACGTCACTTCCGGTTTGACCGGAAGTGCTACAGAAAAACTGAGTGTACCTGAAGAAGCCCTCCAATCACTCATATACACGGTCCGAATTTCAAAGTTTTATTTTAACTAATAAATAAATGGCGTGCTGATACATGATCTCGTTGACACCCGGTATATTTATTTTTTCGTGTAAGATTTCAAATGCACTGGTATATTTTGCTGTTATTTCTCTTAAAATATGTATTTGTTCATTGATTTTGTTTTGCAACTTTACTCCATTGCCTGATACAATATTAATTAACTTTTCTATATTTTATTTATCGTCTTCGTCTAATGTACCAAATAAACATTTGCTTGTTTTACCTACTGCATTAAAATTAAACCTCTTTTTCGATCTTTTATTATACTGTGCAAACATAATCAGTTTTTGTTTTATTTCAGCACTTAATTGTTTAGCCTAACTAGTTTTATTATTATTAAATTATAAATATAAGAGTATCTAACTATAACTAGGATTCGTCATGTTTACATGGTATACACTGAAAAACCCATATATTTACGACAAACAAATGTACTTTGTCAACAAACATAGAGTTATATCAAAACGAATTCAGATTAACTAATCACTTGAATCTACAAAATAATTTTGCTAAAGAATATGGTAAATTGAACAAAATAATTTTACTTGTATAAAGATTTAAAGAAGAATTTTGTTGGAAGAATTAAAATATGTAATACAGTTCAAATAATGGGATCATTTGCAATAACTCACATAGGTTTGTTATCGCAAATAAAAACTTCTTGAACTAAAGCATGGTAGAGCTACCTACACATTTAGAGAATGTCACATAGGTCATCAAGTCATCACAAAGCTGCGCGAACAAAAAGTGCCAGGGGCGTAGGTGATTGAAAGGGCGAAAAAAAAAAGAAATTAAATTTGTGATATAGGGGAAAGGGTGGTACATTCGGCCGTGGGGTACAATCGTCCAATGCATTTTATTCGCTCATTTTCGAATATACCGCTGAGATTGTGTTGCCCGAAGTCGGTACTAGTCGTTCTTGATCGTTGGTGAATGTTTGTGCATTTAAACTGCTGTCCGTTATTTTATTAACAAAAAAATTGAAATTTTCGCTGTTGAAGGTAAGTTTTTTTGCAACTTTCAAAATATAGAAATAGCTATCATTTAGTGTTTGTAAATCTTGTAAATATTCATGAACGTTATGTATTTATTGGTAAATTTGTGTGTGTTGTCAAACTTAACCTAACTGTTTTAGTCTTTTCACAATTAATTTAAAAGGACAGAAATACCTGTTGGGGTACTTTCGTCTAAGACCGGTGGGGTACATTCGGCCTGGACGATTCTACCTCCCTTTTACAATAGTATTTGATTTAATTTTACATGATCTTATTGTTTTATGTGTAGATGCCGCGAAATTATATTAAAAAGACAAACAGGGTGAATATTGACGAAAAATATATGAACAATGCAATCAGAGAAGGTCTTTCCAGGAGACTTAGTGTTCGCGAAGCTTCAAGAGTCTATGGCATAAAAAGAACAACCTTGCATTAGAAGAACTGCGTCCTTTTCCAAAGGGACCCGGAAGAAAAAAAAATAACAAAAAGAACAAAGTCGTGTATATATACAGATTCGCCAGAAATGTTATTAAAACAGAGTCAAGAAAAGGAAAAGCTACGAAAAAATGAATTAAAAAAAAAGCGCGTGGAAGCAAAAAGGAAACTGTTTTGTTGTAAGCCAGAAAAGAAAATTAAAGCAAAAGAAGATCCAAGCTCAAGCGATTCTGATGTTTTCATGGAAATTGGTCATACATCTGATCATACAGATTTTTTGATAAATTCTGATGAAGAGCTTCAATCTCTCCCCAAATTGCACATTGATACAAAATTGAATGTTGGAGACTTTGTTCTTGTTAAATTTCATTCAAAGCTTGCTTCTTGCTATTATATTGGTCAAATAATTAAATCTTTGGAAGAACTGGAATTTGAAGTTAAATTTTTACGACATAAAGATAAATCCAACACATTTGTATTCCCCATAGTTGAAGATGTTAGTAATGTAAATAGAGGTGACATTGTAGCATTTCTATCAAGAGCTGATAAAAATTCTACTGCTAGAACTTCCTCCTTATTCAACTTCAATTACAATTTTGAAGAAGTAAATGTTCGGTAAAAATGAATATGCTATGTATCTATAACGTGTAGAATTGTTTTCTATGTTAATAATAAAGATTTATATGTTCCTACACATGTTTCAAATTTATTTTTCTACAAGACTAATGTACCCCACTCCTATGACGAATGTACCTCACCGGTGAGGTAGATTCGGCCATTTTTAACCATAAAAAAAAAGTAAATTATCTGAGTTATGGTACAGTCTCAAAACACATAAAAATACAAGGCGTTGTATTAACGTGTGTGTAACAAGATGCCTCAGTAGTAAGAGTCAAAATCCAATATTAATGAAATTACATAATTAAATGTCCTAAGTGGCCGAATCTACCACCCTTTCCCCTATTAAAATAACTTTTGAAAAGCACTATTGACATTTCTAAATGTCATGACATAATTCGCCACATTTACATGTAGAAATGTCATAAATGCTTTTCAAAAGTTATTTTGATATAACACAAATGTAATTTCTTTTTTTGGCGACAGGCAGCCCTTTACAGGTGTAGTGTATTTGAGTGTTTGAAGTTGGTAACATTGGACAGACACTTCATATACATATGGACAGTAACGTTGTGTAAGAAAAAGCGTCATTAGCATGAGCATTATATTTTAACAATAAAGAATAAGTATACGTTTATCCTGTACTTAATTAATCCCAATACATTATAAAATTGGCGACGAGAGAAAAAAATTTGTGAAAAGGGCATAAGCATGGCGCAAACAGTCCAAACAGTCGTAAGGGGTACGATTGGAAACATTACCGAATATAATATGGGAGAAGACTGGATAACGTATGAAGAAAGGATGGAACAGTACTTTATGGCAAATGATATTGCGGATATCAAGAAAGTACCAGTTTTGCTAACATTGGTCGGTGAACAAACATATAAAATTCTAAGAGACTTGTGTGACCCAGATCTACCTAAGGATAAATCATATGAAGACTTATGTGGTATTTTAAAATCTCAATTTTCGAAAAGAATGTCTGTATTTAAAGAAAGAATCGAATTTTACGAATTAAAACAAATGGAAGGAGAATCAATAAGGCAATGGTATGCTAAGATTAAAAATAAAGCTATAACATGTAAGTTTGGAAATTTATTGACCGACAAATTAAAGGAAGTTTGTTACTGGATTACGAAAAGGACTGGTATTGGATAGAGTCTGTGAAGAAGAGCACACTGTAACTTTAGAAAATTTGGTTGAGGTAGCATTAAAGAAAGAGGCAGTTATAAGCTCAGCATCAAATATAGTGTGTGTAAACAAGATTTCAACGACAAGGAAGTTTGAAGAAAAGAGGAGTTTTAAAGAGCAAGGAAGCAAAACTTTCAAGAAGAAGGAAGACAGGCACGAAAATGGAAAAAGCAAACTGTTATGTAGAAGTTGTGGTGAGGCTGATCATAATTTTGTTAAGTGTAAATACAGAACATACAAGTGTAAGCTATGTAAAAAGGTAGGGCACTTAGCTAAGGTTTGCTATTATAAAAATAATAATTTTGTTGAAAGTAATAATTTCATCGAAAACACTGTAAATGATGGTACAGGAAAGGTAGAGTTTGTAGATTTATTTAATATGACAAATAAGAACAATGTAGAACCTATAACTTTAGATGTCACGATAAATAAAAATATTGTTAAAATGGAAATAGATTCAGGTTCAGGAGTATCTATTTTACCTGATAAAATATATGTGAAATTATTTAGTTATATTAAATTAGAAACGTCATTGGTGAGATTAAGAACATATAATGGGAATATTATAGTTCCAAGGGGGGAAATTTTTGTAAATGTTGAATATAAAAATACATCTATTCACAATGTTAGACTAATAGTTGTCGATAGTAATTGTAAGCCATTGCTAGGTCGTGATTTAATGTGCAGATTAGGCATAAGTATTTCTGATAATAATTGTCAGGGAAATGTAAATAATATTTCTTCAGAGCTTAATTTAAAATCGCTTATTCGAAAGCATGATGGTTTATTTAAAAATCAGTTAGGATGTTATAAATACTCAAAAGTATCTTTAAAAGTAAATGAAGAATCGAAGCCTATATTCCATAAGCCGCGACCTATGCCGTTTGCCTTCAGGGAAGAAGTAGATAAGGAATTAATTCGTTTGGAGAAGGAAGGTGTTATCACTAAGGTGGATAATGCGGAATGGGGAACACCCTTGGTTCCTGTTCTCAAAGGGAATGGTGGAATGCGTCTCTGTGCAGATTATAAGGTAACTGTAAACAAATACTTGCATGATTTTAAGTATCCGTTACCAAGGATAGAAGAGCTATTTGCAGCACTACAAGGTGGTGAGTATTATACAAAATTAGATATACTAAATGCGTATAATCAGTTAGAGCTTGAAGAAGAAACGAAATATCTGTTAGCTTGGTCTACGCATAAGGGTATATACATACCAAATAGGTTGCCTTTTGGAACAAAGCCCGCATGTTCCATATTTCAGAGAATCGTAGAGAAAGTATTACAAGGGGTACCAGGAACGATAAATTTTATGGATGATATAGTTGTTACAGGAAAAGACAAGGCTGAACATTTAAGGAATTTAGATTTAGCATTTGACAGACTAGAAAAGGCTGGATTTATTTTAAATATGAGTAAATGCAAGTTTTTTGAGCCAAGAATTAAATATTTAGGGTTCATTATAGACAAAATGGGTTTACATAAAGACGAGGACAAAGTAAAAGCAGTAACTGAATGTGCAAGGCCGAGTAATGTCACGGAAGTTAAAGCGTTTGTTGGAATGATGACATATTATAGCAAATTTATAGAAAACCTCTCAGGAATTTTGGAACCGCTTTATAGATTACTAAGGCAGGACGTGGGATTTGAATGGTCAAAGGAGTGCGAAAATTCTTTCCAAACCGCGAAAGAAGCATTGTGTTCGAATCAAAGTTTAGCTCATTTTAATCCAGATGTAGAAATAAAATTAGTTTGTGATGCATCTAGTACCGGTATCGGTGCAGTATTACTTCACGTTTATCCGGATGGAGCAGAACGACCGATAAGCTTCATATCGCGCGTCTTGAGTAAAAGCGAAGTTGGATATTCCGTTATTCATAAGGAAGCCTTAAGCATTTATTGGGCAGTTCGCAAGTTTTATCAATATTTAGCCGGGAATAAGTTTATTTTGTGTTCTGATCATAAACCATTACTTGCTTTGTATGGGGAAACAAAAGGAATACCGCAGATGGCAGCGGGACGACTACAAAGATGGGCGTTATTTTTAAGTGGATTCAATTACGTTTTTAAGCACATAAAAGGAAAAGAAAACGGTGGCGCAGATGGACTGTCACGTTTACCCTTGAAGCAGTTAATCAAGCAAGAAGATGAGTGTGATTATTTTAATTTTTTGATTGAAGACAAAATTCCTTTGGATGGTAGCGAATTGAAGAAGCAGCTACGCAAAGATGAAATATTGAGTAAAGTTTATTGGTATACACGAGATGGGTGGCCAGATCAAATACCCGAGGAATTAAAGGCATATGCGAGAAGGGCAACAGAAATTAGCATTGACAACGGATTGCTAATGTGGGGCTACAGGGTTTTGATGCCGTCTAGACATAGGGCACAAATGTTGGAAGAAATACATGGTACACATAACGGAATGGTAAAGATGAAGGCGATTGCACGACAGTATTTCTGGTGGCCTGGTCTAGACCACGACATTGAAAGGTTTGTAAAAGAATGTGATGCTTGCATGAGGAATTCAAAGACACCAAACAAAACACCTTTAATAAAATTTCGGGAAGCAGACTATGTATTCGAAAGAGTGCATATTGACTTTTTGGGACCGTTTCAAGGTAAGACATACTTAATACTTATAGATTCATACTCCAAATGGCCAGAGGTGTATGAGGTAACCAAAATGGACACTAAAACAACGTTAGACAAATTGAGGGATTGTTTTGCGCGTTATGGACTTCCAACCAAAATAATTTCAGATAATGGTCGACAGTTTGTATCTGACGAGTTTGAATATTTTTGCAAGATGAACAACATCCAACATATTACTAGTAGTCCATATCACCCGTCTACGAACGGTGCAGCAGAGAATGTGGTAAAGTCTTTTAAGAATTGCATGAATAAAATGTTGGTGGATTCTAGAAATATAAATGAATCAATGGACACACTTATAAGTAAGTTTCTCTTTTCTTACCGTAACACTCCACATTGCGTAACTGAAGAAAAACCTTCAAAGTTGATGTTGAATAGGGATGTAAAAACAAGAATGGACTTTTTGACCAAAAGCGTGGTTTTAAAACACAGAGAGAGACAAGCTAAATTTTTTCATGGTAACAGGGATATTTTACTTCAAAAAGGGGAGATTGTCTATGTTAAGGATTATAGGAGTTTGAGTAAGCCATCATGGGTTCGAGCGATAATAGAAACATGATTAGGGGATAGAAATTATGTATGTAGGTTGTGTAATACTAGTATTAGGTGGAGAAGGCATACAGATCAGATTGTAAGGGTAGGTACATTTTATGATAACATTGGCTTTAGAGATGATCAAATTGTTTCAAATAATGAAAAAAATAGTAATGAGATTTGCTTACCCGTTGTGCCTATAGAACTTAAGGAAACAGACAGGTCCAGTGTAAAAGGAAATGATATAACTGTAACCGCACCTACTGGACTGGATGTAACTGCAGATCCTGTTTCTGTAGAGATGTCTGAGAAGGGAACTCCAAATATTGTTGATAGACCCAGGAGAGTTATCAAACCTCCTAGCAGATTAAATTTGTAAAATTTAGGCTTAAGAGGGAGGATTGTAGTGTATTTGAGTGTTTGAAGTTGGTAACATTGGACAGACACTTCATATACATATGGACAGTAACGTTGTGTAAGAAAAAGCGTCATTAGCATGAGCATTATATTTTAACAATAAAGAATAAGTATACGTTTATCCTGTACTTAATTAATCCCAATACATTATAACAGGGCTACTCTGAAGAAGACAGAAGAACATCTGCCGATATATCGGTTTCTTTCAAAATCCAACAAACGATGGGAATAGAGCAAACAACAAAAAACATATCAAATAGAAAATAAGTTGTCTGAAAGAAGAACTCTGTTTGATATATTGTTAGCCATATTAATGCTTAATACAAGTAAATGATTTAGCTCATACAAACAAATGGGTTTTTCAGTTTATAAAACTATGCTTTGAATTTATTATTTTAGTTTTCCTTATTTGTATACTGGCAATGTTGGGTTAAGAACTTCTTTAATTTGTAGAGAATTCGCACTGTAATGTAGAAGGACCGCTGTCACAACTATTTGAATTATCATTTTCAGTTATTTTTGTATCTGAAACAATACGTTGTGGCTTCTTGTTCTTATTAAGATACCGAATAAAATCAACTACGAATTTTTTTTTTTTTAATTTCTACCGGAAGAAACACTCTCACTTTTATGAAAAACCAGTTTTTGCAAATATGTATCTACCAAATTATGCATTCTTTACAAATTCGGACAAGAAGTAACTTTTAACGAAGAAAATGAATTGTTTTGTCACTTTGACAGCGATAAAAGTTTACTTTAACTTTTATATCGGCAAAAAAGTTGTTTACCTTTGGTTGGCCTGACATCTTGTGTTTTCTCGTTATGTCATGAACTCAACGAACCCACTGTCAAAATGAAATGTCAAAGTCGACGCAACCGTAAGCTTTGCGTACTATCTTTGGTTGACCAGACATCAATTTGCTTACTTTATAATCATAGTGTTCGTTGTGAAGTGTTGTTATGACAAAATTTGCAAACTGATTGTAAGTAATCTTCACAAAATGTATAAGAACTGTGTTTTTAACAACTGTATTTTTAAATAATATAATTACTATGTAATACATTTTTCAGTAATTGTTTACACATTTAGTAAATTATCTTACCGAATTACACTCGAGCTTCCTTTTTATTTCCGAATAAATTTTCAATTTTTAAACTCGAATTTAGTTGCTAAATTGTCACTGAACTCAACAAATTGCCTCCTCGATAAAACGACTCGTCCTTCGGACTCGTCGCAATTTGTTGCGTACAGTTACCTAGCAACAAACATTCTCGTTAAAAAGTGAAAATTTATCCGGAAAAAAGAAAGCTCTCGTGTAATTATAAGTGAAAATTAGATGAAATTTTTAATTCGTGATAGATGAGAAAAAGTTTTTAATGCCATTGACAACTAAAATTTAATGCTAGTAAAACTGTATGTATTAGTTGTATCGTGCCCACCAGTGACGTCACCCGCGTAGAATTATGTTTGCTTCACTACTCGATAGTTACGGCGTGTCTACCGTATGTGTCAATTTAGGTATAGGGATTCAATGTTTACGTGCGATTTATACGTATACAAGTAATACGTGGCAACGTGGCACCCCTACTGTCCGTCACCAATCCCGGCAAAATTGTACATCACAACGATTTTCTCCGATCTTCCCACTTCTCTCCACCAGATTTTACATTCAATGTTTAGCTGCAAACACGTTGCGATCTAGTCTGCAATAAAAGCCGTCTTATTACTGGAACGGGAAACATCAAATGGCCGCCGCGATCTCCTGATCTAGTAGTTTATTATTATGTTCAGAATCCTTTTTTATTTACCTTATTTTTAATTTTATTAGAATTACGCGTTTGTTTGTGTCATGCAGCGTGAACGCAGCTTAATAATTCTCTGCATTTACTGAAAGGAAAAAGAAAAACAAATTCTTGCAACTCGTAAATATTATTTCTGAACGCATTACAAACACCCAAGCCGGTGGTCGAATAGTTACTGCTAACCACGCTAACTTGTATTTACGAGCATGCATCGGTCGTGCTGGCATTGGAAAGGAAAGAAGGGGTACTATGTTGCCACGTACTGTATGGATTAATCGCCTATGGCTAATGAAAATTGACACATGCTGTATATGTTTAAATGGTCTAAGGTCTCATCTGGCATCACTGCTAGCCAACAGTTGCAAGCAATTTAAAAAAAAATACTAGGTACTTAATATATCTCCGAAAAAAAAATTAAATTTGATATTTCTTAAAATGGAATAAAGTTTTTGAGAATATGACATATCTAATAAACATTGTAATCGTTACGATTATTACTAACAGCAAACGCTTACCTATATAAAAGAAACTACAGTACATTTCCATTTTATTTCAGATATACGTAGTGGACTCGTCAGATAGGCGTAGATTGGAAGAAGCTGGAATAGAACTATACGAACTTCTAGGTGATGACAAATTACAGGACGTGCCACTTCTAGTATACGCCAATAAACAAGACCTACCGGGTTCGTTGTCAGCTGCAGATTTGGCCCAGGCCATGGGTTTACCAACAATAAAAGACAGAGCGTGGCAGATACAGTCGTGCATTGCAATTCAAGGTACTGGGGTTAAGGAAGGAATGGAATGGGCCTGCAAAGCGATAAAAAAGAAATAGCCAAGCTAAATAAGTGTGATACCGTCCATTTTTTCGAACCAGAACTAGCACTTAATACTATGATGAACAATTAATATATTTTGAGCTGGTTTGTTCATAAATTTAGGTAAACTGTGTATACCTGCATATATTTTTAAAAGGTAGCTAATAAGTTTAGTAGGTATTTACAATATGCAATGATATCTGACACAAACAAATAAATTCATTACAATATCTGTTCTGTTGATTGATGTTGAAATACTTTTTTTTGGGCTATACTTTGGAATAGCTCCCCCACAACATTAAACACCACTTCGACTTTAGACGCTACACGCTAGTGCTGACTATAAGGCGCGCGGATCGGATTCAATTGCCGAATGGCGGCAGTTTGAATTAAATAAACTCGTGTACAACATTGGTTTTTATATATAAATGTTTATAATCTGTGTTAATATAGTAGCACCGCAAGCCTCTTTGCATCTATTTCTTTTAGAGACTAAAATAAGTTATTAAAAGTAATTCATAATTTTTTATAGGCGTATTAAAAGTACTGAAATTAATGTTTGTTTCTTTAAAAATAAATCGTTCTCAATACACAACCTTTTTACTTTCTTATACGTAGTATAAGGAAGTATTATGATGATGAAAATTTTCGACCTCAAGATTTTTGCAGATGTCCACGTTTTGAAGTCCCCTGATACCGAAAAAGTGGTTTTTTTAAAATGTCTCTCTCTCTGTGTGTCTGTCTGTGTGTGACCAGGATAGCGGTCAAACCGCTATAGCTATCAATTCCCAATTTTGCATTTACTAGTATATATAATCTCCCTCTTGAGAACTGATTAGATTTTCAGTAAAATCGGCAGACCGGAAGTAGTAGTTTCCTTCAGTGAAAATATCGAAGTTTGCCACTATTTCGTCAACTACTAAGTTTAAACAAATTTATAAAGAATTCATATTGCCGTGATCCCTATATTGGTCAGGCATTGTAAGATAAATAAATAATTATGTAATAGAATAAGTAAATAATTTTTAGTAGTAAGTGTAATTATAGAAAAATGTATCATGAGTTGCATAACCGCAACGGCGTAACATTATAATGTACGGTATATGATAATTAAAATTGCAAAAAAATTTATATAAAGGTACAAAAATAAACACCAAAAATAAAATTCATGTATTCTATATTTGTAGAAACAAGGAGCACAAGATGCAATTTCAATATACAAAGACAGAACCAAATTTTATGCATTGTGTGAGAGTCGCATTAAATATATTGAGCAGTAAACCACTATTCAAACTCAATAACGTGTTAAAAATAAATAACAGAGAGAGATTTATGATGAAAGATGGTGTAGTCAAAAGAGTTAGTCATTTGAATGCCGTAAAGTTATATGAAAACGGTGAAATTAGACATTCACGACATGAAAACATCTTTCATCATGAGTAGACGTAAATTTATAAAGATTGTTATTTGTTTGACATTCTGTGGTCACACTTAACAATATGATAAATACCTGAGACATATCTAAGCATAATTTTAAAAGGAATATGTAAAAAGGTATATTTTTTTTTATTCGACACAATATAATAAAGCAAAAACTTCAGTAATAGCAGGTTAAATCCAGTTTAAACCAGGAAAATTCCGGAAATAATACGTTGAAATTGGTTTAATCTGATTAAATCTACAAAGAAAAAACAATGTTTAATATTGTTAACAGCTGCATACAAATCAACCTACATGAAGACGAGAAAAGATGGTTCTTAGATATAGATGAAGTTATCAAGGTCCAGGTTCATGACAATATAGGTAATACAAGAAATATACGAATGTTAATAGAGATTGAATTTATAAATTTAATAAAGAATTTTTTTTTACATGACAACGTTATCTCTACATTCGTTATAAATTATGCAGCTTTGTATTATCGTAGTTTGATTAAGTTATGCTGGTACAAGATTATTATTTTTAATTTGAAAACAAAGCTATAGCAATATGTACTTAAAATTAAAATTGAGAACACTTTTAGTAAAATAGTTTTTCTAAATTCCTATCAATCAATCTATCAATCGTTCTGTACAATGTACTTACTCAAGTCATTCCAACTATCTATAAATATATAAAAGAAAAAAAAGAAAAGAAAATGTATATGTCACTAACTAATAACAGATGACAGATAATCACCAACTTACAAACTAAAATCTTTCACATTAAGCTTACACTCATCGTATGAGTAAAAGGCTCTTGCAACCAGGAACCGTTTCATCACAAATTTAAACTGCTTCACGGGTAAAGACTTAATTTCTGCGGGCAATTTGTTAAAGAATTTTATACCTAAATATCCAGCATATTTCTGGCTTTTCGATAATCTGCAAAATTTCGGAACAATTTCAGCTTCATTTCGCGTATCATACCTGTGATTATCCGAGTGAATTGACACGTCGGAAATATTGGCCTTTATGTACAATAAACACTCAAGTATGTATAGGGTTAATATTTTTAAATGAATAAAAGACCCCCTGCAGTCCTCCCTGTACTGGTCACCAGCCACTATGCGAACTGCCTTTCTTTGGAGAGCAAATACTCTCACCCATGTAGCAGCGCTATCCCATGATAACAGAGAATATGTCATTAGTGAATGACAAAGTGCATAATACGCTGAGACCATTACACCTCCAGACACATTCATACTCAAAATTCTTAATAAATAAATATTACTATTTAATTTACTGGATAACATGTCGACGTGCTTTTCCCATTTTAGTGTCGGGTCTAAGTACACTCCCAAGAATTTTGCATGTTCATATTTTGTAGGTATCGGGTTGTCCTACCGGAACAAGTTTTTGCAAATATTTTGCAAGTCATGCATTTTAGATAGGTACGTTACGGAGTGTGTGAAGTTAGCCCCCCTTTTTTCGAATATCGGAAATCTGACGGTTGTTCCAGGTTGTTCTAGGTTTGTTCTAAATTGTTCCAAAGTATTTCAAAAAAAAAGTCAAAATTGGCCGAGATAATTGAAAAAAACGACTTTTTCACCCAGCCCCCCTTTTTTCGAAAATTGAAATTCTAAAGGTTGTTCTAGGTTGTTCTAGTTGTTCTAAACATTGTTCCAAAGAATCTCGAAAAAAAAATCAAAATTGGCCGAGATAATCGGAAAAACGAGTTTTTGCCAGCCCCCCTTTTCTTGAAAATTGTAATTCTGATGATTGTTCTAGGTTGCTCTAGGTTTGTTCTAAATTGTTCCAAAGTATTTCATAGAAAAAATCAAAATCAGACAAGAAAATGGGAAAAAACGAAAGCCAAAAGTATGAAGTCGGACCCAGTTTTTGCAAAAATTAAAATTTTGGCGGTTGTTCTAGGTTGTTCTAGGTTTGTTCTAAACATTGTTCGAATACGTCAAAACAGTATCTCTTATATATCAAAAGATATGGCAAAAAACCAAATCCAAAAGTGTGAAGTTAGCCCCCCTTTTATCGAAAATCTAACTTCTGATGGTTGTTCCAGGTTGCTCTAAGTGTGTTCTCAATTGTTCCAAAGTATTTCAAAAAATAAATCATAATTGGCCGAAAAAACGGCAAAAAACTTTTTTTTTTCTGGCGGCCCTTTTTTCGAAAATCGAAATTCTGACGGTTATTCTGGGTTGTTCTACGTTTGTTTTAAATTGTTCCAAAGGATTTCAAAGAAAAGATCATAATTGGCCGAGATAATAGAAAAAAACGATTTTCCCACGGACCCCCTTTTTGCGAAAATTGAAATTCTGAAGGTTGTTCCAGGTTGTTCTAGATTTGTTCTAAACATTATTCTTATACATCAGAGCCGTATCTCTTATATTTCAAAAGATATTGCAAAAAAACGTTTTTAAAAAAGTGTGAAGTTAGCCCCCCTTTTTTCGAAAATCTAACTTTTGACGGTTGTTCCAGGTTGCTCTAAGTGTGTTCTCAATTGTTCCAAAGTATTTCAAAAAATAAATCATAATTGGCCGAAAAAACGGCAAAAAACTTTTTTTTTCTGGCTGCCCTTTTTTCGAAAATCGAAATTCTGACGGTTGTTCTGGGTTGTTCTAAGTTTGTTTTAAATTGTTCCAAAGGATTTCAAAGAAAAAATCATAATTGGCCGAGATAATAGAAAAAAACGATTTTCCCACGGACCCCCTTTTTGCGAAAATTGAAATACTGAAAATTGTTCCAGGTTGTTCTAGATTTGTTCTAAACATTATTCTTATACATCAGAACCGTATCTCTTATATTTCAAAAGATATTGCAAAAAAACGTTTTTAAAAAAGTGTGAAGTTAGCCCCCCTTTTTTCGAAAATCTAACTTCTGACGGTTGTTCCAGGTTGCTCAAAGTGTGTTCTCAATTGTTCCAAAGTATTTCAAAAAATAAATAATACTTGACCGAAAAAACGGCAAAAAACTTTTTTTTTCTGGTGGCCCTTTTTTCGAAAAATCGAAATTCTGACGGTTGTTCTAGGTTGTTCTAAGTTCGTTTTAAATTGTTCCAAAGGATTTCAAAGAAAAAATCATAATTGGCCAAGATAATAGGTAAAACGATTTTACCTATTATCTATATTTTAAAATGAATAATAATACTCATTTGTGAATCAGAATAAACATCTATACAAGCAGTAAATATACATATATTTTCCCAAGTAATATAATTCATTTGTTTGAAAACAATATTCTTACTAAATGCTGATGCTCCTAACATAAAATAATATTAGAACAGTGACGTTGGTTACATTATTAATGTAGATTAAAAACTACCTCATAAACATATTGAGAATGATTATACCTTGCTCATAAAAAGATTAGTGTTTTTCTCATGAGCTGCTAGGTTGATGTTTCTTTGTTTATTTTTATTAGAGTTCATGCTTTAGTTTATCCCTAAAATCTAAAATATATATTTTTTCTGTAAAATTTATTTATTGATATTATTATATTATTTGATCACATTGACATAAATAATATATTTTTTATCAATTTGGTATTGTTAAACAGCAGCCTTACCCAAATCGGCTACTCATTGACGGATATACTATCTTATATTATCTAAATAGGTACCTATATAATATTTTTTCCAAATAAAGTATAGTAGCCTTTCAATCGTTTTAGTGAGAAAATTAGACAGCATATTTCAACATGTTTACGAAGAGGGGCTACAAAAAATAAGCATACTTGATAGGAATGTCTACACGTGCTTGCATTCCCGGAGCAAAAACCATGAAAAAAAAGTGGCTCGGCTAGACCACGGGTAGACAAAATAATAGACGAAACAACATTGTAGTGGTTTACTATAATTAAAATTTTGAAACTTTAAAATCAGTGTTTTATTTTTATTATTATTAGACAAAATAAAATAACAAAGGGAGCCTGATAGACTTCCCTATTTTGTTTGATTTTAGTTGGGTACCCATATCCAGCGCTTTTTTCTTTTTGAAACACTTTGAAACTGTAAGAATTTCGATTTTTAAGAAAAGGGGACTGGGGAAAAATATCGTTTTTTCATAACCGGTTTTGACTTTTTCTTTGAAATAGTTCATCAGCATTTGGTAACAATATCGTTTTGTAATAAATGAACATTATATTTCTTGCGAAAATATATATTTATTGCTATATTAGATGTTTATTTATTTAAATAGAACTGCATCATACAAAAACTTCCTTCAACACAGTAATGTTCGGAAAGTGCATTCCGCCCATTGTAAAATCGTTTTTTCCTATTATCTCCGCCAATTATAATTTTTTCTTTGAAATACTTTGGAACAATTGAGAAGAAACCTAGAACAACCTGGAACAACCGTCGAATTCACACTTTTGGATACAGTTCTTTTTTGCAATATCTTTTGATATATAAGGGATACGGTTCTGAAGTACATATTAGAATAATGTTTAGAACAAATCTAGAATAATCTGGATCAACCATCAGAATTTCAATTTTCGCAAAAAAGGGGGTCGTGAGAAAATCGTTTTTTTCTATTATCTTAGCCAATTATGATTTTTTCTTTGAAATTCTTTGGAACAATTTAAAACGAACTTAGAACAACCTAGAACAACCGTCAGAATTTCGATTTTCGAAAAAAGGGCTACACCAAAAAAGAAAAGATTTTTGCCGTTTTTTCGGCCAATTATGATTTATTTTTTGAAATACTTTGGAACAATTGAGAACACACTTAGAGCAACCTGTAACAACCGTCAGAAGTTAAATTTTCGAAAAAAGGGGGGCTAACTTCACACTTTTTGAAAAAAGTTTTTTTGCAATATCTTTTGAAATATAAGAGATACGGTTCTGATGTATAAGAATAATGTTTAGAACAAATCTAGAATAACCTGGAACAACCCTAAGAATTTCAATTTTCGCAAAAAGGGGGTCCGTGGGAAAATCGTTTTTTTCTATTATCTCGGCCAATTATGATTTTTTCTTTGAAGTCCTTTGGAACAATTTAAAACGAACTTAGAACAACCGTCAGAATTTCGATTTTCGAAAAAAGGGCCGCCAGAAAAAAAAAGTTTTTTGCCGTTTTTTGGGCCAATTATGACTTATTTTTTTGAAATACTTTGGAACAATTGAGAACACACTTAGAGCAACCTGGAACAACCGTCAGAAGTTAGATTTTCGAAAAAAGGGGGGCTAACTTCACACTTTTTTAAAAACGTTTTTTTGCAATATCTTTTGAAATATAAGAGATATGGTTCTGATGTATAAGAATAATGTTTAGAACAAATCTAGAACAACCTGGAACAACCTTCAGAATTTCAATTTTCGCAAAAAGGGGGTCCGTGGGAAAATCGTTTTTTTCTATTATCTCGGCCAATTATGATTTTTTCTTTGAAATCCTTTGGAACAATTTAAAACAAACTTAGAACAACCCAGAACAACCGTCAGAATTTCGATTTTCGAAAAAAAGGCCGCCAAAAAAAAAGTTTTTTGCCGTTTTTTCGGCCAATTATGATTTATTTTTTGAAATACTTTGGAACAATTGAGGACACACTTAGAGCAACCTGGAACAACCGTCAGAAGTTAGATTTTCGAAAAAAGGGGGGCTAACTTCACACTTTTTTAAACACGTTTTTTTGCAATATCTTTTGAAATATAAGAGATACGGCTCTGATGTATAAGAATAATGTTTAGAACAAATCTAGAACAACCTGGAGCAACCTTCAGAATTTCAATTTTCGCAAAAAGGGGGTCCGTGGGAAAATCGTTTTTTTCTATTATCTCGGCCAATTATGATCTTTTCTTTAAAATCCTTTGGAACAATTTAAAACAAACTTAGAACAACCCAGAACAACCGTCAGAATTTCGATTTTCGAAAAAAGGGCCGCCAGAAAAAAAAAGTTTTTTGCCGTTTTTTCGGCCAATTATGATTTATTTTTTGAAATACTTTGGAACAATTGAGAACACACTTAGAGCAACCTGGAACAACCGTCAGAAGTTAGATTTTCGATAAAAGGGGGGCTAACTTCACACTTTTGGATTTGGTTTTTTTGCCATATCTTTTGATATATAAGAGATACTGTTTTGACGTATTCGAACAATGTTTAGAACAAACCTAGAACAACCGTCAACATTTTAATTTTTGCAAAAAGTGGGTCCGACTTCATACTTTTGGCTTTCGTTTTTTCCCATTTTCTCGTCTGATTTTGATTTTTTCTATGAAATACTTTGGAACAATTTAGAACAAACCTAGAGCAACCTAGAACAATCATCAGAATTACAATTTTCAAGAAAAGGGGGGCTGGCAAAAACTCGTTTTTTCCGATTATCTCGGCCAATTTTGACTTTTTTTTCGAGATTCTTTGGAACAATGTTTAGAACAACTAGAACAACCTGGAACAACCTTTAGAATTTCAATTTTCGAAAAAAGGGGGGCTGGGTGAAAAAGTCGTTTTTTTCAATTATCTCGGCCAATTTTGACTTTTTTTTTGAACTACTTTGGAACAATTTAGAACAAACCTAGAACAACCTGGAACAACCGTCAGATTTCCGATATTCGAAAAAAGGGGGGCTAACTTCACACACTCCACGTTACGAGTATAAAAGTATTTAGAACTTAATTCTCAATACTTTTTGTATAAAAAAAATTCAAAATTCGGACCGGAACTAACACTTTTACTCTTATCGAAGATCGATTTTTTGCTAAATGTCGTAAATTGAGCATTCTATATACAGGATTATTTTTTTAAATCTTGACATAGGCTAACTTTTTAATTTAAAAAAATAGACCCTATGGTTCCTGAAGCAAAGTTTTAGGAATTAGTCCAAATAAGAAAAATGTGAGGAAAAAATTAACGCTTTGGTGGCAGATTGGGCGCTATTTCAGAGAAACATATTTTCTTAAATGGCAACACTGCATTTCTTTAAGAGTTTCTATTACATCTTGAGATTCAAGACAAAACAAAGAGAGTGCAAGTTTTTGATTAGAGTGGCTGTTTACAAGCTAATAGTGCCTAAACTTAATTTATTTTCCAAGATTAAAAGAATAGCTATAGTAACAAAAAGTAATTACCTAACGTTTATTTTTTAAAAAAATGTTCGAACTGATTTCCTTGTTGGGTTCTGCAGCAACAAATACGTTCAACAAAATTTCTATTAACATTATGTAACATTTGAGGGGTTATGTTTTGAATTTCCCGTTGTACGGCTAGTTTTAACTCATCAATTAAGACAAGAGCTTTAACATAAACTGTATTCTTCAGATGTCCCCAGAAAAAAAATCTAAAGATCGGGAGATCTGGGCGGCCACTCTACTGGTCCTCTTTTTTCCAATCCAACGCTCAGGTAGCAGCTCATCAAGATAGGCTCTAACTTCTAAACTAGAATGGGGTGGTGCACCATCTTGCTGAAAATACATTATTCTTCTGTCGTTTAGAGGAAGCTCATCAATAAAGTTTTCTAATTTATTTTGTAACAATGTCAAGTACCTTGCACCCGTTAAATTTCCTTCTATGAAAACAGGACTTATCACTCTGTTGTTAAATATGCCACACCAAACATTAACTTTAGGATTGATATTAGCTCGTAAACCGTCACTCTAATCAAAAACTTACATCCTCTTTGTTTTGTCTAGAATCTCAAGGTGTATTAGAAATTGTTAAAAAAATGCGGTGTTGCCATTTAAGAAAATATGTTTTTCTAAAATAGCGCGTTTATTTTGTCCACACATGTTTCTTATTTGGACTAATTCCTAAAACTTTGCTTCAGGAACCATATTTAGAGTTGGATTTGGAATATTTTTTTTATAAATGAAATTTAAAAATTCGGACCGGAAGTAACACTTTTACTCTTAGCGAATAGTACTTACATTCTTTCGAATATCTCGCAAAGTATTCATCCTATAGTGATTTATTTAAGAGTATTTGTAATAGGATTTTGAATAATTATTATTATATAAAAAAATTCGTAAAATTCTATAATTTGAAACTCTCACAACGTATAAGAAAAGAAAGTCGTGTGGTGGACACCCCTCAATATTTTTTGTATTATAATTAGTAACATCGATCTGCGTAATATAATATCAACATTATTTCCAAAATTGATCCTTTCTTCTTTTATCACATTTTGGGTTTATGTCTGAATACAATTTTGAGCGCTTATAAATGTTTAAAAAATTATCGTTTAACATAATCTATTACAAAAAAATTGTCCAGATACGTCAAAAAATATTGACAGGAACATATATGACGTAAATATAATGTGGCTTTTCATTATGCCAAAAATGAGGTGTGGCCATCACACGACTTTCTTATACGTGTGTGTGTTTCAAATTATACAAAAGTTGTTCTAAATTAAGATTTAAATACTTTTATCTTCTGAAAAAATAAACAAAATCCTACTGTACTACTTCTATTCTCTTAATAAATCTCTATAAAATGCATACTTGGTGAAATATTCGAAAGAAAGTGCTACTCCCTAAGAGTAAAAGTGTTACTTCCTGTCCGAATTTTAAAATTTATTTTATGCAAAAAATATTTCAAATGTAGCTCTAATTATATTTGTGCTCTTGATAAATATATATAGAATGCATAATTTACGAGATATTTGCAAAACTCGCTTTTCGATAAGAATAAAACTGTTACTTCCGGTCCGAATTTTGAATTTTTTTTATACAAAAGATATTGAAAATGAAGTTCTAAATATTTTTATACTCGTAAAATATTTGCAAAAAACTGATTTTCGATAAGAGTAAAAGACCTACTTCCGGTAGGAATTTCGAAAAACTTTTTTAATAAAATTCTTCTCAAATTTAATTTTGAGTATATATGAATTCTTTACAAATTTGTTTAAACTTAGTAGTTCACGAATAATTCGCAAAATTCGATTTTTTCACTAAGGTAAACTACTACTTTCGGTCTGCCGATTTTACTGAAAATCTAATCAGATATCAAGGGGAGATTATATTCGTAAATATAAAATTTGGAATTGATACCTATAGCGGTTTGGCGCTATCGTGGTCACACACACAGAGACAGACACACACACAGAGAGACATGTTTTAAAAACCAGTTTTTCGGTATCAGGGGACTTCAAAACGTGGACATCTGCAAAAATCTCGAGGTCGAAAATTTTCACAATACTTCCTTATACTATAACCTGCTCGCTTGCTTCACTTATAACATGTAACACAAGCGAACGTTACAAGACAAGTCTTTTGCATGCCACCGAAATATTACAGCACTTCGGGTTGCCTATATACTCAGGCACCAATATCGCGAATGTCTAGCGGAATGACATTCGTCCGGTTGGCATTAACTATTTAAATATTGTTAAATATGGCGGTTGAAGTGTTGTGACTTTTGTGACATGAGACTACAAGCTCTTCGACTAACACAGTGGAAAATGTGAGTACTTCTTTTGTTTTAATGTATCCAAATGTTTTTTGAATCTACTACATTCCTTCTACTCATTATTGGGCGGTAAAAAAAAAGAAAACACGCATAGAAACTTATTTGAGAAAAGTAAGAATAACTAGTCTTTATTATTACTGAAACAATGTCAAACTTATACACGTTTTATTTATTCCTATTTACAATTTGCAATTTATATACATACATTTAATTTAACTTAACGTCAACACAATTAAATAATAATAAATTCACATCAGTGCCCTCTTTGTATCATAATTAAAATTAAGGCTGAACATATATACAACTTTAGCCCCTGAACTATTCTTTACAAATCCCGGTGCATTTTATCTATTAATATAAAACAAAAATGAACAAGAAATATGATGTGTATCGGTTAATTTGAGATAAAAGGCACAATCAGATCAATACAAATTATTTCCATGTTACGACATGCTCGCAGGAAGAATCTTACTAATTTATCGTGAATTAAATTATTAAATCGGTACGAGTTCGGATATTAATTCAATAGCTACACGGTGAAACCCTAATACAACTACATTTATCGCAGTTCGGGTAGCGCGATAATTTATTTGAATTTACGGCGCGTTTACACATTATATTGGAAATTTAACATCTCTGAAATAAAGAATTAATATTAAATGCGGATTTTAATACAGTCACGACACCGAAAGTCTGACTTCTACGGGATACGAGTTATAGCGGTAATGTGTCGCTTTTCCCACGACTCCTGGTCTGAGTAAAAGAGACACATTCGGACGGAAATTAGCGGATTTTTGAAACGACTATTTCACGATGCAAAAGACCTGAAAGTCGTACGTTTCTAAGGATTTGAACCAGACTCTTCCACGCCATTAGAAGGCTGAATAGAGAGAGGTGTAGGGTAGCGGACGGATCGGAGAAATAAATGAACGAGACACGTTCGATGGGGGCCTTTATATATGTGAAAACCCCCCTACGTAGGTAGGTAAAAACTTGTTCAAAGCATAAAATTTGCACACGATACTGACGCGAAACGCGCGACTTTGAGCATGACGTAGACATTCGGTATTTTTCCATTAAAAATAAGTAAATAACATGAATTATTACAACAACTGAATATATATACAGGTCCATCCAAATCACTTTATACAATATTAATATTTGAACAAAATAACACACATACATTTAATTTAATATTGACAAATAAATTAATTATGGACTTAAAAAATGTTAATTTGTACAATTAACGAGGAACTTCGTTACAATACTACGTATAAGAAAGTAATATACTACCGTAGAGAGAATATATATAGAGAGCCCATGCAATGTTATTTTTTGGGCACGCCATTGTGGACGTGGAGGAAAGAACGGCTACGTCCAGAACTTGCGGCAGCACCTGCTCCTGGGATTAAGCTTATGCCTGGTAGATGTCGTGAAGTATTTTCAAATATTTTTTAGTATTAATACATATTATTATTATTATTATATAGACAAAATAGTACTCATATTTAATACTAAATTTTATTATTTAGATTTAGAAATAAAATCTGTTATATAAATTCCAACAAAATTCGTATATAGCACGGTATGTAGCAATGATAAGGACCTTATTAAAATGCGTATATATAAAAACTTTGAATGAGTGTGTAAAATCAAGGCCGACTCTTCCTGACAAGGAAAAAAATGAGGTGTTGCCACCACACAACTTTCTTATACGTATGAGCGGTTCAAATTATACAATTTTAATTTTAAGTATATATGAATTCTTTATAAATTTGTTTAAACTTAGTAGTTCACGAAATATTGGCAAAATTCGATTTTTGCGCCGAAGTAAACTGCTACTTCCGGTCTATCGATTTTATTGAAAAACTAATCAGATCTCAAGAGGGAGATTATACACGTAAATACAAAATTTGAAATTGATATCTACAGCGGTTTGACCACTATCGTGGTCACACACACACATACAGACACACAGACACATAGACACACAGACACACAGACACACAGACACACAGACATTTTTTAAAAACCACTTTTTCGGTATCAGGGGACCTCAAAACGTGGCCATCTGCAAAAATCTCAAGGTCGAAAATTTTCTCTTCTTCTTCTTCTTCTTCACGAAAGCTAACAGCTTGTTTCACCCATTCCCATTCCTCTCTTCCCGTTCTTGCGATATTGATGTCCAACTATCCCTCCATCTCTTTGGTGGTCTTCCTGGGGGTCGTGTGGACGCTAGTTTTCCATCCCTTGCAATCCTTGCCATTCTATCACTAGTCATGCGCGACACATGTTCATTCCAAAATCTCCTCCTCTCGCGACTCCATCTCACTACATCCTCCACTTGAAACTCCTCTCTGATCTCCTCACTCCTCCTCTGGTCTCTAAGTGTGTTTCCCGTTATTGCCCTTAGTACCCTCATTTCACTTGCACGTGCCATTCTTTTTGTTTCCGCCGTGTCCGCCCTTGTTTCGGCTGTGTATGTCGTCACAGGCCTGACGCATGTTTTGTAAATCCTTACTTTGCTCGCTGTTGACATACTTTTATTTTTTCAGATGATGTCCCTCAGTCCGCCCGCTATTCTCGTTGCTTTGTTCATTTGGTGTCTTACGCTCTCTTTCAAGCTCCCGTATGGCGAGATCATGGTGCCCAGATAGTTGAATTCGAACACTTGTTGGATGTTCCTCTCGTTCACTTGAAGCTTGCATCGTCGCGGTTCCCTGGCTATTACCATGCTTTTCGTTTTGGATGTCGATATTTCCATATTACACTTCTTCGCTTCTATGTTGAATGTTTGTAGTAACCACTGCAATCCATCTTCGTCCTCCGCAAACAACACCGCGTCATCCGCATAGCAGAGTATTTTTATGAATTTGTTTCCTATTTTATAGCCATAATTAATCTTCCGTACGCCTTCAATTATCTTATCCATTATCATATTGAAAAGCAGTGGGCTGAGGCTATCCCCCTGTCTGACCCCTGTATTGACTTTTATTTCTTCGGTCGTAGCTGTTCTTGTTTTAATTACGGTGGTGTTGGCTTTATTAAGTTGTTTGATCGTTTCTACTATGGTTCGGTGGACTTTCCTTCGCCTCAGTTCATCAACAACATCCTCCAGTTGTATCCTGTCATATGCCTTCGTTAGATCCACAAAACATATATACGCTGGTTTGTTGTACTCTATGGCTTTTTCAATTACCTGTCTAACGATGAATACCGCATCGACCGTCGAGCTGTTCCTTCGAAAGCCCTGTTGTTCTTCACTTAGTGTGGTATCCTTTAATATATGGTGACCCAGTATGCGTGTGAAAAGCTTCATTGAGATATTTAGCAGTGTTATCCCTCGGTAGTTTTCCGGATCCGATCTTTCTCCCTTCTTGAAGAGTGGTATTGTGATGCTCTTTCTCCACTCGTCAGGTGTCGCCGTGTCTTTTAATATTATGTTGTATAATTTTGTGAGTTGCTTCGCTAGCATTTCTCCTCCGTGTTTCAATAGCTCGTTGGGGACACCGTCCGGGCCCGGGGCTTTGCCGTTTTTGTGATGTTTTAATTCATTCATCACCTCTTCTTCTGTGATTTGTACCGTTTCGTCTATGTCCTCGGCATCCTCTCGTCTCGAATCGTTCTGCTCTTCCCGTTGTACATCTGTGTTCTGTGTGAATAGGTTCGTGAAGTGGTCCCTCCATCTAATTGCCGAGATGATATTTATTTGGACTGTCTCTTTTACCTCCTTTTTCACAGCCCTTAGCATTTTCCATATGCGTTTCTGGGTTCCGTATAGGTCATTTTCCATTTCTCTACTAAAACCATCCCAGTGCTCTCTCTTTATTTCCCGTATTCTGATATTCACTCTGTTCCTTGTTTTTTTATATTGGATATAATTTTGGGGGGATCTTTTATTTATGTATGTTAGATGAGCTTCTTTTTTCTGTTTGGCTAGTTCTTTCACTTCCGGTGTGAACCACGGCTTGTCTTTACCTCTACATGCTGACATTCTAATTGTCCTCTTCCCCAGTGCTTCTTCAGCCGCTTTATTTATGTTCTCTAATGCTGTTTCCAGTGCTTGGTTTGCCGTGTATTTTTCGCATATCGGTGTTTTCTGTATTTTCGTCGCTAGTCGTTGTCTATATAAGCCTGCTATGCTCTCTGTCCTTAGTGATTCATCACAATGCTTCCTTATACTACGTATAAGAAAGTAAAATGAGTGTCGCTGTTCATGTTTTTAGTCAGATAGTGGTCGCAGCTATAAGAGTTTTTAGTTTTTTTAGTAATTTAGGATTTTAAACTTGCAATTTATTTTTCAAAAGTAGGTGGAGTTATTATTACTTCAGCCCGATAAATTATTTGACAGTTACAGTACATATTAGTTAAGACGTCATCGCTGTTCAACGTCGTTTCAATAATTTCAATTATTTAAAATGAAACCGACTCTCAAAGCGAAAAGGTGGATATGATTTAAGTAATTGGAGAATTTGACGAAAATTGCTTGCTAGCATCAAGAGTTTATGCTCAAAAATATCCTAACAGGCGTCATCCTGATAGGCGGTCATTAGAAAGTTTATTGCAAGTGTTGTCAGAAACCAGAAAGGCAAAGACCAATTATGAGAAATGAAGAAAATGATTTTGTTGTTATCGAATCTCTTATAGAAAAGCCGCATACAAGTCAGCGAAGGAAGCGTTGGAAGAATTATAAAAAGGCACAGCTTTTTCCCGTATTGTATTCAATTACGCTAAGCACTTTTGGAAGTGGATTACGATCGTCAACTCGTATTTTGTTTATGGGTTCTAGAGAAGTTTAGTAAAGATGAAAATATCTTGCATTTTGTAGTTTTTACGAACGAGTCATCATTCCACAATAACGGATAGACATAATTTTCACTACTACAGTGACGAAAATCCCCATTTTTTAGAACTCTCGAAGGCAACACAGATGTTGTGTCAATGTATAGGGTTGGGAAAGTTATTTGTCTTTAATGTTAGTCAAAACAAAAATGTTGTTTTTAAACACCTTGTATAATTTTTAGATTTCAACATTAACTTATCTTAAAGTCTGATGCTTTGAGTAAACAATAAATACAATTTAAAATAATTCGCTCAAATATGTAACACAGAAATGCCTCTTAAATTTTGATCTACATTTTCAAAAATAGTTAAACATCTCGAAAATAGGTTACGTTATGTATAGGGAATATAACAGTAAGTAGCCTTCATTTAGCCTATAGTATCAAAATATGCCATAATATACAAGGTGTCATTTAAATTTTCATAAATTAGGTACGCAACATTTTATTGAATCACTCTATATATTTTAAAACGTGCCCCTAATGCGGCAAATTGTTAAAACAATTTGCCACTTTTCGTATATAAACCCACGGAAATGTGGTGCGCCAGCCTGTATATTATCTGTGCTATATATAAATGTTTACATTAGGATATTTTCTATATCCATCCTCTTCCTACCTTGCATTTTTATAATAATATTCCGCCAAACATTAATCTTACTCAAAGAAAGAGCTCTTGGAATTTATGTCAATAAATAGAAAAAATAGGCTAGGCCTAGGCCTAGTAGTTGATGTAACAGTTTTTTGTGCAGAAATGATTGCAAGCAACTATAGACCTTAAGTCTTATGATCATATAGGTAGGAACTAAATGAAATTTTGAATCCCATATTTAGAAAAATTGTTTTGTCAATTATTAGATAAAAATAATTATAATATTTTCAAATAATAAAAAAAAATATATGTAAACCAACTAATTCAATACCGAAATAAATTACATAAAATAATTATTTTTTAGGAGTGTCATCTGTCGTTAACTAGAATACCTACCAATTGTAGGTTTCAGCAATTCAAACAACCACTTCTGAACAAATAAATCAAATAATTCCTACACAAATGTCATCTGCAATGTTAGCCTACAATTAATCCCTGCTTCCTCGTCGGATGGCGTTCGACGCTTCCCTTGTTTTTGTACGGTTTAAGGTTATATTTTTGAGAAAATATTCGTTTTCTAAAAAGCAAGTATGCCAAGACAGTGTTTTTTGTGCAATAAATCCTGAGAAAATAAATGTATGTAATAAATATTTTGTTATATTAAATAAGAAGTGCTCCCTTTCAAATTGCTACAAAAAATGAGGTGTGACCACCACACGACTTTCTTATACGTATGAGCGTTTCAAATTCTATAAAATCATATGTGCCTGCCGCACTCTTTCAGCCGGAGGTCAGTTCGCCGGATTTTTAGTTTTTAATAATAACAATAATCTTATTATAGCCTCATTATATATAATATATTAACATTAAAGTAATACCTTTACTTTACTTAATATTTTGAAGATTTTTACTACAATTAATTGCTGTTCCCCTAGCAGCATTTTTCGACTTTCGCGAGTGTTTTAAGTTGGCTAGGAAGATAATCGAGTAGAATACAGGTAGGCTAATTTAATGTACTCAAACAAAAGATTGGTCAAAAAATAGATGTAGAAACATTTAATGACAAAATTACATTTCTATTAACTAATTTTGTAGTGAAAAATAAGCAGTACACCTCTAATTGTTATTCAATTACGCCCAGTGCAAACATAAAACACTCACAAAATTCGAAAAAACCAAGAGAATGGTAACAGGTTAAGGCTTGGTTATGTTATAAAATATAACAGATATACTTATATTTCCTTGTTAAATTTGCTAACCCAAAAACCAATACAATCTGTTAACAATAAGTACCGTTTCGGCGCGATATTTGAATTGAAAAGTTATAATATGAACTAAGAGTATGATTAAAAGACAAAATAATGACGAACATAGCCTTCACTAATTGCTTGTCATGGGTAATCTCATTGGGCTTACAACGAATCTATGACCAAATTTGCCTTAAAATATGTAAAATTTCTTTTATTCAAACTTACAAAAAAAATCCATTCTAAAAACTGTCCAGGAGCCAAAATATAAAATAGAAATAAAACAAAGACATGAGAAGACTGAAAATTCAGACTATATAAATCAAATGAAAAGGCAAATTGACATTTGGGATTTGCAAATACATACTAACTTTACCCGTATTTTTAGCGCGTAAAACATATTTAATAGAATATTGAACTAATGGGTACGTTATGAAGACATTATATTTCTGTTTTACTTATGATTATTCTATATAATCAACAAATATATGATACCACACAGAAGCAGTGGCCTCTAAGATAATTACAATTCTATCAAGTAAAAGAACATGTTTTATTTTGCACCACGGAAACACCTTGCTGTTTATTTGTTAAATAGTTTTGTATGAAATAAGAAAGTCGAATGGATGAATATCACTTACCTTTAGCGTTTAAGAATATGTTAAAAGATAAGTAAATTTATAAATAAAATAAATGTAACTGATTGTAAATGTATAAAAAGTAATTTAATTTTAATTATGTATTTAATAATGCAATCAACATTTTATTGAGGGTATGTCAAACTATATTATATATATATATGTATTAAGTTTTTCAATTTACAAATAAGTTCAATTGAATGCTTAAAGTCTTTCGCCCTAATTGTGCATGAAAGTTGACAAGTGAGTTTCGATTAGATTCATAGGCATAAAATCTAAAATCAAATAGCAAAGAAAGCCCCAGAGAAAAATTTACAAATCGTATGTAGAGGTAGAAATTTAAGAATCAGGTAAACTGACCTTCAAATGTTTTAAGGTAATTATTTAATTTTAGAATTGTATATCGTGGCGCCCTCCTATTATTAGTAGTACTACTTAAGATAAAGGAAAATCTTACTTCCGAACCGAAATGGATTTGCCAAGATTGAAACGCTAAGCTGTTCGCATTGATTGAGTTTTCTCGGAAGATGTCGTCCGTTCGCCAACTGCTTCGAGAAGTAGACAAAGATGACCGAAACGTATTGCGTGCAAGACAAAAAATGACGAATGCGATACGCTGACCGGTTTATTGGTTGGTTCTTCTATCGTTTAGAGGCTGGGACAAGTTTTTTACTGAATGCAGTTTGCTGTCATGCAACTAAAACGATTTCGTTGTACCATGACCCGATTTCGAGTGTCTATAATACTAGCCTTGTCGAAAACGTTGTCGCACTACCCAAAGGAATACCTACATATTGGTATTCGTGCTTCAGTAACAACTTCACGATTTTTTTCTTTTAACTTACGAGTGTACACTTATTTGGTAAATGCATCTAAATATCTTACGCATTATGCCTTCTAGAATATTTCGTTTTAACCCGTAACTACCGGAGTGCGGTCATAGAAAGCCCCCGGTTTGGAATATTTTATGGTATGTCTCACAAAACACTTACTCGAGAAAGGTAACTTAATAAACAAAAATTGTGCCCAAAAATTAGAGCCATCTATATTCTGGAGGTGCGTAACTTTGCTATATTCGGTATTTTTCTACACGTGGGTTTTTTAATTTATACTTATAAAATATTAAAGATGTGTTAGCACCCATGCAACATTTTTCGAATTTCGCGGGTGTTTTAAGATTGCAATGCACACCTGCGAGATTCGAATGCTACATGGGTAATAGATCTCTAGTTATTAATTTTAGTCCTATATTGCACGACAGAAAATACAATAATAATTCTTAGGAGTAAAATTAATAGTAATAGTAAAATTCAAAAATATTCGTCAAAGAAATAATGGTAAACCTATATATTATTTGCAAGCATTAATTGTATTACAAAGGGTCAGGTGCAGGAATTTTAAATCAATTTATCCCCTATGGAGCTCTAGAGGTTCTCTTACAGAACAAGGGCAATAATCTACCTTACGTTTCATATTCCAACAATAAACAGAAACGAGTAACTTTCAGCAAATTGAAAAATAATAATTATATGTGTACCATCGGCTGCATAGAAAACTGGAACAATTGGTTTTAAGTTGATTGATTTTGGCCGTAGCATGTCAAAATTATGTTTAATGCTATTTATATCTGTCATATATTGTCAGGATAATATGCCATAAATGAACAAGGTGCAACAAGCTATATTCGAACTAGGCCGCAAGATGATAATTTATTTACATTTCATTTGAATTTCCTTTTGTTACATCTAGTAATAAATAAGTGTTTAGTTCGCTTTAAAGCTTTATTTAGAAGTAGGGTTGCCAGATGGAAACTTATAAAATCCGGGACAATTCTAGGACAACGGTATGGGTTCGTGGTAGTTCTTTGCCGCCCATTACCGCTATGCGTTTTGCACTCATACAAAAATGTGTATTTCATATTTTCGAAGGATATGTACTTTAAATAAAACATTTATTTTCAAAAACATACATTTATTAATTATGTTTTGGTAGCGTATACAATAAGTCTTAACAAAAATAAAAAACTCTTATAAAAATAAAATTGCGAATAGATCATTTTTTTTAAATATTTATCACTGGATTTTGCGAGTTTTATTAGTTTTTCTCCGTCAGAGCTTTGCAAAAGTGATAAAATTTCTGAACACGACTTGTCAAAATTGATACGAGTCTGCAGTTCGGATTTGATTAAATCCATGGACATTCGGTTTCGCTCTTTAGTCCATAAACTATTCAGTTGGCTAAATACCCTTTCGCAAAAGGCATTGCTTGTTGGAATTGAAAGAACAAAACAAACTACTTTCTTTAAATTTGTAAAGTTTGTGGATGTGTTATTTCTGAAGAAATAGGCCCATATTTCATCGCTTGGCAAGTCTTTCGGAAGCGCCTTATACATAGTTTTCAGACATGCAAACTCTGTATAAAGGGAGTCAATATTAACAGACTCGTCTATATTCAATATCTGGGGAAATTCGGAAAGCACTTCCCAAGTCAACTCTAATGCCTCCGATTTGAGCGATAAAAGCTCAAACTTTTTATAGATTCCATTGAGACCGAAATCATATCTCTCTTCTAAATATTTAATGGCTCTTTGAAGAAAAATCTGTGCCTGTGATGTGAATTGATTTCTTTCTTCTCCATCAATTTTTCTAAAGATGGTCCTGACTTTACTCCCAAAAAAATTATCAGCCATCCTACTTTTTAATTGATCGTGAAGACTTCGCACGGCATGATCCATTTCCAAAATAGTGAAGCTCTCACTTTCTAGTAGCAAAATCACTTTTGTAAATTCAGGCAACACATTACTTAAGAAGAAGATTTAACAGTCATTCTTGCCTTCATTTTTACATTCTTCCTCATTATTTATGTCACTGATATAGCAACCTTCTGAAATAAAGTCCCATAACACCTTGTGGCAGTTGACTGAACCTTTTTTTAAGAAATAATGTTTCACAGCAGGCCAACTCTGAATAAGGCGATCTATAGCTGGCAAAAGTGACAACCATCTTGTAGGTACATGTCTTAGCAGCTCTTTATACTGTATTTGAGCAAACTCACAACATTCTTTCAATTTTAGTGTTTTTAATGCTGATGAACTGAACTCATTATACATTTTTATGACTATGCTTTCTATATCAACATCGATGCCTTTTAATGCATATTTCACACAATTATTTATTACATGGCAATAACAATTGGCTTTAAATATATGTTTATTTTCTACTTTTAATTTCTGATATACAGAATTATGGGCACCATAATTGACAGAAGCATTGTCTGCACTATATGCACTAATTTGATCCATGCTGAGATTGGCATCAATAGTAATTTTTTTAAGGCATTTATATATATCCAGCGATGTTTCTTCAGCTTCCTCGTAAAAGTCTAATAATTTCCTGCATATACCTTTACTACAATTAAAATATTGAACAGCATATGGAAATGTTTTCAAATTGCCAACATTTGATGCATCTGAGGCTATTGAAAAATAAAAACAAGATTTTAAATCAGAGATCACTTTTTCTTGAGAATAGGGTCCTAAAACATTTCGAGTGATTGCCGATGCTTTTGTACGTCCACATGTCATTTTTGCTGTTATTTGACTATCTGGTATTAACTTGCTGATATTTTTTGCCAAGCAGTCCAAGCTATTGTAACTTAATCCATGTTTCACATTATGATAAACAAATGCTAATTCGGAAATTATTATTATTATTATTATTAAAAACTTATATATATATATATATATAATTATAATATATATATATAATATTATTATTAAAAAATTATTCATGCTTTGAGAAGTTTTTTTAGCCAAATCCATTTTTTTATGCTCTATACTATTGGCGTGAACCTGTAACAAGCATATAACAAAATTAAAAGGAACTAGAATGTATAAAAATAAATTACTGGCAGCGCGCGACGGCCTTCATATTGAATGGCAATTTCCGAGTTACATGCTTGACACATTGCAGTAAAGTCGTTCTTTTTCTCTATCCAGTCTTTAAAGCCAGGATCGTTGGTCCATTTAACATTAAATCCAGTGAACTTTTTCTTACTTGTTGATGGAGTCGACAATGAATCCATGATAATTGCAATTAACTACTTATTGCACCTCACAGTTCGCACGTGTTTATTAGCGCAATTGACAAGCGATGTTTATAGGTCGAGCAATGGGAATAGAATGATTTTAGAATAATGCGCCCAGTGCAGAGATGTCAGATCGGGGACCAAACATACACACTCCATTGCGCTCGGCCCATAGTGCTCTATGGCTCGGTCCCATGCCCTCAAGGTAAAGCTAGCGCGCGAATTTAGGAACTAACGAAGGAGAAATAAAAATAAAACTAATAGGTTTTCGGAATCCGGGACAATAAGGTCTAATTACTGGGACAAGACGCAAAATTCCTGGACAATCCCGGATTTCCCGGCCATCTGGCAACCCTATTTAGAAGCCAGGACTCCAAGCTGTCGACTTTCCATGTTACTTGACAGACTTCTTACACAACTAAAAATTTCAAATATTCGGGTAAATTTATTTTTTGCCGTACCAATTTTCTATGCAGCCCATGGTACTTACTTATAACAGTGATATGTATTAGAAATGTTCATCCTTACTTCCAATAAAAACCACAAAGAAAATAAACATAGGAGATCGAAAGGCCAGCCACTAACACAGATTTCAATATCAAGATTTCAGTATATATCTTACACAATGATTCTTACTTTCTTTGTCCTTATAACAAACAGAGATAGTAAAAACTAAATTAAAGTGAAAACTAACAAAATACACAACCACATTGGAACAAAACTAAATGTTAACAATGAGGTGACCCAATTGCTCCAGACATAAACAACTAACTAAGAAGCCGCCTGTTGGCATATTTGGGCAAAAGTTACGCATCGCCAGCCGTTTGATGGCGCCACATTTACCAAGTTTAAATGCCCAACCCAACCCCTGGTATGACTCTATCACTCCATTTGTAACCCCCACTTATCTGATCTGCGCAGTATTTTCAAATGAACTAAAAACTAAAAACAATAGGTTTGTTTGTGTTTAATATTACGAACGGTTCTATCACAGTTCTGTTACTGCGCAGAACTGATGCGTTATAGTACATCGTTCGGAACGGTTCCGAACGATTCTGTAACGATTCGATGCCTTTAGCCCGAATTAGTTCTACAGTTCTAGAACGGTTCCAGAACTGCCAATCACAAACCAAAACACGACATTTTTTGTTCCAGAACAGTTCCGGAAACACGAACACTTAACATAATTCTGCGCATGACGTGAACTGTTCTACAATCGTTCTTAGCGAAACAAAAACAAACCTATTCTAATCCTAGAAATCTGCGAAAGTAGGTCGCATTTGTTTTACTCTAGTACACTTCAAAGTTTTTAGTCGGCCTGACCGCACTACTGCTAGTACGAAACAAAATGTCCGATTTACCAGGACCATCAAAAACAGTTAAATTGGGAGATACTGTCATCGAAATGCAGTTACTTGAGTGGATAAGGGGTTGTGTGACGATGATAGAGTAGAGGTAGATGAAGTCTATCAGCATCAACTTACATATCATGATTCCAATTCAGAGCAGGATGAATTTGACGATGAAAATGCATCGAATACAATTAAAAATTGACGAGGAAAATAGAGAAGACGCAAAGAGCGATGATAAAAATTCTATAAATAACGAATGCATAAGAAGTTATTATTGGAAAAATAGGTAAAAGTGGTCTGCAAAATAATTTTCATCTAAAAGCAGGACACAAAAGCACAATGTTGTACTGAAATTACTTGGACTAAAACCCTCAGCTAACAATGATAGAGCAGATTATATAGCACGCTGGCAGTTGTTATTTACACAGGATATTTTACACATAATTTTACTGTGGGCAAACGTGAAAATACGATATAGGAATCAAAACAGAACAGAGTTAAAAGACGTGATGATACTGGGATTACTTTTTTACACAGCAGTTTTTAAATCGAACCATGAAGATATACATAAATAGAATATACGCTAGTGATGAAACTGGTCGAGAATTTTTTCAGAGTGTTATAAGTAAAACAGATTTGCTGTTTTACTGACTTCCTTACGCTTCGACAATTCCAACGATAAGCACATTCGGAAGGAAAGTGACCCTACAGTACTAATTTCAGAAATATTCGAGATATTCGTTAAAAATTGTCGACGAGCATACAGTCCTGAAGTCAGTATGTGCATCCTTTAGAGATAGGTGCAAATCAAAATGTACATGCCTCAGAAGTCATTCAAATATGGCATAAAAGCTCTTTGTCTAACCGATGCGCGAATTTCTTCTTATAATGGTTCTATATATTCTGGCAAAGGTTCAGATGGCATGGGACTTTCGGACAAAGAAAAAACATGGCCAAACCAAACCAAACGGTAATAAGATTATGTCAGCAAATCAAAATACAAACCGTAATATTACAGCCGATAATTGGTTTACCACTACTGAGTTGGCAGCGAAACTTAGAAATAAAGAACCAATATATGTTGGAACCATCAAAGAGAATAAAAGGGAAAGATCTCCCCCCATCCCCTTCTATTTCTACGTAATAAAAATCGCTTAGTAAGATTCACGGCGTGTTTTGGTTTCACAAGAGAACTAACACTTTTATCGTATGTCTCTAAAAAAAGCAAAGCCGCTCTTTTGTTATCATCTATGCATCATACTAATGCAATAGATAATGAAAGGTGTAAACCAGAGATAGTTACCTTTTATAATTCGACTAAAGGAGGTGTGGATGCGCTGAATGAAAAATGTGCTGTACATTCTACCGGCCGGCTGTTGCACACGAAGATGGCCTATGGCAATTTTCTTCAGGCTACCTGGTATAAGTGGTGTTAACGCACACATATTACATGAACTAAATAAAAACAATAATATTTTACAAAAGACAGATAACTCCGCCTAAGGTAAGTGATGGGTGGATTGAGTAGCTCAGAAACTGCCTCTGCTGGTCCCAAGCCCGGACAAAGGAGGAGGGTTTGTGGGCAAGGTTAGCAACCTACCCACAGTAAAAACCTACTATCGCTCACAGAACCAATACACAGCCTCGGATTGGGACGGATTGCCTGATGACGAACATGGCGAGAAAACGGAAAATGAAAACGAGATTATGGAAAAGTCAAACTGTCTGGTAGTGGCGACATGAAACGTGCGATCATGGAACAATAAAGAACAGAAAATACTGATGGAACTTTCTAGACACAAAATAGATATATCTGCAATCTCCGAAACCAAGAAGAAAGGCAAGGGCACATTGCAATATGAAGAATATGTGATGTTCTACAGCGTAGTGGAAGGAGGAAAGAGAGCTAAGGAAGGAGTCGCATTAATAATACACAATAACTACAAAAATAGGTATAGAGGAATGGATATATGTCTCAGAACGCAGTATAGCGGCAAATCTACAAACGGAAACAGGAAAAGTCAACGTAATATCAATCTATGCCCCGGAAAATAACAAACCCACACATGAGAAGGAAACGTTCTTTGAAGACCTTCAAACAACAATAGACAGAATTGACAAAGAAGAAAAAATTATAATAATGGGAGATTTTATTGGAAGAGTTGGCAGGGAGATCATCCCAGGGATAAAAGATTCAATGAGGAAATAAAAAACGAGAACGGGGAGCAACGTATCATGTTCTCCGCAAACATCGAAATGAGGATAAACAATACCTTTTTTAATCACAAACCCCAACACAAATACACATGGGAAAACACCAGAGATCTAAGGAGCATCATTGATTACATCATCACGAATAGAAATATCCACCCCTCTCAGGTGTTAGATGTTAGAAGTTTGACATCACCTGAAGTAGGAAGCGATCACAGAATGGAGAATAAGAATGAAAATGAAAAAACAGAAAAAGTTGCAACCGAAATACGCCACCATATTTAACATAGAATCATTACAAAACGAAAGTACTAAAAAACTGTATGAAGAAAGATTAGCAATAAAGTGTGATCAAAATAAAATATCACATGACGATGATGTGGATGAAAGCTGGAAAAAGCTCGAAAAAAACATCCAGAGTGATGCGCAAGAAGCAATAGGAACGCGTAAAACGATAACAAATAGAAGCGAATGTAAAGCTAAAGGCACCCCTTGGTTTTGCGATGAAATCAGAGCCCTAGCAGAGGAAAAGAAGAGAGCTTACCTTATGCACCGCAGTAGACAAACAGAGCAATCACAGGAAGAATACAAGGAGGTAAGAAATAGAGTCAACTCGGAAACTAAAATAATAAAGCAGCACTATTGGGAAAAATTTTCAAAAGAGCTAGAACTTGACTTCTTCGGATTACAAAGACAAGTATGGAAAACAATTAGAAAGCAAACAAGAGAAACTAGAGAATTTATAGAGTCAAGCAAAATAAGCACTCAACAATGGACAAGTTATTTCGCTCAATTATTCCAAGACGAACACGCGGAGGAAAATGGAGAAGTAGAGGGAGAGATAGAACTAGAATATGGCAACCGATCGACACTACATATAAGCCCGACGGAACTCAAGGAATCATTAATAAAACTACGTAATAGAAAAACCAAAGGCCTAGACGGCGTTAACAACGAGCTGCTTAAACAACTTGCTAAATAAAATTTTAAGAGAGAAAAAAGAACAAAGGGAATGGAAAACGGCCATCCTAGTACCAATCTTTAAGAAGGGTGACAAGAAAGAACCGAACAATTATAGAGGCATAAATCTAGTTAATGCTACACTTAAACTAACTACAAAAATAATCACAGACAAGCTAAGCAGTCTAACTGAACACCAAGAGGAACAACAGGGCTTTAGTAAAGGAAGATCTTGCATGGATTCCATATTCGTGGCTCGTCAGGTTGTTGAAAAGGCATTGGAATTTAACAGACCAGCATTTATGTGACTGATAGATCTACAAAAGGCTTTTGACCGAATACGCTTAGGTATCGGATATGACAGAAATACTCGCGAGGAGAAAGATCCCACTTCTTTAATATAACTGATAAAAGACATTTATACAGGCGGCTGCATAAGGGTGAAATGTAATGGAGAAACATCACAGGCGATACCGTTTGAAAAGGAAATACGACAGGGGGACTCGTTGAGCCCCATGCTGTTTAATTTTATGATGGACGAAATAATAGAGTCTGTGAAAAACATGAGAGGATGTAGGATGGGAAGAAATAACATTAACATTATATGCTATGCAGACGATGCTATATTGATAGCAGAGAACGAGGACAACTTACAGAGATTGTTATTTCAATTCAATAACACGTGCAAAAAATATAACATGAAAATTTCCATTGAAAAGACTAAAGTACTGACGATTGCAAAAGCCCAAATTAGATGCAAGTTAGTTGTAGACAACGACATAATAGAACAGGTGATGCAGGTGAAATATTTGGACACGGTAATAACAAGTTCGGGTGACATAGACAAAGAAACAAATGAACAAATTATGAAAACTAATAGACTCGCTGGATGCATGAGCGACGTAATTAAGAACAACGAGTGATTACCAAAAATAACAAAAGACAGCAGACCACTTGGAAAAAGAAGGACAGGAAGACCGAGGAAAAGATGGAGAGACCAGTTTATAGAGATTGGTTATATAACAGGAGAAATCCTAATAGAAAGAAGAAAGAGAAGAAGAAGAAGACAGATTTCTTGAAAAAACTTGCTTGTCAACTTGTTGGACCGCAATTGGAAAAACGAGCCAATAACGTATGATTGAAATGGAATCTAAGAAGTTCCATCTGCAAGATATTACGAATACCAGAAAGAGAACGCCCCAATACATACGAAGAAAAATTAACAGTACGAAAAACATGTTATTTGTGTCCATCAAGATTGAAACGAAAAGCATTTCATCTTTGTTTATGCTGCCGTAAGCCAATTTGTGTAGAGTGTTTGTCAGAGTCTGCGTAGAATGCAAAAAAGATATTTAGAAAGTTACTAACGTTTAAGATCTGCAGTTTATATGTTAACGTTACTAAACTTTTTACATTTTATTTGCATATATTCTACATAGGTTATAACAATACGTAATAAATTAAATTAATCTCTAGTATACAGGGTGTTATAAATTATGTCGGCACTATTGCTAACTTTGTTATTAAGGTGGCCATCTCGCCCATCTAAATTACATTGCAAACATGTTGCGAACATATTGCACCAGAAACCGTTAGTAAGCCACAAAATTACAAAAAAAAAATACGAGCATAATCTACAAACTTATCTCCAGGGGACTAGGTGGTTTTAATAAGGGAAGTTTGTTCGATTAATGTGGAAAAAAATGTTAAAAAGCAGGAAGTTTTTATACCAAAAATCTGCTAGTTTATTCCGTAATTTCTTGGAATATATAGATACTTGCCAGATATTAGATAGCTTACCCCCTGGAGAAATAAATTTTCTTTCTTTTGATGCTTGATACAAAGCAATTAAGCGTATTTTATAGCTGTCTTGTGCTTTTAAATGTTTTCACCCATAAATTCCGATTGATTTGTATCTAAGAGACATATTCTTATGGGAAAAGTAGATTTCGTTTATTATAATCACTGTGGTAGGTCAGCAATTCTTAAACAGAGGGCGCTGCCAACGATCGGTTATTGTTAGGCATGTTGAGTGTTGCAAAATTTGAATGTCTACGGCAAATATAGACTCGACATACTGTAAATTGCTTACTCCGTCATACTCAGTTACGTTATATATGTGTTTGTCAGGCATCAAAAGAGTATCTTTAAAGAAAAAAAGGTTACAAACAACATGCTCTTCAATTACAAAAAATCGAAAATAGAACTCAGGCGTCTTGGATTCTCATTTAATAATAAATCTACTGAAAATATCGGGCCAACAGAGTATTTCAAGTACCTATTGTTCAACCATATTTTACGAAAAATATTTATGTTTTCATGATTATTACAGTGTATCTCAAAATACATGCTAATCTGAAAATACCTTCTGATTTAATTTCCATTTAATTTGCAGTCGATTTCCATAAATTTGCTTTTAATTTGCAACATATGTACAGTATGTTGCAATATACAGGGTGAGTCATTAGTATCCGTTTCTTTGATTGCTCCTTTATGTTTTAAATAAAAAAAAACAATTAGAGAAAGTTTCATGGTTGCTTAAGGCGCATATTCTAAAAATACATTAAGCCCTGACGCACTTCCGGTTTCACCGGAAATGCATGGAATTTATTTTTTTAAATGACACTCTATAAATTTTTGGATTTTTTAGTACTGTTTAAAATTGTCTATTCAGCTGTTTTTCCTTTTCAAAATTGGGGCAATAGTTTTTGAGTTATTAATTTTTTTTTTTAATTTTTTGACCAAAACACGTCCAAAAAAAAACATTTTGTCATTGTTTTTAATTACATTTTTGTCAATGGGCAGCAGATAAATTAGCCTGACTTTCCCAATTTTTTGTTGTTTACCGACGAAGCTACCTTCTATTAAAATGGATACGTTAATCGTCACAATTTTCGTTATTATAACACATAAAAACCTTCACTTTATCACACCTGCAAACTTTCAAAATTGTTGGTCATTCAGTGGTAGTTATTGGTAGTTACATAATTGGACCTTATGTCTTTGATGAAAATGTTAATGAAGGAGAGTATCTTCGTTTTCTACGGACGGATTGTCAAATCTTGTTGAAGACATGAACATTATAATCAGAGAAGAGTTTATAAGAATATGTAAAAGTTTTATACAACATTAGTACTTCTTTGGAAAACAGAATACTCACGTGCATTGCACAAACTTGTGGTTATGTTGAACATATTCGTTAATGAAATTTGTTTTTCTTACTTTTGATTGTTGTTACGTTGCACAATAGTTGTAGGTTATTTAAATTGCGTTATTTTGTTGCAAAATTTATTTCTATTAAAGTTGTAGGACATCAATTTATAATTTTGAAAAACTACAGGCATCTGTTATGAACAGCTTCAACAATAAAAGAATACGAGCAATTAAGCAAATTAAATTGAAGATAGCAGCGTTGTTTCATACACCTTTTAGAGAGGCGGCATCTTCAAATATGTCAGTAAACTTATGCTTTATTATATTTGGTTGTTAACCAATAGTTTAAGAAATGAAATACTGCAACTGGATATTGCCGAAATTAAAAAAAACTGAAACGCGATGCCCTTCATTCTGTAAAATTATTACTTTTGGGATAGTGGATTTAACCTTTACTTTGTTTGACAGTTGAATAAAGAGGTCGGGCACCATTCCAGCCTTCCATTGGTTGAACGAATATTTCGGCGCATAGAACAACAACGCTCGTAGTTTTTATTAGACCGCTAATTGCTCCTATAGTGATTATCTCAGAAACTACAAAAGATAGGTACAGGACATTGTTAACAAAAATTAAAGAGAAAAAAAAAGAAACAAAATGCCACAATAAAATACTTCCATTAAAAAAAAAATAAGTTTTTGGTATATCAAAATTAGTAGAAGTAGGCTTTGAAAAAACGTTTTTGAGGTATTGTCGAGTCAACTTATACCAAATGATGCAGAATTTTCTTGGCTACAAGCACCACCAAAGTTTATGTTTTTACTTTTAAAAACAATGTGAAAATGATTCTTTTCTGAACACGTGTTTTGCTCAAATATTTTCAAAAAAATTTTAAAATTGAGAATGACATATTATTTTGTCGAGACGATGGTTCATAGCTAGGCAAGGATCCGATAAATGGTGCTGTAGTCAAGTTACTTAAGAAATTTATATAAAAAGCAAATTTGCGAGATATTTCAAAAAACTGCTATTCGATAAGAGTGAAAGTCAGTTGCAGTCTGATGAGTTCGTTTAGGTGAAGCAATTACATAGACAAGACTGATTCGTTTATTATTGCTGATATACTCCCAGTAGCTGAACATATCACCGATAATAAACGAATCAGTCTTGTCTATCTAATTGCTTCTCTAAAACAGCCGTCACTGGCGAAAGTGTTATTTCCGGTCCGAATTTTGAATTTTTTTTTTACAAAAATATTCCAAATCCATGTTTAAATACTTTTATACTGTATAAAATGCATAATTTTCGTGATATTTTCAAAAAATTGATATTCGATTAGAATAAAATTGCTAGGTACTTTCAGTTCGAATTTTGGAAATTTCTTATTACAAAAATATTCAAAATTGAGCTTTCAATATTTTCATACACTCGATATGTTTGTCTAGAATGCATGACTTGCGATATATTCGCAAAAACCTGTTTTACGATCAGAGTAAACACCTACTTCCGGTAGGAATTCTTTTATAAAATTGTTTTCTAATTTACTCTTGATCACATTGTTATACTTTAGATATTTGCCTAAAATTAGTAATTGACGAGATATTGCTATTATTTGTTTTCTTCACTGATATGAAGTACTACTCCCGATTTATCGATTTCACTGAAAATATAATCAGATTTCCGAGGGAGATTATATTCCTAAATATACACTTCGGTATTGATGGCTTTTGCCGTTTGGCCGCTATCATAGTCAAACAGTGAGAGAAATTTTTTTTGGCAAACAAATACATTAATTAATTAACTCGAAAATTAATGCATAATGACGTATTTCTACACGCTCGCAGCTGACGTAATAGAAAATTGAAAAAAATTGTATGCAATGGTTATAGAAGTATATTTTTTGACAAAAGAACCTCAATAACTCAAACTTAAAAATTTAATGAATTGAGATCAAATTTCGGCCACTGGTCGACCACTAGTATTAATTATAAGGCAAGTTATTTAGGTACCTATACAAAATTTTTAATCTATTTTCTTCAATCCTATAATAAAAATTACTTACATACGTAAGAAATTTAATTCAATATTCTGCAGATCTCGTTTTTAATTATATTTTAGTAAATTATTATGAACGTGGGAAATCCACACTGTCGGATAAATTTTAGGGTGGTCTTTCAAATTTTTTTCCAACTGAATCGAGCATTCTAATAGCTGATACGGTATCAAAAGTAATACAAAGAGGGCATTTTATAATATCCAAAACTACTTTCTGAGCACACATGTAGATTTAACCTATTTAATTAGAGTGTTATAGGTATGTGAAATAGGTATATTGATTGTTTCTCTTTTTCTTACTTTTACACACACAATAGGCCTTGTGTTTCTTACATTGACAGGTTCACTACTTATGGGTTTTCTTAAATAAACAGTTCATTTTTTAGTCAAATTTGAATAAATACTTGGCGAAATACTTCTATAAAAAAACTATTTATCTATAAGAATAAAAATGTACTGCCTCTGTGAAAGTAGATTTTTTTATGCAAAAGTTGTTCCAAACTTACTTCTGAATACTTTTGTATCCATTACACATTTTGAAAAAACTAACCATTGACAACATACTTGGTAACTATGTATTTCGCGCTCAAGTGTTACTTCTCATCTACTAATCTAATTCTTCCAACTAAGACATGGTACATGCTCAAGTTACATAACAAAACACAAAATTTACCAACTTTGCCAAACTCAAACCTACTCTCTATTCCAAATAATAAGCGAAATACCCATGGTGACCATCAAAATTGAATCAGCCTATATATTCCTTTTTCAAAAATGCAATAATCACTAAAAAATACCTATTTATTATCTAAATCAAATAGATAAAGGACAGATCTACATAGGTATTTACAAAACAAACATTATATGTAACAGTATGTTCCTATTATTCTTGTAAGGACGCAATTTGCATTTTTACAATTTAGGGTAAATATCAATGATTTCAAAATAGACACATATTCTATTAAATCGTGTATGAGACAAAAACTCTGTTTTTTGTCTCATACACAAAAAAACAACGGTCTGGTCTGCCAGTCTCTGTATAATTTGGTTCAATCTAAGAGATACGTGGCGTTAGTACTGCCATCTTTTATCCAATAAATTTGTTTTACAAATAATATCGCTGCTACTGGCAACCAGATGGCTAATTAAAATACAGTCACGTATGCAACACATAATACACGCCTAATGGTTAGAAAAGGATAGAGCAATGTGACGATTCTCTTTCTATTAAACGGCCACCTTAATGAAGCTACAGTATCGGTTAAATTAGCAAAGTAGTAGTATTTTTATCGTGAACAATGATGGTAGATTTTCGCGCTATTTACAAAAGTTTTTTTTTAAATGGAACACCCAGTATATTTTTGCATATATTGAAAGAAGGAATTATTTTAAAAAAGAAAGCTTTCATACATTATTGACAAAAAATGAAACTTGCGGCAGTTATCCACTATTTTGTACAGCAATTCATATCAATAAAATCATGATGGCTATGATAAAAAAACAGCAAATATTAAACAATCATTGTGTATTATGTATATTTATTATAATACATGTTCGAAGACATTTAGGAATATTTTTGGATAACCTGGACTTGGCTACTCGGCGACATATGTATACATTTTCAACAAGATGGAACACCAGCGCATAATCATCCCGAAGTACAAAATTTTTAGAGCGAAATGTATTGGAATAAGTGGATAGGTGCGAATGGACCAATTCAATGGCCACCACGGTCCCCGGATCTAAACCCTATAGACTTTTATTTTTGGGGATATTTAAAAAATGAAGTTTACAAAGGGAGATATGAAAACGTTGTAGGGGTGCAAAATAAAATAATTACTATTGCTAATAACATAGGCGCAAGATCGATTTTAAAAGTAACTCGCAATGTACATAAACGAATTCGGAAGTGTATTGGACAAAACGGTGATGACTTCGAACATGTATTATAATTAAATTACATAATACGCAATGCTGTTTTTTTTATCATAGCCATCTTGATTTTATTGATATGAATTGCTGTACAAAATAGTGGATAACTGCCGCAACTTTCATTTTTTGTCAATAATGTATGAAAGCTTTCTTTTTTAAAATAATTCCTAACTTTTGTAAATAGCGCGAAAATTTGAAGTTCAACTGTCTCTTCGGTTCTGCCATCATTGTTCACGATAAAAATACTACTACTTTGCTAATTTAACCGATACTGTAGCCTCATTAATAACAAAGTTAGCAATAGTGGCAACTTAATTTATAACACCCTGTATAGTAGTGTTGCACAAATCTATTTTTATTTAACGAAATCAATTTATTTTTTGAAATATATTGTGAATTTTATTGAGAATATTAATGAATAACTTTAACTTTTAATCCTCTAGTTCAAAAATTTAAAAAAAATAGATTTATTTGAAACATGTTTGGACAGCCGTCTCTGTGACCATACTACAGTAACAGTACGATAACATCGGTGGTACTACTACGGTAGTTACGGGTTAAAGAGTTTCGATATTTTAAGAAGGGGAAGATTAAAATGTTAATAATCGAGCAAGGTGTAGAATTTATGTAGATATTGATTTTTCGGGTGTGTAAGTTGGGAAAAAAAACTGGGCGTTGGTTTAAGAAGCGGGATGCAGTTTAGGCGCCTGACGTCGGCGTCGCGTCGTTGCTATGGATACTGTTGATTGATGGGATAGTTGCTCCTTGCGTCTGAGAACAAACACTTGTCGAATTTCTGCCGGCAATTGAATCAAGAGAAACAGATACGAAAAGGGTAGCGACGCGTCGCACAAAAAAGATGTCGTGAAAACTTACACACACAAAAAACAAAGGGCAGAATTTAAAGGAAAATGAAGCTGTAAACAAGCAAAAACCCACAAAAAACAATGTAGTTGCTTATGAAAAGTCTTGGATACAGTTGTTGACTAACACATGGATATAGAATTTCATATATTATGTAATCTGAGATACTTGCAGTGAAGACTGACATCTATTGACATTCAATAAGGGCCCTCTTTTAGGGATAATGATAATAATAATAATCAGAATAATATTTATGTACCAAGTCAGTAAAGTGATTCTTTATTGAACGAGTCTGTGATTGTGAGCCTAGCGAGCGAGGGGAGTAACAGGCGAGTTCGATGAAGGCACTTTACTGACGTGGTCCATACAAAATTTTATCGCCAACCGCAAAAATATGTAATTTCAAAAATTAAGATTTAATTACTTATCACATTAACAGTGACAAACGATTTGTGTTTAAAGCATATACATTGTCCGGCAACGAAGCGGGGACTGAAGATTACATGCTTATTTGAAAGTTAGTCAAATATTTAGTCATTGCTTATTCTTTCGCGCCATCAAGCGCACGTTTTGAAAATATTTTGGTTTATACAGCGTGTTCCAGATGGAAATGCCAGACTAAAGTTGCTATTTTTTAAATGGAACATCCTGTATATTAAGAGATAAAATGATCTGCGCTTGAAAGCTGGTTACATCGATATAATGCTGTATGGGTCTAAAGTTGATAGTTTCTGTGTTAATAATTATTTTACTTGATAAATTAATACATTTCAGTAGGCTATTCTGCATAAGGAAAAACAAAAGATCCGAAACCAAGAGAATAGAATATTTTTTACTAGTATTGAGTTTCGTTGCTACGCGAAATAAATTCTGTAACTGTTCGCTATACAGAGTGTTCACAATTTCGCAAAATCGAAGAAATCTCGTAATTTTTAAATGGCACACCCTGTATATCAGTTCATTTTTGAATTGTTTATTAAATTTCATGTCAGAAACATGTAAGACGTTAATACTTTAAATGTGACTATTTCTGAGCTACTGTCGTTTTTTGATATGCATTTGTTAGTTTTTGCAAAAAAGTCAGTTTTTTCAAATAGAACACCTTGTATATTATTTCATTTTTGAATTTTAAGAAATTTAATAAGTTAAATTTCACATCAAAAACATGTAAGACGTTAATACTTTAAAAGTGACTATTACTGAGCTATTGTCTCTTTTTGATATAATTTTGTCAGTACTATACTATGGGTATTAATTAAAACCACAAAACTGACAAAATTATATCAAAAAGAGACAATTATAATAGCTCAGTAATAGTCACTTTTAAAGTATTAACGTCTTACGTGTTTTTGATGTGAAATTTAATAAGAAATTAAAAAATGAAATAATATACAGGGTGTTCCATGTGAAAAAATTGACTTTTTTGCAAAAACTTACAAAAGTATATTCTTACATATAGACAAAATATTAAATACAGTAATTATATTTGCATTCTTAGGCTTAAAAATACAGAGCAAAACTATATATTGAAATATAATACAACCTAACATAATATAAACATACCTGATTATATTTGATTGTGTATATAAAATATTAATGTATGTTTTATGTAAGTCAAAATGAAACAAGCAGAATTTATGTTCAATAATTTCACATACACCAATAAGCACGTGTAAATCAACACAGAAGTTATAACTTGACAAGTTTTTCTGTTAATATCCACTGGTATCATCCTTCATATCGTTTATTTATATCTTCATTGGCTTCTTTATTCCACATCGTATTTTCTGAGTAATTCTACAAATTCACCGATGAACTAAACTTGCACAAAGCTGAATTCAATAAAAAACAACTGTGCGTATGCTTTCAGTAATATCTAATTATAGTTGTCAATTTAAATCAGAGGTTATAGCTATGTTTTCTGTTTATCGTCATTTGGTAACTTTCAACATAGACATTTTGATTTAACGCATGCCCAGAACAGACAATGTGGCCAATTCTATCTCTCTTAGTTGGGACGAAAAATTTACACATTATCAAGATACAGCACACGCAATATAGTAGTATTATATATATGGTTTAAATTCATCAGTCTTGGCTACGTTGATAGATATTAGCGGCAGGTAATAGTTATTTACGAACCAAGTGCAGGAAGATTATCTTCCCGCATGAGCGCACTTTGAAAGCACGAGCGACCGAAGGGAAGCGAGTGCTTTTAATTGCGCGAATGCGTGGAAGATGTCCTCACGCAAGTGTTTTGTACAATATTTTTTGTACAAACATTAAATTAAAAAAAATATTATTGATAAAGTGATTAGTATCATACCTAACCTAAAATAGATTACCTAATTAATTTAAGCATTTCATGTACGTACCTGTTACTCACCTTTCCCTAAAATTATTATATTCTTACACATGGCAAACATTAGGTATTTATTCTAATATTTATAAATTTATAGTATGTACATTTATTGCGTTTTTTGGTTTAATTATAATTTATTATGAACTGCCAATATGAATGTCGTTTTAGAGGTTGTCAAATAGATGGCGCTTATACATTTATAGGAAGAATTTTTAATTATTACTCCTATTTCCCCAACTTTTAGTGAAGAATAGTCGAGGGAAGTAGTACCTATTTTATAGACTAAATTTTATTACTATAAAGTTAGGTTTCTTTTTAAATGTCCCAAAGAGGCAGTGTTTTTTTCAATTTTTACAGTCGCCTCGACCGGGAAATACTCCTTGCTGGTCGAGCGATGCATGCGCCAAATGTCATTTTCCAGGCGGTGAGTAAAAAAGTATTTTATTTAACAGTAGGATAAAGTGTTTGTTCTCCGTAAAACGCTATGCTAATGCATCGCTTTATTAACAGTTGACGATAAATTAATTTATTGAAAGATTAATAAGGGTATACATAAAAAACAACAAAAAGAATAACATGAATATGAAGAAGTAAAAAGAAATAAAACTATGTTACATTAAAGATTAAATTAAACATAAAATTGCAAGCTGAAGGCGAATATAAGCAAAAACTGGAGTGCTGCTGTAGAATATTAGTGATTTATATCTCCTATTAGTCCATAGATCGTCTCATTAGAATTATATACAGCGTCAACTTATTAATAAATTTTCTCTATGAAGGATACGAATTTTTCAATAAAAATGTCATCAATTATTGCTCACAACATTAAACATTTCTACACATTTTGTAAGAAAATAATACCTTTATATACCTACTGTTACTGGATGTATCGTTTTTTTGTCATATAATACATGCATGTAATTTCAAAAAAACTCGAGTTTGTTAAACGGTTGTCATCATGATAGAAAATAGTTTATGAGATAAATATGCAGGTGAACTCATTCTTCAGATGGATGCCGATGTTTTTGCCGTATCGGTTTCTAATAGAGCGTCCTTACAGTTAACTAAATAACTAAACATTTATGAAATTCGCAGAATATTGCGCAGAGCATTCAGACTGAATTGTCGGGGATTGAATTATATGACGGGATAATGTCGAGATATTTAAACGGGGACGCTTTTTGCGAACGTTACACTGTGTACAGAAGGTAATTATATATCCCATACTGACTAATTAGTCGGCCGTTGTAATTACAGCCAATCAATACAATTAAAATATTTACCGGACACACATTAGTCTAATACGATTTGGCATCGTGTCGTTTAATAGCCAAGCACGAAAGGTCAAAAGACAGTGAACGCAATAGAAAAAAGTGCAATTTTATTACACTATTAATTAGTAATTTATAACTACCGATGATAAATATCGCATAGAAAATGCTTCTACACTGTAAACCCTGCAGGTAATAATAATAATAGTCTTTGCACGTATGAAACCTCATAAGGCATGTGGCAATAATGATATGGCGCTGGGTAAATTTAAATTAAAAATTCAGAATAATTACAAACAAAATTTCCAGACGAGTCGCAACCTCTATGCCCACCTATTTGCTATTCTTGTCACTTAGGCTATGATCTATTTTATACTTTTGATGTAACGAAAGATTTGCAAATGTTTCGAACTTTCAGTTAACTTTACATATTGTGCGTATTTTAAATTTAAGAGTTTTTCAGTTCATTTTGATTAATTTAGATTAATCAAAATTATGATAAGCCAAACGTGCGAAACCTCTTTTACACACAAAAAAAAAGAAAAATTACAAAATATATGTCAAAGTTACTAACATTTATTCAATTACACCCTCTAACAAAACTCTAACAAAGCCGAATTAATTAAACTTAAATTACAACGTAAATGTTAAAGATTATTAAGAAAGAAATTACAAGAAATAAAAACAATGCGAAGTCTAAGAAGTTTAAGCTGACGAATAAATTAGAGATAATTGCACCAACACTACGCTTACCGACGCGCAACGTAGGACAGAAGCGTTTTTAAAGTGATTCATAGATGGCCCTACCATACCGCAATATAGGTACAAAAGAGGATCTTACTTAATTTGACCAAGGATAAAAATTGTACTAATTTTACTACGATAAATTTAAAAAAATAAAAGTAATTAACACGATGATTTTTAAATTGTAACAGTCTTCATTCAATAAATACATAATAAATGTGTTGAATACGTTAAATATAAAAAATATAATGAAGAACAATAAATTTACAAACTAGACCACAATTTAAAAATACAAAAAGTCTCTTACGCGGTAACGCCCACTCTGGCATTATATGTCCTAAATTCTTCCATATTTTTAATATGAAGCATCAACATAAAAAGAATTGCGATTATAAATTTGTTGGAAAACAATGCAACATGAACATACACGCACATAATACATACACATATCCAATAAACGTATTAATAAATAAAGAATGACAGTCAAAATATCAAACAAAAAACTCATTAGATACTCCTTCAATTTGTTTTGAACTTTGTTAAGTGCAGGTTCTTTAAACTGTGCGGCAAATTATTGTATAATTCAAACATCTATACAAACCACTCTTTTGCGTTTTAGACAGATGTGTTCTCGGGGGAAGCAGATGACAATGAGCCACCACCGCTCTGGTATCATGGTTGTGTTCTATTTCGTATTTCTCAAAAAAGTCTACGTAATTTAGTTTTTCAAAAACGGCACATTCGAAGATTAGAGTACCCGGCAGAGTAAGTATTCCTTGCGTTCTAAAAATATCTCTGCATGATTCCCAAGATTTTATATTAAATATCGCTCTAATACACGATTTGTGAATGCGAAATATTCGTTCTACTTCTATTGATTGCAACCAATAGATCACACCATACCGCAGTCTGGACACAGTCACGCTTCGCGAAATTGTGCGCAAACAAAAACACTATCTTTCCAAAGTTGCTGCCAGCACCTGAACATGTGGGCCTCAGGAAAGTTGAGCATCCATCTTCATTTCCAAAAAAAGTGGTCTTTCAACACTGTACGAGTTGTTCCCCGCCATGTTCGACTTTCAGATTCTGCTCCCTATTAATTGCTAGTCTGGTTTTGTTGATGTCCAATTTAAGATTGTTTGAACAAAACCAGATGTTAAAAACAACCAAACTATATTCAATCTTTTTCACTAAACCTCTGATGACTTACTCCTGCCTTTAAAAATAGTATTCTATTACTATTATATATGAATGAGATAGTAAACACATGTATTTTTTGTTTTAATATTTCAAAGCTTATTCATTTTTCTGTTCTTAACGTAGTTGTTTATACATACCTTAAATACTATAGAATTATCACTGTGAAGAATTAACAATATTTGTTGTAAAACAAATTCAATCAACGCTTTTATAAAATTTTAATATTATTTAATATATACAAATCAAATGAAATTCTTATTAACCTATGTACATACGTACATACATACATATTTAGAGTGAGTATGCCCTTTTACTTTCTTATACGTAGTATAAGGAAGTATTGCGATGACGAAAATTTTCAACCTCGAGATTTTTGCAGATGTCCACGTTTTGAAGTCACCTGATACAAAAAAAGTAAAAAGTGGTTTTTAAAAAATGTCTCTGTGTGTGTGTGTGTGTGTGACCACGATAACCGTCAAATCGCTGTAAATATCTATTCCAAATTTTGTATTTACGTGTATAATCTCCCTCTTGAGATCTGATTAGTTTTTTAGTAAAATCGGTAGACCGGAAGTAGTAGTTTACTTCAGTGAAAAAATCGAATTTTGCAAATATTTCGTCAACTACTAAGTTTACACAAATTTATAAAGAATTCAAATATACTCAAAATTAAATTTGAGAAAAATAGTGTTAAAAAGGTTTTTCGAAATTCTATCGGAAGTAGATCTTTTACCCTTATCGAACATTTTTTGCGAATATCTCGGAAGTCATGCTTTCTAGGCAGGTACATTAAGAGTACAAAAGTATTTTTCTATTCCGGTGCTATAAAGTTCACTTTACGGCACCCGTTTTGGTTGCATAAAGTATTACTTTATCGCACGCTAATTTTATTTTTTTGAAGTTGGTAACAACAAAAAATGGAACCAAATCATATTTAAATGTCAAAATATAAGTCTTTAATCTAACAAACGTGTAAGAAGTTGTACAGAGAATAAAAAACACAGTTACGAACATTTTATTTACGCTAATTAACAATATAAATGGGATGATGCCTTTTTATCTTTCTTTCTTTGTCAAAATAAGCAATTACTACATTTTCCGTAATATTCACAATATTATTTTCTTTACACCAACTTAAAAAGAGGTGGTATTGCTTTTCATAAATATGTCGAGACTTTGTTGGCAAAAGATTTTCTAAATTGGCTTCTGCTATTTTGCGAATCTCTGGAGGCGTGCAGTTATTTATTTCTTCCATTTTGTTGATAATTTGAAATAATTTATTGCATAAATCAGACTAAATTTTAAACAAAATGACAAGTCCGCCGATATTCAAATAATTAAATTGTTTTACTTAAAAATCAGAGTAACCAACTTAAAAAAAACAATATTTCTAAAATATTCGAACAAAACATGTCTCTCATTTTAATCTTTTTTGAACTTTCAATAACCGAAATAGAAAAAATAGTATAAAATACACGTTTCATAAGACATTTTTGCGCACTTGTTCTTTAGAAAACTCGCCTAGCGGCTCGTTTTCTAAACTTGAACGCGTGCGCAAAAATCGTGTCTTATGAAACTTGTATCTTAATATACTATTAAAACATAATTTCACATATCTTTTGTATAAAAGAAATTTCAAAACTCGGACCGGAAGTAAGACTTTTACTCTTACCGAATAGCGATTTTTTGCAAATATGTCGTAAATTATGCATTTTGTATATATTTATCAAGAGTACAAAAGTATTTAGAGTTAGATTTGCAATGTTTTTTGTATAAATGAAATTTCAAAATTCAGACCGGAAGTAGCACTTTTACTCTTAGCGAGTAGCACTTTTCTTATAATATCTTGCAAAGTATGCATTCTATAGAGATTTATTAAGGGAATAGAATTACTTAAAATAGGATTATGAATAATTTTTGTATAAATTTATTTTTAAAATTCTATAATTTGAAACGCTCATACGTATAAGAAAGTCGTGTGGTGGCCACACCTCATTTTTTACTTTCTTATACGTAGTACAAGGAAGTATTGTGATGATGAAAATTTTCGACCTCGAGATTTTTGCAGATGTCCACGTTTTGAAGTCCCCTGGTACCAAAAATGTGGTTTTAAAAAATGTCTCTCTCTCTCTCTCTGTGTGTGTGTGTGTGACCACGATAGCGGTGAAACCGCTACAGGTATCAATTCCAAATTTTGTATTTACAAATATAATTTCCCTCATGAGATCTGATTAGATTTTCAGTAAAATTGGCAGGCCGGAAGTAGTAGTTTACTTATGTGAAAAAATTAAATTTTTCCAATACTTCGTCAAGTACTATGTTGAAACAAATTTATAAAGAATTCATATGTACTCAAAATTCAATTTGAAAAGAATTTTATTAAAAAAGTTTTTTGAAATTCCTACCGGAAATAGGTCTTTTACTCTAATCGAAAAACAGTTTTTTACGAATATTTCGCAAGCCATGCTTTTTAGACAGGTACGTTACGAGTATAAAAGTATTTAGAACTTAATTTTCAATACCTTTTGTATAAAAAAAATTCAAAATTCGGACCGGAAGTAACACTTTTACTCGTATCGAATAGCGATTTTTTGCAAATATATCGTAAATTATGCATTCTATATATATTTGTCAAGAGTACAAAAGTATTTAGAACTGGATTTGGAATATTTTTTGTATAAATGAAATTTCAAAATTCGGACCGAAAGTAACACTTCTACTCTTAGCGAGTAGTCTTTTTTTTTAAATATCTCGCAAAGTATATATTCTATAGAGATTTATTAAGAGAATGAAAGTATTTAGAATATGATTTTGAATATTTTTTGTTTAAAATAAAATTCTTAAAATTTGAACATGAAGTAACACACTTATAGGTTTATTTTTCTAAGATAAAAGTATTTAAAACAATTCAGAACAACTTGTGTATAATTTGGAACGCTCATACGTATAAGAAAGTCCTGTGGTGGCCACACCTCATTTTTTACTTTAAATATCAATATGTAAAATATGGTTACTTTGAGCTCTTTATATTTTTTTTCTCGAAGAAACACGTTGTAGGATATATTGTGTCTATTCTTTTGATCCAGTCTGTATTGATGCCTCTGGAAATGTTCTTGATTTGATATCACAGGAGTGAAGATTTCCTATATCTGATTTAACGCCTTTAGGTATGAATTTACATATTTATATTGTTTGCAATAACAGTTCTCTCATTTAAATGGAGAAATAAACCAAATATTAGTAGATAATTATCACTAGCTTCTGCCTTTCTTTTCAGTAAGCATTTTCTTCTGTCGATTGTTTTCTTTCTTTGTCTGCCGACAATACTCTACGGTATACTTAATGATAGTCACTCCTTTGGATTACTTTTATATATGGAAAATACTGAATTTATGACTTGATGTCCACGTTCATCCTTACAACCTACTTATATAATATACCTTAATTCATCCTGATTTATATGGATTTTTCATGTCCCAACGTTTCTGTCGATTTGGATAAATTTATATTGCAACAGAAGATACCTACAACAGTATTGAATACTCAGATGCATTTCCTTAACAGTAGTAGGAATTTTTACTCTAGTGTTGTATCTTCCGTATGAATTTTGTTCCTGTTGAGGTTCAACTTTATGGTTAACTCATCTTGATGTAAGTCTATAATTTATCTCGCTTTCGAATATCTAATAACTGTCAACAATTGTCAAATGTTACATTATAGTGTGTGTTTGAAATAATTAGCAATGCCAGTAAATTGGAGTATTAGTGATAAAATTGAAATTGTACTCATTGTTGGAGAAAATTATAAAACATGTAGGTAAGCAGCGGAAGTCTTTAATAATAGACACCCTCATACAGCAATACATTTCACACCTGTCAAGAAACATCGGGCATGGGTTACAACTCAAGATATTGAATCTGATGTGATGCTATCGGTCGTGGAAAATCCAAAATATTCACTTCGAAAACGATCCCATTTATTAAATGTAAGTAAAACTACAGTTGCACGAATTTTGAAGTCAAATAAATTTAAACCATACAAACCCCAATTTACCCATACTTTAAGAGAAGGAGATGCTGAACGAAGGTTCGAATTTTGTGCTCGTATCCAAGGAGAATTGGAAGATAACAGATTTATGACACGACAAGTACTTTTCTCTGACGAAGCATCGTTTACATCTAATGGTACAGTAAGTTCGCAAAATTGTCAATGGGGGAGCGATGACAATCCCAATTTCCATGTCCAAACCAGAGATCAATATTCATTTAAAACTAATGTATGGTGTGGCATTTACAAAGACAGAATTGTTGGACCATTATTTTTTCGAAATAACATGAATGGTGAAAGATATCTACAATTTTTAAATAATCAGTTGTCTAACATTCTTGATGAACTACCACTAAATGAACTAGGAAAAATATGGTACCAACAGGATGGAGCACCATGTCACTGTAGCAGAAAAGTTCTGAATTTTTTCCTCCACATATTTAACGGTAAAGTGATTGGGAGAAACATGGAGTTTCTTTGGCCTCCAAGATCTTCAGACATTACCTCTCTAGACTTTTTTTTTTGTGGGTCTACTTAAAAGAATAGGTATACCTTCAGAGATCTTGACTATCTTGAAAGAATCATTAGAGAGACATGTGAAGCTATAACTCCAGATGTAATTACAAATATCATTAAAGAATTTAATCAACGAACAATCACCTGGTAGACACGTTGAAGTTCCGTAGTATTTCAGTAATTTTACATGTTCCCAATAAAATTTATTAGTTGGCTATTATTTTTTGTCGATAAATTGATACCGAGGTTATCAATTTTTTATCATGTGTTATTTCTTTATTCAATAAATAATCTAAGTAATAATATCTTGTAATTTTTATTTGGGAAAAGAACAAATTTGTAGTTGATTATGGCTCTACAAGTCATGCTTTTTATTAAGAATATCTTTTTTGTGAAATGTAAGATACACTTTTTCTCCACTCGTATAAAATTCTTTGGAACACAGTGCAGATGAAGTAGAATCAAAGAATGTTGATACAAGAAGACAGTTCTTGATATCAAATATTTGTGCGTATTATTCCTCACAAATGTATTTACACAACTTTTGTTACAGCAAGCCTATGTAGAAGCATTTCTCTAATAAAAAAAATGAAAAATCAATCTAGATGCATTCATCCTCGCATGATCTTGAATATGTAGTGCTCATCCTCCCGCGGACCATCCCGATTGCAAGAAGCGGCCGTCCATTCGACAGATAATAGACAGTACGAACGAGCGCAGAGATATCGAAGACAATGGCCGAAATTAAAAATTCACAAAGAGAGTCGTCGATCAAGATTGACAGTCCCGACCGACCGATCCACCAACCGGCCTGCCGTAGCGTAACGTCGAACTTAGGGTCCGTACACGAACTGCACAGGGTCGGTCGACTTTAGCGGGTACGTTAGTAGATGGCTCTTCCATCGGATGTAGCGTAAGGTCAGTAACCGAAAGAGAGAAACGAGAAAGAGAAGAGGCCAAGAGAAACGCAATAAAAATAACAAAATCCGCCCAGTGCTGCGGCCTGTAAAAATAACGGACTATTTTTATCGAGAATTGGTTAAACGCCGGGGTGGGGATCGAGATTTTGTGGAATTCGTTGGTAATAATTACGTGACACGTTGAGAAAGGCAAGGAGAGATGAGAGAAGAACAAGAAGAAATCAGGCTTGAACACTGGCAGGATTTCTTAAACGTTATCTTCAAAATGTGTATAGGTACCTACATAATGATAGGTAGTACAGAATTTTATAGTACTATGCCTTACCCAAGCGATTATTGTTTTATTTTATTTAGCGGACGAGATTAAGGAAAAAAATAATAAACTGAAAGGAATCAAATATTGCAAATTCACATGATGCAAAATCGTGGAATTTGTAGAATTACATACATTGAACCTGTTAGCACTTGACATTCTGTAGGAATTTGGGCTGTCGCTAAGGATTTCTAAATGACGAGCATTCCGGGCATATTATTATGGTATAAGTATGTATGTACATGTTTATTTATCCTTTGTTAGCCTTAGGTGTCGATTGTTGGTTGATGTTTTACTTACTCTGGAAAATCTCGTGCATTCCTTTTTCTGTTGTCAGTTTATATGAACTGTGAAATGTGTGAATTATTTTTGAATTTTACATTTCCTCTCATGTGAACCCATATTGCTTTTATATTGTTCTGACTAGATTAATACTGTTCATTCGATTTAGATGAACAAACAGGCTCAGTTGTATCTCTTTGGTTTTTTCAATCAATGGTTCCTTGCCTGTAGAGAATACAATCCCGGGATCCCGAATCCCAGGACCCGAATCCCGGGATCTCGGAATCCCGGCCGTTTTTTGAACCCGAGTGAGAACATACCATAGTTAACAAAAGATGAAAACATTACATTAATGAGCTGATAAAGAAAATCCGCAAAGTTATAGTGTTTTTCAAAAGATCACCATTGAAAAATGAAACAGTACTTCAAAAATATGTGATGATTGAACATGAAAAAGAGCTGGCACTTCTTTTGGACTGTAAAACCAGGTGGAATAGTCATTTAACCACGCTGAAGCGATTTTCTCTTTTAAAAACCTCCATTCAAAAAGCTCTTATAGATATCTCAATCAGCCAATCCGTTTAGAAGATGCTGATTTTGACTTGGTAAATAAAATTGTGGATGTGCTGACACCAATTAAATTAACAGTAGAAGTAATCTGTCGGCGAGTTGCTAATTTATGCACAATTGAGGCCTCTTTGGAATTTGATATAAAACAATTGTCTAGCAAAAACTCAGCACTCGCCAATAAAATGAACACATCCTTAGTGGAACGTATAAAGCAACGGTGAAGTGATGATTTAACTGGTGTGTTGCATTATTTACAAAATGTACGAAAAGATGATAAAAATCAGATTTGGAATGGATTGACTTATTTTCATTTCCTACACAGGCTTTAGTGAAGAAGCAAATAAAGAGTTATTGTTAAAAGAATAATTAGTCGAGATGACCACGAAAGAGAAAGAAATGTCAGGATCACAAATAGATGATGAGCCAAGGCAACAAACCTCCCAACTCTTATTGACACCAAAGGAAAAGTTACAGCTGCAAATCCTGAAGTACAAAATGAATCAAGGTTGGTAAATAGTATTAGTCGCGAAATGAGCCTGTTCGAAAATGGAGAGCGTGGACATGACTTAGAATTAGCATATGAATATCTACCGTCTATCCCTTCAACCAGTGTAGAACCTGAGCGAGCGTTTTCAGCTGCTGCTTACATATGTTGGCAATAAACTACGAAGCAGGCTTGGAATGCTTTGATATTTCTGCGATTGTATTTTCGAAATTCTAAATAGTTTTTTGTATTGTCTTTTTTGTTACTTATTTCAGTAGGTATATTGTGTATTGCGTTGTGCAACAATATTAATAAATAATTTTTAAGAAGTTACTTAAGTTTTTTTTTTCATTTGAGCCCAATGGACCTTTATATTTTTCACGCCCACCTTGACGTCACTAGGGTGACCTTTCTACCAGGTGCACGCGCTGCCGACCGATAACTACAACATTTTAAATATACTCTAAACATTGAAAATAACAAAAACTTAACTAATCTTTCAATATCAACGATGTGGATGTGTTACTTATGAAAAAAACTATTTTTATTCAATGTAAAAATGGTAGTAACAGCCACAAAATTCAAAATTTTTCTACCACTGACACACGCACTGATCTTTTATCCTACTTTTACTTATTCCCAAATATGATTGCTCTGTTTCTTTCACGCGAAAAATTACAAACCACATAGTCTAATCCCGGGAAGTCGGGATTGTATTCTCTGTTATAGTTGCCTGTGTCTCCATTATTCTCTTTCTCTCCTCTCTCCCTCTCCCTCTTTTTCTCTCTCTCTATCTCTCTTTCTGTTTGTGTCGCTAATAACTTTGATTATAATGTTTGAGATAATACTCATGATTTGCTTCCATATATTGAAGTAGGTACTATTTAAGGTGCCCGCACACTGAGGCGAGGCGAAGCGAAGCGCATTTATTACTCCTGATAAAAATGCACGTAATCAAATGGGTGCCCGCACACTGAGGCGAGGCGAGGCGAGGCGAGGCGAAGCGCAGCGCACTACTTCGCCTGCTTGAGGTGCCCGCACACTGAGGTGAGGCGAAGCGAAGCGCATTTATTACTCCTGATAAAAATGCACGTAATCAAATGGGTGCCCGCACACTGAGGCGAGGCGAGGCGAAGCGCAAGGAAGCGTGGTCGATAATAATAATAATAATACTCGTTTATTGACCGTAATATAGAATAATACAATAATACAATCATATAAAAACAAATAAAAGTATTCGGAATTACCGATATGGGTCAATTGGATCTAGGTCAGCAATAATACTGATCTTCCCCTAGATCCAAAGAAATAAACAAAAGTACATTAACTGCATGAATTGATAATTAACAAACTGTAAGTAGAAAAGAGTAATTGAGTAGTAGTATAGTGTAAGAAAGAAATTACTATCAGGATGGATGATGAAGCGCTAATTTTTCTTCTGACATGTGAAAATATATGAAAAATTTCTTTTTGTCTTTTCGTAAATCCGGGAATTAGTGATGAAATTCACCAAAACTGTCTGTCTTTTGATTAATTTCATGTACCCAAACTCTTTTGTTTGGTTTATCCTCTTCTTCCATAGTGGCAATTAAGCCAAGAGCAAATAAATTTTCTTCAGATTCATTTTCATCGAATCACTTCTACACACACAATGATAAATAACTGTTTTATATAATTAGATATTGCATCACGCCCATGCGCACCAAGCCGCCTCGCCTCGCTTCGCCTCGCTTCGCCTCGCTTCGCCTCGCTTCGCCTCGCTTCTCCTCGCTTCTCCTCGCTTCGCCTCGCTTCGCCTCGCTTCGCCTCGCTTCGCCTCGCTTCGTCTCGCTTCGCCTCGCTTCGCCTCGCTTCGCCTAGCTTCGCCTCGCTTCGCCTCGCTTCGCCTCGCTTCGCCTAGCTTCGCCTCGCTTCGCTTCGCCTCGCCTCGCCTCAGTGTGCGTGCACCTTAAATGTTTTGTATATTTTCAATATGTTGTTTCTTTGCTTACATCTATTTTATTGACGAATACTGATGATTAATCGGAATGCGTTGAATAATGTTATAGTAGACTGAATTCTATTAATAATATGTATCCCTATATTTCCCTGAAATTCCATATACTTTATATTCTCTGAAATATTTATCATAGTTATCCTTAGCAATTAACATTGTCTGGGATTTTACTTTATTTATTTATTATCATTCTAAAATCTTTAATACATGTATTTCATTTTTCTCCTGAATTGTCAAGAGCTCTTTTCTTTGTATCAACTACTACCAGGTCGTCTATCTATTCGCTATTATAGCTATTTGATCCATGATAGTAATAAACAGGAAACATAATTCATTAGGCAGTGTATACCACGTCTGCATCACGGTCTGTAACCTCCTCTCTGAGTGTTTGTCTTGCTGAGGTTTCCTTCACTTCTTTGGCGAATGGCGAGAGGCAATGACTGAACTTAGCAAGTATTATTGGTACAGTAGTGATCAAATAACCGTAAGTCATCATAGTCATCATTGATGATACAATGGCGGCCGATAGATATAGCGCCGACATACCTGTTGCAGGGACAGCAAACAAAGAACAAATTGTCGACGGCCCATAACTAAATTAACAAATATTTGAAAGAGTATTTTTGCACACAAAACGTTAGCGGGCCATTAATATATCTATAAACTATTCGTTGCAATGAAAACAATAATATTGACAAAGATGATAATAATTCTAGACACTAAACATCCAATACAAGTACAATATCGACAATATATCTTTAAGTAAACAAAATATTGTTTTTACCTTTTCGACACGGTCTTAGTTTATTACCTAAAATAAGGGGGATAATGTAGAACCGCACTAACCACAAACGAAAAGGTGATACCAAAATAACAAATTTAATCTAGAAGGAACGTGAAACGAAAGCAGCCATGCGGACTTTTTCTGCTAACTGACAGTCTATAGTGTCGACACCAACGCTAGTGGTCACTTGCCAAGAGATGAGTGCGGAATATGAATTACTTTGTCATCAATGTTTTATCCATCGACTAACCATTGTGAACTTTAAATTACCTGATGACCAGCATTGGACCTTTGATGGGACAGCAATGGAAAAATTGTGAACTAGGTCCGACATTGTCCCAGCACTTTACCATTAGTATACATAAACATCTATTACATATTCTGCACAGTTAAACCACAAATGGACTAATGGAAGCTGAAAGTCGCCGACGTTATACCAGTTGTAGAGTTAATAAGCTATTGATTCGTCGCTCTTTGTGGTTGCTGGACATCCCCGACGTTAAGAACCGATTTCGTTCAAAGATAGTCGGCACTATTATATCGATTATATTATTGTGAATATTATATTAAATAAATAAATAGCTATCTATTTCATTAAACTTTCAGTACTTCTGGCGACTACATTTACTATGCTACTGGTTCTTTTATATGTATAAGCTTTTAATAGCTTCTGCCAATGTCTTCTTGTACGTCCCACATACATCTCCTTGGCAGTGTGTCAAAGACGATTTCAAGGTTGTTACCGCAGAAATGAACACACTTTCCTATTTCCACATAGTATTATGTCTGCAACTTGCGTAAACTGGTTCAAAACTGGGCACCCCATCCTTTTCTGAATACTGTCTGTCAAGCAATATCTTTTCTATACTTTCAAGATTTTTTAATAGATTCTCATAACAGCATTTCTTATGTGTGTAATATATATATATATATAATTCATGATACAGACTTCCACTTCTACAGTGTGAATTGAAAAATAGTAGGTAATTGATGCATATACCAACTGATTCATCACAGACAACGCGGTCTATGTATAGAAAATGCTAAAACTGTTTAAAATTATATTTGTTATGAGACAGCAATCTACAATTATGTATTTACAACTATACAGTATGATTGAGATGTGAGCTCATATCAAAATATTAGTGCGTAAAAATAGAATATAAACTTAAATCAGAAACCGACAAAACTAAAAATAAACAGTTTTCAAATCTACTGTTATCATCTAGAGCAGGGGTCGGCAACCTTTTTTGGCCGCGGGTCAAAATCAACCAAAATGCGAGTATTAAAGAGACATTTGGGTCAGAGATATTTTCGTATTAAAACAGCATTTTAGTAAATATAAAATATATATATTATTAAGAAAATAATTACATAGTTGAATAAATTTTATTTATAAACTTTCTCTACGATATCAATGGCTCCCCTGATGTTGAACTTGTGACGTCAATTTAGTTAAGTCTGGTTTATAGTTAGTCGTTTTAAGTCGAACACAAGCATCTGGATTATCAATAGTTAATATGCTCCTGTTTTTGCTTAAAATAAATTTCATTTGTGAAAATATTTGCTCACATTAATAAGTGGACCCGAATGTGGACAAAATGGCAAAGCCAATTTTTTTTAATGATGAAAACCTCGTAGGAAGTGATGCCCAACGTGTTGATATCATGAGAAAATGATTATCTTCTATATTTTCCAAATCGTTCCGCAATTTCTTGAATTTATCCGTCCATAATGTTGAACTTTTAAAATCAATCATTTCTAAACTAAAATTGTCAATTCTTAGATACTCAAAATACTGCAAATTTATAATATTTTCTTCTATTTCATCGGGCTTTATTATAAATGTAAACATTTCTCCATGTTTCTCAAGACTTTGAAACCGACTTTCATATTCACTTTTAATGACCGACATCCAACTTTCGAACATATTTAGATTGCGTTCATCGATATTTTCTTTTTCATGTTCCCTTTTTAACAAGGGAAAGAAATGAAATTTTTTAGTTTTTATGTCAATTTCAAATAATATCAATTTTGAAGTAAAGCTCTTCCATTCCTCATACATTTTCAAAATTGTGTGGTTATTTCCTTGGAGTCGTACGTTGAAATCATTATAATGGTTCATTATGTCTGTTAAGAACAAAAGTCTTAAAAACCATTGTTTATCATTGACTTCGAGATCATTTTCACCGATTTCGTGAAGAAATATTTGTATATCATTAAAACACTCTACAAATCTATTAAGAACTTTGCCCCGACTTAACCATCGTACCTATTTCAGAAAGTAATAACAAATCTCCATATTTCGATTCAATTTCCTCCAAAAAAGCTTTAAAGCGCCTGTGTATTAATGCTGATCGCGCTATTATCATGTTTACGATCTTAACAACTTTTTCCATTACATCCTTAAGTTGTTGTGTAGATGCCTTTGCAAATAAATTTTCTTCATGTATGATACAATGAAACGATAAAAGTGAACGGCCAAGTTCATTTTCCATTAGTTTTACAAATCCAACAATTTTTCCTCTCATACTTGGAGCACCGTCAGTTGTTATGGAAAACAATTTACTTTTTAAATCCAATACTTGCCCATTTTTGAAATTTGTAAACTTTTGTAGTTGACGAAAAATATCAGTACCTTTGGTGGTGTCATTCATTGAAGCAAGAACGCATAGTTCTTCATTGACATTCGAGCTATTTATTGATGCAAATCTAATAATTATTGCAAGCCTACTAATACTATTTATGTCGGTACTTTCGTCAACTGCAATGCTAATTATGTAACAAGATAACAAATCATTTTTGACCTGCTTATCAATATTCTTGACCATATCTTCAACGCGACGCTGGACTGTTCTAGCTGACAATGGCATTTCTTTGATTCTCTCAATTATTTGTTTTTTATTTGCGAAGTCATTAAATAAGTGTTCGGAACAATTTATGAATGCGTTTTTTGAAAACTCGCCGTCTGTAAATGGTTTTCCGTTGGTACCAATGCTAAGAGCTGCAATAAAGCTGGCAGACGTAGTGTGATTGTTGTTGGTAACAAAACTGTTTAAGAATTTATTTTGTTTTCCAAAATTTAATACACGTTTAGCAATGTGTTCAGATTTATCTTCATTTGCCATTTCACTCCCATCTCATGTTTTGAAGAAAAGTGTCGCTCAATATTATAAGTCCTGGCGGTAATTATATCTGTACATAAAGTACATATCAATTTGTCACCATTTTCGATACACCCATACTTTTCTGTCCACACATCATGAAATAATCTCTTTTTTGCTTTTTGTTTGTTCATGGTAATTTTTTTAAATAATGATATTTATTTCACTAGGTCAATATTATTGCGCTACTGTACTACACGTGCTATAACTGACATACAACTGAGAATTTTTATATGTTATACTGGATTCAAATTTGGTACATTCATAACTTTGCGACAAAAATTTTTTGGGAAAAAGAAAAAAAATGTTCGTATATCTTATACTTTATTTTCGGAACTAAAGTGGGTCACTTGAAATTACCAAATGGGTCACTCGGTGACCCACGGGTCATAGGTTGCCGACCCCTGATCTAGAGTATTCTAAAGCGAATGCTCAAAATGTTGGATGCCTCTTTTAAAGTATAATTAAACTCTTGAACTGAATGATTTGCTCCTTAAAAAGAATGTCTGGAAATATTGTTTGGTAGGTTTCATATATCAATTCCCCGTTAAAAAAAAAACAATGAATGTCAAATGCGGGATATATATTCCTTTAACCGGAGTGTCACTTTTACTATCAGCGACGGTGCTTCCGGTGCGGAGTTTTAAATGAAAACTTGTTCGAAATTCCTCCAAAATAATGTTGTATCCTCTAAAATGTTGATAAAACTAAAGGTTGAGCAGCTATTTCGAAAATTGTGATATTCGTATAAATTTTATTTATCAATAATTTCAAGAAAATAAGATATCACCATCATAAAATGTCATTTCAATTGGAAGAAGTTATAATTGCAAATATCTCTCTAAGGAAAACTCAAAATACATTTTCTTATACTTTAAATGTTTTAATTTAGAGCTGTTTTACATCCAAACATTTTTTTACTTTTTCTGATAATATTCTAGAAGTCAATAATCAACATAACAAGTAGACATTTTCTTATTTCCCATGTCACCTATTTCAATACAGTATTACAACACAGACTGTGGTAAATCAGTCTTTGGTGTATTTCGTTTCTTGTAAGGTATTACTTAAATACTTTATTTTAATTAATTTAGAGAACATTTCCATAAAAAAAGGTATTATCCCTCTCGATCAATTAAAACATTAAAATATTAATAAACCATCAAATATATATTTGACAAATATTTTGAAACAAAAAATTAAAATTGATGTATGCTTGCGATAACTAAGTAAATACATCAAGTGTAGCAAAACGCATCATTTTAAATTAAGTTAAGTAAGTAAGTTACTTCTAATTTCCTTATTAGAATTAGCTCCAATATATTTCCCGTTTGCCCAGAAGCTTTTGTCAAATTGTAATTCTTTTAAATATTCCACATAGATAAAAACTATTATAAATAAAATCATTGAAATGTATATTAATACGTTTCAATAATATAGTTATTATCTGTACTTTGATGCGTAGTTTATAGATAAAATGTGAATATGTTCGATAGCAAGAAATAGAAATAAAAAAATGTTTTGAATATAATGAATGTAAGAAATTACAAAGAAAGAGTGAAAAAGAGAATAAGAATATCACCGAGGCAAATATATTTGCTTCGTGTATTTTACAGATAATGACATTAATTGATTTTCTGCCACTAATTAACTTAATGTGGATTACGTTTACCTTTTTACTCTTTTTTATCTCTGCAGGACGCAGCCGTGCATACATTGAAGTACAAGCTTCGTGCACATGTACTTACCTATTTACAACAGATACCACAAAAAATAACTTCATGTGCGTTATTGGTTTCGTTTCGTTTTTCCTTTTCTTGCCTTTATTTTCTTTATTTTCCACGTTATAGAAGGTTTTTGAGCCGTAACGAATGATGCCTTTAAATTGACAACTTTAGCTTAAATGTCGTTGACTTGTTTCGCGCAGGATGGATGATTTAGTCGTTCAAAATTACGGCTGTGTGAAGTATTTTACGCAGCTACTTCTTTATACACACTGTCAGTTATACATATACATATGCTTTACACCTTAGTTTTTCCTTTTTTCATGAATAATGTTATTTTATATTTAAAGAAACATTAGAATTCTGCGTTCTTCTATTTGTTAATTAAGTATTTTCAATAATTGATTGAAGACGGAGATACGTGTTGAAACTCCATAATTTACAAGTAAAAATTAAAATAAATTCAAATTGAGTTCAAAACAGTTTTATTCAATTCACTACAATTGTTTCACCCTATTAGGGCTTCATCAGGTGATGAATATTATAATACAAAATATTTGTAGACGTTCTTATTTATGTCTTTTCCTAAGTGAAGAGGGGGGAGTTTGTGACATTAGGTTAAGAGCGGGAGTAACTTATATATTTAATGTAATATTTAATATATATATACATAACAATATGATTAAGAATATTAAAATTTTTTTTTGAAAACTGATTGTTTACTGTTATTATAAAATTAAACAATTTATAAATATATATATATAACTATAAGAATTATTAAGTTGATTTTAAATATTTAAATTTAACAACGGTGAATTATTCACTTCTAGTTGGTCATTTAAAATAAGGTTTAATTTGTTTAATTTATTTATTTCTAGGTTTTCTAATAAATTTAATTTTTTACTCTTGTCTTGTATATGTAGTATGTCAAACTTATTATTGAATTTATGTTTTTGTTCAATACAGTGGTTTGCATATGTGGAATCTGTTTTTTGTAATTTATAACTTCTTTCATGTTCTTTTATGCGTGTGGAAAAGGATCTACCAGTTTGTCCGATATAAGCTTTTCCACACTCGCAATTTAACTTATAGACCCCAGATTTAAAATTTTTGTAAGTTTTATCTTTATTATTTTTAATGTGATTCTGTAGTTTGTTGTTTGTACGAAATGAAATTAATGTGTTTGTTGTTTTTTGTAAATATGTTTTTATTTTTATGCATAAAAATAAAAATATATACAGTGGTTTGCATATGTGGAATCTGTTTTTTGTAATTTATAACTTATTTCATGTTCTTTTATGCGTGTGGAAAAGGATCTACCAGTTTGTCCGATATAAGCTTTTCCACACTCGCAATTTAACTTATAGACCCCAGATTTTAAATTTTTGTCAGTTTTATCTTTATTATTTTTAATGTGATTCTGTAGTTTGTTGTTTGTTTTTTGTAAATATGTTTTTATTTTTATGCATAAAAATAAAAACATATTTACAAAAAACAACAAACACATTAATTTCATTTCGTACAAACAACAAACTACAGAATCACATTAAAAATAATAAAGATAAAACTGACAAAAATTTAAAATCTGGGGTCTATAAGTTAAATTGCGAGTGTGGAAAAGCTTATACCGGACAAACTGGTAGATCCTTTTCCACACGCATAAAAGAACATGAAAGAAGTTATAAATTACAAAAAACAGATTCCACATATGCAAACCACTGTATATATTTCTATTTTTATGCATAAACATAAAAACATATTTACAAAAAACAACAAACACATTAATTTCATTTCATACAAACAACAAACTACAGAATCACATTAAAAATAATAAAGATAAAACTGACAAAGTTTAAAATCTGGGGTCTATAAGTTAAATTGCGAGTGTGGAAAAGCTTATATCGGACAAACTGGTAGATCCTTTTCCACACGCATAAAAGAACATGAAAGAAGTTATAAATTACAAAAAACAGATTCCACATATGCAAACCACTGTATTGAACAAAAACATAAATTCAATAATAAGTTTGACATACTACATATACAAGACAAGAGTAAAAAATTAAATTTATTAGAAAACCTAGAAATAAATAAATTAAACAAATTAAACCTTATTTTAAATGACCAACTAGAAGTGAATAATTCATCGTTGTTAAATTTAAATATTTAAAATCAACTTAATAATTCTTATAGTTATATATTGTAACAATACCTTTATTAATTAAAGATACAATTACACTCAGGTAAATTCAATAATCTTTATTTTTACTATGTATTTAAAACCTGTATTTATTACCGTTAATAAAAAATTATGATATCTTCTATGTAATATTTATATCCAGTTTCTAATTATCTCAGGTATATTTTTCTACTATGCCGTCACTAACTCAGTTCTTGTTTAAAACATTTAAACTAATTATTTTTATATATTACTAACTTCACTTGATTCATCAAAGTCAAACAGTTGCCTATATGTATTTTATTCAATACCAGCACATATCATATTATATTTACGTCTTAAATTTCTTTTATTTGTAAATCAAATTTTACAAAACAGTAATTCTCAAGTGAATTATTATATGTGTTTCAAATCTATCTTCAATTATCACTTACTAATAACTCAATATCAAGGTATGTACTAGCATACTATTCAAATAATGTAAATAATCACTGACAGTTGTTTTTCTATTTATAGGTTAATATTCTAAGCGTCATATCTTTTTCATCAATTTAATTCAAGATCCTTCTTTACATACCAAATAAAAACAAATATTTCAAAACTAATTTGTTTAATGAACTAGACATATTATAAAGCGGATGGTAGTTCCCAATACAATTTCCAATAAAACATGTACGGAAGTATCAAGCTTGTTTAATAAACTCTTATGGAAATTTATAAATACACGAAATTATAAATTTCGTGAATAGAAATGTAATCAAGTAAGTATATTTGTTATACTATTTTAAAAATACTGTACAGTTCTTATTAGAAAATCAATTTCCCACATAACTTATTTAGTTTTAGTTTGCCAATCAGTTTCTTTGATTTCTAAAATATTTAATGCTGTCAAAAAAATAATGTTGTGAAATGAAAATACAAAATATCTGTTATTAATTATCATCGACGTTATAACGTACGATTATTTAAAAGTTTTCTAAATTCTGATATAATTTTACTATATTCGAAACTGTTAAATTCAGATTATTCCAAATAATTATACGACCTGTCACAAATTATAAACTGGTATTCTTTCTTGTATTCCAAACGATTTTCTTTTTAGCTCTAAGATGACATTTACTGGTTTCGAAGATGTTGATCCTTTCCTTTGCCTATTTTTCTGGAATGCTCGGATCGTGGACTGTATTGACTGCTATCCTGTTATACCTTCAATTCTGCTATCACCTGGAAACTCGAAACTTCGATCGCTGACGTGCTGTTCCTAGATACTTGTCTTCCCACGGATTATTTCTCTTCCGGACTGGAATACCTGTGTTCGACTGCTATACTAATACACCCCAGAATCTCTCACGCCTGTAACACTCGGATTCAATCTGCTTTCTGGAAGTTCTCGAATTCTTCTATTCCGGACTGAAATACTAGTACTAATTCTGGAACTCGAACAGCTCTCCTATATAATAATTCTCTGGCCGAATATGGATTATACTTCTTGGATATTTACCAATATGGTAAGTTTATTTTTAAATAATAATTTTGTATTTATTCGCTTACTTCTCAAATTTTGAGAACTCTTCACTTATTAAGTTAATAGTAACTAAATTCCTTTCTTCTTATATTCTTTCAGAATATTTGGATGATTATAAATGGTGATATTCTTGAAAATATTTAAATCTCCTAAAAAAAAACTGTTTTCTTTTCCACTTTATCTTAATCACTTCTTTAACACTTTTACGCTATAATTGAATACTTTACTATGTATTTATCGGAGAAAAACTTCGTCTTTCCGAAAATACATCCACTGCTTTCTCAAATTATTTTAGAATCTTTTTTTATTTATCCCTCATATCCCTGGCAATAATTCCTTAATTTTTAATATCCAATGATCTTTGTACACACATTGTAATAATCCAAAACATATTTTATTTGTACTTGAATATTTTAAATACCTTTTTGTAATTCCAAAAATTTATCAATTTAATTCTTTACTTTATTTATTACAACCTTTAACACACTTCGGCAAACCAAATACTCAATACTATAACATTATTATTTAAAATGTCAAAATCTGACACTTCTCATATTTGAATTTAAGCGCGCAACTATACATCATTTTTTAACCTTTATAATTCAAAATCCATACTAATTATCTCTACTTTTCAATAGTGTTAATTAAACAAGCTTTTACAAAATAATATTTCATATGAAAATACATCAAGTAATATCTAAAATTCTAATTTCAGAAATGGGTAAAATTAATGCAACAAAGAAACCTGATAGGCAACCAACCACTCGATGCAAGTAGAAAACTTCAATGCACCCCGATATGCAACCAACTTTGCACGATGCACAAAGAAATAAGAACATTTCCATTTAATATTCTCACAATTATTTTAAGTATAAATCAAATACTCCCATAGCTATTTACTTAATTATAGTCCGATTTATTAAATATTATTAACTTTCATTTTTTTATTTCTCACTAAAAAAAAACGTATACAGTATAGTTTATTGATACTAGTACTTCCCACATATCATTGTTCATCGATGCTGGTGAACTACCACAATATATATTTATAAACTGTTTAATTATATAATAACAGTAAACAATCAGTTTTCAAAATTTTTTTTTTTAATATTCTTGATCATATTGTTATGTATATAACAATAATTAATTATTAGGGTTATCGGTCCGTGTATTCTGGTTAAATAAAACTCAATTTGTTCATTCTTCTCTCTATATTTCGATAATGTTTATTATCTTCATCGGGAGAGTGCTAACAAAAATGTATATATATATTAAATATTACATTAAATATATAAGTTACTCCCGCTTTTAACCTAATGTCACGAACTCCCCCCTCTTCATTTAGGAAAAGACATAAATAAGAACGTCGACAAATATTTTGTATTATAATATTCATCACCTGATGAAGCCCTAGTAGGGTGAAACAATTGTAGTGAATTGAATAAAACTGTTTTGAACTCAATTTGAATTTATTTCAATTTTTACTTGTTAAGTATTTTCTATACTCAAGTATAATGTAGAAGGGATAAGAAAATAAGTGGTAATCACATTCATGTTATATCTTGTAACGCAATAAAATCAGTTCATAAACAATACACACTACAAACAGTACATAGGTACGTGAAGAGAATATTGGCTGTAAGTTTTTATGTCGAAAAGTTAGGAATGTCCTTGATTTATGATTGTTCATATTTTGTTGTTCGTATCGTCTTTTGTTTTGTTGCTATGGCTGCTATATTTCCCGGTGCTCCTTTTTATACACTGTGTCATGTAACAATTGCCAATATCAACTTTCTTATTTTAAATACAACTCCCTGTATATTATTCAATTTTTGGATTCTTCAGAAAATTCTAGACATATTTATTGTAAAAATTAACATTATAGAAAGAAAACTATTTGTTACAGAAATTTGCTACAACACACTCAAAAACTTATAAGTAATCTGTTTATTTCTTGATAATGTATAAAAATAAAAAAAAACATTCCTTTTTCTTTTTACCGACATGAAATAAACAAAATCTGTAAACAGTTTTGTTTAAAACGCCTGGCCTTAGCAAACCCGACCGATCAGCATCTTCCAGGGATTATTGTCCCAAACAGAAACATTTTGCCCACTTTTACTTTCTTTTTACTTTCTTATACGTAGTATAAGGAAGTATTGTGATGATGAAAATTTTCGACCTCTAGATTTTTGCAGATGTCCACGTTTTGATGTCCCCTGATACCGAAAAAGTGGTTTTTAAAAAATGTCTGTGTGTGTGTGGCTGTGTGTCTGTCCGTGTGTGTGGGTATGACCACGATAGCGGTCAAACCGCTACAGATATCAATTCCAAATTTTGTATTTACGAATATAATCTCCCTCTTGAGAACTGATTAGATTTTGAGCGAAATCGGCAGACCGGAAGTACTAGTTTACTTCAGTGAAAAAATCAAAATTTGCAAATATTTCGTTAATTACTAAGTTTAAACAAATTTATAGAGAATTCAAATATACTCAGAATTAAATTTGAGAAAAATTGTGTTAATAAAGTTTTTCAAAATTCCTACCGAAAGTAGGTCTTTTACTCTTATCGAAAATCAGTTTTTTGCGAATATCTCGCAAGTCATGCTTTCTAGGCAGGTACATTACGAGTATTAAAATATTTAGAACGTACTTTTAAATATCTTTTGTATAAAAAAAATTTCAAAATTCGGACCGGAAGTAACACTTTTAATCTTACCGAATAACGATTTTCTGGAAATATGTCGTAAATTATGCATTCTATATATATTCATGAAGAGTACAAAAGTATTTAGAGTTGGATATGGAATATGTTTTGTATAAATGAAATTTCAAAATTCGGACCGGAAGTAACACTTTCATACGTATAAGAAAGTCGTGTGGTGGCCACACCTCATTTTTTTACAGTTGAATACGAATGAGATGAATCACCGTAAACGCCGTCTAACCGTTGTTTAATGTGATAAGGTGTATGTATTTTCATTGTACAGTGTGTGTCAAATTAATTAGTCATAAGCATAGATTACTTATTGTAGTTTCTGTTTGATATTTATTCTTTATGCGGAATTATTAACTTAAATTTATTGTAACCTTTGTATTATTCTGATTTAACTTCGTTAAGTTCAATTTGTAATTAAATTGTAAAATTTAAAGTTAAGTAGTAATTTGCATTTGAATGTCTAATGGTAATACAAAATAATAGTGAGTTTGTATAAAATCTCTTTTTTGGCAGAGGATCCTCTCTCTTATATTTCATAACACATAATACCCAATTTTCTTGAAAGAACATTTATTTGTATTCTTTATTCTTTTTATATTTCATTCTAAGTAGTACTAGCGCTATTATTTCTGATCAATTCGAAAAACTTTATTTGTAATAATAGGTTCAAGATTTTTTGTAATTTTTATTCTATTCATTTACTTCTTTGTTTAATGTAATGTTTTAATGATATTTAATATTTGCCTTTCTTAACAATAAATTGTTATTGTTTTTGATGTGATTGTTTTCTTTGAGGAAGATACACCTGGTGTCAGTTTAAATTGAGTTCCGATTTAATCAATTTAATAAAAACGTAAGTGGTCACTGTAGTGAAATAAATCGGTGGCGCATTTACACGGGCAATTATAACATCATAATTAAAAGAGTCAAACTTGCTATACTTTGTGAGCTAGCATTATCAGTGCCACTAACGAACAGGAGCCATTGGCCTTCCTTGGAGGGACCGCGGATCAAATAGGTAATCAATCATAAGCGATTGTTACCTGATAGGTAAGTGGGTGTTCGGTCACACACACGCGGTGATTAAGATTATAAGCACCCTGAGGATAAGTTAGATTTGTGGGTCCGTTGCGTGACACAGGGAGCGACGAGCTAGTGCCGTGACACTGACCGCACTCGCGACGAGCAATGTCGCTAGGGCTGATTGTTTGGGTGACGAAACGACGAGCATCGTGCCTAGACAATCAATTAGTTTCAATTAAGCAAAAATTTATAGTGTGCACCTCGCGTATGTGCATGCATGACGTGTCTGAGTTTGAACACGTTTGAACCTGTTTAAGCCTGTCAGGCCGAGAATTTATGCCGCCTAACTCGTAAAAGCATAAGTAATTACTCTATATTGTTAACATTTTAACACGTTTGCATTCCAATAATATTATGTATTTACTGAGTAATCAATAAAGGAATTATCGCGGATACTTAAAATAAAACAAGAAAAAGAGAATATTGGGTATATTCCGCTGTAGTGCAAACCGTAGACACGTGTTTCTGACTAATTGGTCGTCATCAGTACGGTGTAGCCAAGGAATAAGGTGGGATATCCTTGGAGATAGAAGCATACACGGAAGACCATCAGGTGACAGACCACCATTTGCAGCTTCAGTTAGAAGATCTTCGGCTTTGAAGACAACAACTAACGTCGCCACGAGGAAGACATTGTCAACCTGCGTGCCATCCGAACCCAGGAAAGATAATCAATAAAGGAATTATCGCGGATACTTAAAATAAAACAAGAAAAAGAGAATATTGGGTGTATTCCGCTGTAGTGCAAACCGTAGACACGTGTTTCTGACTAATTGGTCGTCATCAGTACGGTGTTAGTTGTTGTCTTCAAAGCCGAAGTTCTTCTAACTGAAGCTGCAAATGGTGGTCTGTCACCTGATGGTCTTCCGTGTATGCTTCTATCTCCAAGGATATCCCACCTTATTCCTTGGCTACACCGTACTGATGACGACCAATTAGTCAGAAACACGTGTCTACGGTTTGCACTACAGCGGAATATACCCAATATTCTCTTTTTCTTGTTTTATTTTAAGTATCCGCGATAATTCCTTTATTGATTATCTTTCCTGGGTTCGGATGGCACGCAGGTTGACAATGTCTTCCTCGTGGCGACGTTAGTTGTTGTCTTCAAAGCCGAAGATCTGAAGCTGCAAATGGTGGTCTGTCACCTGATGGTCTTCCGTGTATGCTTCTATCTCCAAGGATATCCCACCTTATTCCTTGGCTACACCGTACTGATGACGACCAATTAGTCAGAAACACGTGTCTATGGTTTGCACTACAGCGGAATATACCCAATATTCTCTTTTTCTTGTTTTACTGAGTAATTGATATAATAATATTGTCACAGTTTGACCTAAAAAATTTCCCTGTCTGATTTTTACAACCCGCACCCTAAATGACATTTAGGCACATATTTAGTAAATGTGTGCCAAACGTATTTCGAGTAATATGAAAGGGATTTGAAATAATGAGAAACACTCTGTGCATTTTTTTTAATAAAGACGAATTTCGTTTAGTAGAATTGTCCTTTCCGTTGTTCGTCAATATTTTTCGACTCTATATATTCCAGGAAATACCTAGTTAAAGTTTGAGTAATTCCAATTGTCTAAGAGCCAATGCAACAATATGGTAAATTAGCCTTTTATAGCAATTCGGAGAAGTTTACGATCAGCTACTGGTATTAGATACCAGTAAAATGAAGCCTCGGAGCGTTCAAATACATACCACAGATTGAATGACAGCTTCGGTATTTTCTCTTCTGATAATCGATTCTATGAACTACAACACTCTGTTCACTTATATTGATAGTAATGCGTTACGCAATATACAGAAACGCGCAAGAGAAAAGACCAAAGAAAATATGGTAATTTATTTATTTAATACAGAGGTATATTTTAGCATCAGTTGCTGAATGAAAATAAATTTCAATAGGTGAGAATTTAATGAACAAGGTAAAAGATGAGTTTTTCTTGCGCACGTTTTTATGAGGGTTGGCATTTCGGAACTTCTTGGAAACAGTGTATACGAAACACGTGGTGGGTGGCTGCTTAAAATTCACAAACACCAAAACGGATTGTGAAAATGAACGTTATTGAAAATGTATTAAATCGTAAAATAGTTAAAGATTAATATATTCCGCAATAATGTTATGAATTACAAATTTCTTAAAATTTATAACATCTTAATATATCTGCAGAGAAATTGGCAATGCGTATAGTACTATTACGTCACGATGCGGCTACTTAACTACCGCCATACATATATCGCTCTATTTTGCAAAATTTATCACGCAATGCCAACCTCTACTTTACATATATACTTGAATTAAACGAAAATCTTCATACGAATACGGGATTACGTGGCCGATGAATTAGAAACTCATAAAATGTCCACGCATGTACTCATTCTCCATAATAATATTTCTAACAGAATAAAATTATGTAAACGAAAGTGTTTTATAATCAACTTTTTGCAATACTAATATATCTAGGAAGTGTTTACTTTATCATCTCTTTTGTACAACGATTCATTTTTAAATTTACAATTGTGATTAAATTGATTCAATCATCGTGATTCACTAACTTGAGTTAAAAAAATTGTTTGGGCTATTTCCATCGTTTGTGGAAACTTGATATTCCAACGTTTCGGCAGTCCTTCTACTGCCGTCATCAGGGTTCATATTTGTATAACTCTTTACCACTCGACTAATTAAGAAAAAACTATTAGCAAAAAAGGAAAAGATTATTTTGACGTTAAAAATATTTGACATAATTTGATAAATGTCAAATCCACACCTTTTTTATAAGTTCAGTGTGTATGCGCAATATGCTATTTTTCTCCGGTGTTATTATTCTCCGGTCTTGTGGCTGCCGGTCTTCGGTTAACACATTCTCTCATCATAGGGAGCCAGATATTCTTGATCTCCAGGCTGGGCGTACTGATCGTGTCAGGTGTTATCTTCATATACGCTGTTTCTGACAAAATGTCAAAATATTTTTTTAATTTTTTTAACTCAAGTTATACTTATCCATCGTCAACAATTTCACGTCATGAGTGATTCACTAAATACATCCAAAAGAAAAGACATGTCTTTAATTCACTAAACCTACAAAAATAAATTATAGTTTATGAACCATAGGCACAAATCATGTGATTCAAACTAGTTGTTAGTTTTTAAAAACGATTTATAAAACTTTAGATACGGGCTAACTGTGCTTTGTAATGTTTATTGATATGTCCAAGGCCTTTGGCATTGTTAACCATAATATTTTACTTTGTAAGTTGAAGCAATATGGTATTAGAGGCATTTCTAAATATTGATTTGAATCATACCTTATTACGTGTAAACAAGGCGTCAACCATAGATGTCAACAGTAGAGCAAGACCAGCTCTTTAAACTAATAATATTAGTTTGTTAATAAAATCCACAACTTAAAACAAATTTAACAGTAGAGTAACAGACATTTCCCAATCATATTTATGAATGGATGGATTGCAAGTTAAACGAATTTCGAATTTCCTATATTTTGGTCATGTGCATTGTAAGTGAATATGTCAACGTGAAACCTTTTAAATCAAATTGCGGAACGGCCATGTCAGTCTTTTATATGTCATAATTATAGAAAATATCGCATGTTGAACGTCAAAAGTTTCTAATATCAATACGAATGTATTCAACAGTATTTGTTAATGGTTCTCTGTTATTGTATGACACGCGCAGCTACCATTATAAATGAACATATATTCAGAATTTTGCCATAAAATTAATTATTTCTACAGCATTTTCTTGTAATTCGCTGTTCCCTTACATGTTGCAAGAACATTCAGTCATCATGTAAGTCTTCATTTTCGGATTCTTAGAAATTATTTTGTAATAATAATGAGTAATAGAAATCTCTATATATAAGAGGAATCATAGCGCTTCTTCATGGACAATAGGCTGTCATATTTAACCTCCTTTAATTAGACGCTAGAGGTATATAGTAACAATACATTAGGGAAATTGTAATTGGCTAGAATTACGACCTTTAAGAGTTGTTTCAAGAGTTGAAGATTCTTTGTTCGGTACCTACTCGTTTTTATTGAGCAACATGCTGAATTTTTCGAATCCATTTTGCTATTTTCCTTTTAAACTACTCTGTTCTTTATTGCGACTTTTAGTTATTGTTGTGCATTGTTATAATTTCTTGGAAGCAATTAATGAAAGAACTATGATCAGGTACTCTAAATTTAAGTAGGATTCTTTTAGCTGTCAACTTGAAATCGTTTAACCAGTCAGTCACTTGGCCAATTTATTGCAGGTAATTGCGACGCATGATTAATCGTGGCTCGCTTTGCATGTGGGTATGCCCATTGCAGTCTCCAGATATTTGATAATTTCAGTGTGCTTGGTTGGAGTGGCAGATAAAGCACTCTTACACAGCTTACAATTTTGTTAGCGCTTCTTTCTCCTTCAAACTCTGGCCAAATAAAACGGTATCCTTGCCAGTGGCTTTCAACATAAAAGGTAAAATTGCATGCGGCTTCTTTCGGTTTGTAAAAATAAGATTTCACTCGTGAAATAAGGAGCTATAGAAAATCTCATGCAGATCGAAGTTGACAGAGACGTAGTCAGTATTTTCTCGAGTTCTCTGAACATGATTTGCCTTTTCCCTAGTTTCACTATCTTCTTGTCTTTTGTCCTTTTCTGGTAGTATTTCAAAATGATAACATGAACAATGTTGTTTTCATGACACAAGGAATGCAATATTTTTCAAGATTAAAACTTTTTTACAGAGCGTCAACGTAATTGCTTTTTTTTATTATTTTCAACTCGATGATCCTTATAGAAGAGATCGTTATTTTGTTACTGTTAATTATTGCTTCGGCGTTCTTTCTTTTCGTATCCTTTCTCTATCATTGCGCAGGTATTCGTGCGGTAAGCAATTGTAACGTTTTCGGATTCCCAATAAACAACTCGTGCAATTATTTATTTAAAACAGTCTGTATATTTATACACTTAAAATTAATTACAATATAAAAATATACAACTAACGTATCACACTTAAAACTACCATTAATAAATTAAAATTAGTATTTATTTCTATTACTAATATCTCTGTCCGTATATTTATGTAACAGTTCTATTTATATAACACGACACTATTTATTTATTTCTTTGGCTACCACTATTTATTGCTACCGTACGACTTATATTTATTTATTTCTATATATTTATTTCTACGCGCGTCGGCTACTTCTTAATCCCGAATTCATCCGCAATTACTCATCCCGCAATGAATCCCCATTCCTAGCTCGGTTTGCTGTCCTCAAGGGACGTGATTAAACTAGTGTCACGCGTCGCGACGCGTCTTACTAGGGGTGTGTGTGTGTGTGTGTCTGAATTCAGAGTCTTCTGAGGACTCCCTGTCAAAAATTGGCCGAAATCGACCGTGTGGTTTCGGAGATATGTGTGTTTGAAGTTCGCGCATTTTTCCGGCTTTCGCGTGGATTTTCGTCATGTGAAATCGGTCAAACAGAAGTCCGGGCTTTCGCACCGGATTATTATTTGTTACATGCACATATAATAGATATTCATATAGAATGGGCAACGATATTAATATTAATAATTAAAAGGTGTTTCTTACCCGATTTCCTTCCGGTTTTCGCTGATTCCTACAGGAGGCTGAGTGCCTCCGTGACAGTCTTGTGTTTTCCTCGCGGTTTCGCCGTCGTAGTGTCCTCCAGAGAGGAACTTTCTACGAGGTTTGCCCTGAGGAAAAACTTCCTGTTTAGATCTTGTATAAACTCCGCCAGTGAGTTTATTTCGGCGATCTTCCTGATGTGTACCATCGGCGTGGCCCTCGGTTGCCTCGTGGCGATCCTTAGGCAGCGGTTCTGCACCCTCTCGAGGCGCTCCAGGGTGGTCTTCGGCATGGTTGCCCATGCAGGGCTGGCGTACGTCAGGATTGGCCGGATATGTACTTTGTTCAGTATCACGGCCGCCCTCGTGGTCAGCGCCTTGGATCCCAGCAGCGGCATCAGCTGGCCCATCCTTGCTAGTGCCTTGACGCATGTCCTGGTGGCGTGTTTCCTGAAGGTGAGGTGGTTATCGAGAGTCACTCCCAAGTAGTCGATTCCGCTGGTCCAGTCGACCTCTGCACCTGAAATCATAACTTTAGGGGGGTTTCTTACGTGCCTCTGCGATATTATCGCTGCTTGCGTCTTCTTCGGGTTGATGTTCAGGCTCCATAAGTCGTAGAATTCCTTCACCCTGTCCAGCTGGTTTTGAGCCAACCTGACAGCGATGTCGGGCTTCATGGACTTTGCCACGATTGCGGTGTCGTCTGCGTACAGCGCGTTGTACACCCTGTGGTCTTCTGGCTTCGGGATGTCGCTCACGTAGATGGTGAAGAGTACCACAAGGATCGGCCCTGGGGCCGACCCTTGTGGTACTCCGGATCCCATCCTCCCCGTCTCGGAGTTCACACCGTTAACTACGGTGTTGAATTTCCTGTCGTGGAGGTAGGATCGGAGGGTCTTCAGGATCCTTGGTGGGAAGTTGGCGTTGCGCATCTTCCACAGGAGTCCCTCGTGGCGGATCTTGTCGAAGGCCTTCTCCAGGTCGAGTGCCACTATTACGGTGTACTCGTTCCTGTTGAAGGACGAGGTCATCTGCTCCGTGAGCCTGTACACCTACAGGGTGGTCGAGTGTTGCCTCCTGAAGCCAAATTGGTCCGGGTCCGCTAGCTCGTTGTCCTCCAGGTGATCGGTGATTCTGTGAAGCAAACACGTCTCAAGTACCTTACTTACGGTGCTCAGCAGCGAGATCGGTCGATAGCTCTCCGCCGAGTGGGGGTCCTTCTCGGCTTTGTGGATCGGGACGATCCTGGCGGTCTTCCAGGTATCTGGGAAGTGCGTAAGTTTTAGCATGGCACTGAAGATCGCCGCCAGGTTGGCTATCAACCTCGGCGGCGCCTTCTTCAGGGTGCCATTGACTATACCGTCTTCTCCAGGTGCCTTGTTGGTGGCGAGGGTCTTGATCACCTTCAGGACCTCCTCCGGAGTGACTTCGTCGGGGGCTCCCGCCTCCATCTCGTCGATCTCCCGGAGTGTTTCCTTGCACGTCAGGTCCAGGTCCCTATCTGTGATCTGTTGAGGTGTAACATGATTATTATAGGTTACCGTAAGTAAGTTGGCCTTCTTGAGGTCCGTGTCGATCCTCTCGGCTCCGTTCATCAGTTCCGGGATGGGTCTTCGGTTCGACTTCAGAAATCTGGGTATCCTGTGGGGATCTGCGTCCTGGTTGCGCTCCACGAACTCCTCCCACTTCTCAGCCCTGAACTTCTGGATTTCTTCGCTGATGGTCCTCTGTAGGCGATGCAGGTCGGTCTTCAGTCCTGGAAACCATGTCCTGTGGTATTCCTTCCGTAGTCTGTTCTTGGATCTGATCTTTTCCACGATTTCTCGCGGTAGGATCTCTCCATCGAACGCTCGGCTCTTCTTTTCTGCGGACTTGATAGCAGCTTGGATGTGGCCGGTTGTTGTATGTGGGGATTCTCACTCACCTTCTCCGCCACCGGCTTCCTGTAGAGACTCCAGTCGTGCTTCCTGGGGCCGACACAGGCACTGAGCGTTGGGAGTGCCAGGTAGGTGTTTACCAGCACAGGATAGTGGTCGGATGACAGCTCCTGGTGCGTCGGGCAGGTGGTGAGGAACGGCCACCTCATCAGAACTGCTATGTCCAGGACGTCGTCATCGTGCAGGTCGTTGGCACAGTAGTGCGTGGGTTCTGTCGGCGCGGTGATCACCACGTCATCGCGCTGGTCCGCCCACGCCCTCAGGTGTACTCCGTTGGCGTTGTTGTGTCGGGAGTGCCATGAACTGTGTTTGCAGTTCAGATCTCCCGCCACGAACACGTGGTCTGCTAAATCTGAAAAATTGTCAAGATCTTGCGTGTTAGGTTGGCGCGTGGGTTGATTGTAGCATGCCACAAACAATGCCCTCTTGCCTCCACGGTTTACACTTACTGCTACTGCTTCCAGGGAGTTATCCGGTAGGATGAACTGTGAATGCGGCAGCGATCTCTTGACGATTATGGCACTGCCCCCACCTTGCGTGGGCCGGTCAGTTCTGTAAACAAAGTAATTACATAATTTGAAATTCATACCTGTCTTCAGGAATGTTTCAGATACGAACGCGATGTCGATCTGCTTTTCTTGGAGGAAGTGGCCGAACTCTTCCTTCTTGTCCGTGATGCCCCGGGCGTTCCAGTAGGCAAGGCGGAGGTTTCTAGAGTTGCTGGTGTAACTCATTGTCCGAAGATGGATTTCGCCAGTTCTACGAAGAAGTTCATCTTCTCCAGGTAGTTGTCCAGCTGCTCCAGCTGCCTCATGCCTACGGCGACCTTCCTAGCGATCTGCTGGAAGTTCTCGAAGGAAGTTCTCATCTCTGCAAAAGAAATAACTTCCTCAGCGGAGTTTTCATTAGGTGTTCTTACCTGACTGGCGTAGACAGGTACTGCTGGTTCCTTGGCGGGCTTCTCCTTCTTCGGAGTCGCTGCCTTCGGGACCTCGGTCTTCTTGTCCTTCTTGGGGACTTCCACGGTGATTTCCCTGTGCTTCTGCTGGTTTTCGGGCTTCTGCTTCAGCTGCGGAGGGGCCACCACTTCGGAGAACTTAATCTCCGCCGTGACTGGCTTCCTGGGGGCCGGAGGCGGCTGCGCCTTCTTCTTCAGCGCCGGGAAGCTGGCTGCGGTCTTCTGAGGAGCCGGCACTTCCGCCCGCATCTCGCCCTGCTGGGCTCGCTGGTCACGGTTCCTCTTCAGGATCCTCTGGTATTCCGGGCATCCACGATAGCTGGCGGGGTGGTTGCCACTGCAGTGGGCACACTTGGCGTCCTCGACAGTGACCATGCAGCCTGAGGTGTTGTGCGCTCCAGCGCACCTGGTGCACCTCCATGCCAAGGTGCAGTTTTCGGACGAATGTCCGAAACGCTGGCACCTGTGGCACAGTATGGGCCATCCCTCGTGCGGAAGGGTGTGATCCGGACGCTCATGTAGCCGATGGTCCGCACGTCGTATATCTTCTCGATCTGGTGCCTCGGCACGTAGATCATGTAGACCGACGTAGGTATTCCCTTCCTGTTCTTAAGGTTGACGGCCTTGGTGACGTCAAACCCTTGATCTTGCAGCGGTCTCGTGATTTATTCCTCCGGGGTACCTGGTCTTCGCTGGAGCCTAGCTTGACGCAGAGGTGGTCCGTTCTAAAACTGAAAGTAGAATTAGTCGCTACTACCTTCAGTTCCTTGGCGCACTTCAGGAAGTCCGTGTCGAAGACGTAGATCTTCGGCACGGGGGCCCTGGTGCGCGGAGCGGTGTTTGGGGCTGCTGCCGTCTTGGGGGCCGTGGTGACCTTGGGATCTTCGGTGACTTCTTGCATCTCCATGCCCTTCTGGGTTTCCTGCTGGTTTTCCACTGCGGAGGTGGAGGGTGTCGGCGTGTCCTTTTGGTTTTCGTTGGCCTTGCTTCTCTTCTTTTTGTCTTTTCTTTCTTTGTTCTTTCTTTTCCGTTCCACTTTCGTGTAGGATGCGTCGGTGTCGGCGTCCGTTTCTTCCGTGTCCGTGGCGATGGGTGGGAGATCCATGGGCCGCTTCAGTTTACCTGCAAGTATAATTGCATTGCGCACAATGTCCATCGGCTCGATGAATTCTCCCTTGGGAGTCTCCATGGCCGTGTTCGTAAAGGTGTAACCCTCTTTTTTATATTCCTATAAATCAGTTTATAGGAGATATAAACCGTACGAAAAGTACGTTTTGTTCACATGTGTAAAAACACAAATTGCAGAAGTTCGCAGAAGTTCGATGATCTAGTCGTAGCTTTACAGCATTCGCCTATTGCAGTCGAAAATCTCGGAGGAGCAAGTAAAAAATAAGACTGTTCTGTGCGAAAGACAGAGACAGAATTGAATCCCCATCGGTGATCCAGTCGCCTTATATACACATACGAAACATCTGGAGCATTCGCGTATCTCTCTCTCTCGATGCCTGCAGAACATTCGTCCGATATTCTGTCGCCCCAGCACACGTGATTCACTGCTTTATGATGCCTACCAGTCGCGTCGAGATGATTTATGGCCTTTTTTTTTTATTGTCGCTCGAATGTCTCCTGGTTTCGTTACACAATCAATGTATATTATATTTTCTTCTGCTAAATTTATTCCTAGCGCGTGCTTTTCTCTTCTGTCAGGGGCCTGATTCTCGAGTCGAGAGAACAGAGATTTCGAGAGATTAATGGACGGGATTCTCTTGAAATGTTAAAAATCGTATTCTTGAACTTGAGAGATAGATCCCTTCTCTCAAGAGTTGTGAGGATTTACATCTATTGGTTCAAGTCAAGCGAACATATTAAAAGTTAAGAGAAGCATGCGCATATCGACATATCGACTTAAATTTTGTACATGTGACAGCGATCAATGTTTGTTATTAAGGGGAGAAATATCATTATTCAGCAGATAATTTTTATGTTTTTTCATGTATATGACTTTCCACATATCTAAGTTTCTATTGTTGCTTTGTTTAACTAAACTAACATTTTCTAGGCTGAAGTTGTGACTTGTATCAATATGATGTAGAGCTAATGCGGATTTTTCTACATTGTGTAATTTGACATGAGCCATGTGTTCTTTATATCGTATTTAATCGTTTCTTCTGGTTTGTTATCTTGTATACCGACATCGGTTAACACTTAAGACACTCTTGAAATATGTATTAAACTTTTGAGTAATATCTTATTTAGAATTGTTAATCCATAATCCTGTCACTGTTAAATTAACCCGTTGTCTTTCTCAGAAATATTTGAACTAATTCACAGAATGATATATTGTTAATATTCGTTGTAATTTTGCTTTAATCGTTTTTCAGCTACCTTTAAAATTGTTCTGTATAACATATATTTTTATTATAAAATGTCTCGTACATAATTATATATTAAACTTTTCATTAATATCTTATTTAGAATTGTAATCCGTAATCCTGTCAGCGTTAGTTTTACCCGTTCTTTCTCATTAATATTTTGTATTTCCCATTGAACTAATTCTCAGAATTTTATACTGTTAATATTCGTTGTAATTTTGCATTAACCGTTTTTTCACCCTACCTTTAAAATTTGTCTGTATAACATGTATTTTTCTTATTATAAAATGTCTGGTAGGTAATATGTTTAAATAGTTATTAAACTAATTTTGTGAAAAAGGTGTCTTATTTTATTTTATTATTTTTATTATTTTAATATATGTTACATTATTTCTACATGTATGATATGTAGAAAACAATATTCACATTTCGATGTTTAGCTTAACACTTTCCGGAAATCCAACTGATATAACCGATAAACCCTTTCACCATTACACACGTTATTTAAAAGATATTGTTTTCGTATTACATATTACCTAATATACACTGTTCTATACAACAATTGTCCTAATCCGCCTTCATTTGCAACCTGGCAACATTGCACTGCTATTTCCTACACGATCGACACACATCCCTACCTAAAAACAGCTATTCTTGAAGTTAGGAGAACGAGGGATGGGAGTGTGATCTATCACTTCTCTCAATAGAACGTTCACTTCTCTTAAGTTCGAGAATCGGGGCCCAGGTGATTACATGAACATCGAGAGAATGAAGGAAAAAAGGATTAAAAATTTTCTAGTTAACTACATTCACTGTAAAATTTGGGAGTTTCCTATTCAGCTTCATATTAAAAATTATGTAGTCACTCTGCCTGTCTGTGCTGTCTATTTTCAAAACGGTTTTATAATATCTCATTAAGTAATTTATTTTCATAAATGTTTAAATGTCAGTGGTTCGGAAACGGCGTGGAAATCACCGATCACAAGGAAATTTCACAAACTGGTTCCGCATACTCCTACTACTCAAAACTTAAAACTGAAAAACTAGTATTGATTTTTCTATGAAAGAAACATTAGTCAACAATCAGTCATCTGGGAACTTTAACTTTAAAGAATTAAGTTTATTAGATAAAGGTCTAAAGGGGTCCACACACTGCGGTTTTGTTCGACAGATTTGTTCGACGAACAAGTCTGTCGAACAAGACCGCAGTGTGTGGGCCCCTATTAAATAGATATGTTCAGCAGCTTTGTACGCTAACATCAACGACGGTTTTCGACCCACACACTTCAGATTTGTTCGACAGACTTGTTCGTCGAACAAATCTGCCGAACAAATCTGTCGAACAAAACCGCAGTGTGTGGGCCCCTTAAAAGATTGTTTGCCAAGCAGTGGGGTTCCTATGGAGGAGATTATTGCAGACACCGAGACCTCTATCAAAACTTTTGCAGATCCTGAAAAAAATTTTTTTAAGAGGGGCCTGCAAGGTTCAAATCCAGGAAAACTTATAGCAGCACAAACAATTTGCAGTCAGTGATAAATAGAATACGATTAAAAATCTCAGAACCAAAGACTGTTTTTACGTAAAAGCTGATAAAGGCAAACAGTTGGTAATTATGCACAAAACCGATTATTTTAACCGGCTTAATCATTTAATATCAGATGGACCTTATGTTCAATTAAATAAAAAAAAACCTCCCGAAGATAATTAAACAAACTAAAGACGCGTTAAAAAGTTGTCCATATTTAATAACTCCTTCCCTTAAATTTCGTTCAAATGTATGCAATCCATTTTTACCTAGAGGCAATTCTTCTTATTTGAATTAAACTCGAAATTTACTACAATTAATTTCACAATAGAAAAGGAAAACAATGATCAGCTACCATTTTCAGATGTTTTGATTATAAAGAATAATAATGATACATAGAAATAGATATCTTCCGAAAAGAAACCAACGTCAACAATTTTACAACAGCGGATTCAAATCATAGTTTTCAGCAAAAGATGGCTTCTTTTAATTTTCTTATCAATCGGTTGTTAAGTTTTCCACTTACAAAGGATAGATATGAAAAAGAAATTAGTTTAATTAAAAAGATCGCGAATGTACAATGGTTTCGATACAGAAATAGTAACTAAGCTTATTAGGAGACATAAATGTAAGAAACATATTCAGGATACTACATGTTTGCTACCTCAAGAAACTCTTGGTTATAAGTTTGTTTCTTTGTCGTATCATTCAGTCACACGAAATTTGAACAGCATTTTTAAAGAACGGGATCTACAAATCGCGTTTAAATCGGGCAATTCATTAAAATTACTCTTAGGGAACGCTAAACATAAAATTGAGATAGATCAAAAATCTGGTGTTTATGAAATAACCTGTAAAGATTGTAATCAAAAATATGTAGGGCAAACTAGGCGTTCATATACAACTCGTTACAAAGAACACATTGCACATTTCAGACACAACAGACAGGAAAAATCAAGTGTTGCTCGAATACTTTTTTTGCTTTATACAGATTTCTACTGAAGATGATAACTTAGTTGCCGAAATACGTATATAGATTTTTTATATATTTTTTGTGGTAAGGGATTTTTCATTTTGCATTTTATTTCAGATTTTTAGCCACAGTCTCCATCCATTATTGGATCTTTCCATTGTTGTCTTTTTTTACATTCTTGATTTTTTCATGATAATCTACTTCTTTGATAGTTTTGGTTTAGATTTCCTCTTCGATACACTCTAATCCATTGTCATTAAGAGTCTTGTGTTTTCATTTTGACTGTATAATAAATAAGCATGTGTCTGCACCTGTTTAGAAAAAGCAAGATGAATTTGTTGACGACTGACTACCTTTTATCCGTGAATAGGTAAAATAATACAATAAATTCACATTCTTGCATACTGGGAATATTACATCAAATATTTAGACGTACATAATTTAATTTTATGACTTGATGACGTGAAATACACGTGAACAAAGATGCGATATGGATGGCTAGTGAAAAGTAAATGTTGTGGAACGTGAATTTATAAGTCAGTCTAACGTTCCGGTGAGCGACAATTTTCAAATCGCGAATGTCGTGTCGCGTTACTAACAAATCCAACATATCCGAAAAGACAACCGGTGGCTCTCTTTTATGCACGACGCGACGGCTAGTAAGCGAACGAAATTAAGTTAAATACACAACAATCGGCCGTCAAAAATGTCGTTTTCACCTAGCGGACGGAATTTCTAAACGAAAGAGGCAAGAATATGTACGATAGTTTGTCGTTTACATTTGGAAAAGATAACATTCTCCTCGTGTATAAATGAGAACAAATATCATTTATATCATTATGCATGATGTATACGTGCGAAAGTTTCATTCAAATAATTTTAGAGAAAATTAATGAAATATTAAATATGTAATACTTACATATATAAGAACGATGCACCGTTGAACCGCTGGCATTTGAAAATTGCAATATTAAATTCGAAATTAATGAATACAAATAAATAGAGATAAAATTTTTTGAGAAACGAATTTCTTCAAGCACACCACTGCGGAATGAAAAATGAATGGATCAAGTCGAGTTTCAAATGTGAAACTTATTTTCAACAACTTACATTACTATTGAGTAATATTTTGGATTATTTCCTTCACCCGTCAAATTTAAATTTTGTTAAATCACAATCAAAACTGAAGTAGAAATTAACCAATGAACGGTACCGGTTCTTGATATCAGCGACTATTACAAATCGACTATTCAAATGTAGGTAACAAAATCAAGTATGTATTTTTTTATTAAGTGGCAAACGTGTCAAATAGATGAAAATGTCCGACAAAAAGAGATTTAGCGATGTTTCGGATGAAATTATTGATAATCACATCGATTTGACAACTTCGATAAATACAAAGAGAAGTAAAGACAGGGTCCGGAGACAGTTCACGCAGTTTTGTGACGAATGCAAGTATATTTTGGACGAGTCGACGCCAGTAAGTAAACTGAACGAAATTTTGAAAGACTGGGCATGGAACATGAAAAAAGAGAACGGAGATGATTATAGGAGTATACTGTAAAATGTATGTGGAATTCTACCGCCAAAAGTCTTCAAGAGTTATATTTTAAGAAGCATAACATTAAAATTGATCCTTTTCAAGGAATTGAATTCAAAAGTTCTAGAGATGCTCGTAATAGCAAAAGACGAGTACTGCAAAAACTTCCAGATAAACGAAAGCAAAGTGCGACCTCTTTAAGTATGGACAATTTATTTGATATAATAGACCATTGTGACGAGACAACGCCAAATGGACTTCAAAAAAAATTCTAAGTTTTAGCTTCCGTGGAACTGGCATAGCGTGGAGGGGAAGGTGTCAACTGCTTCGTACATTACTTCAAAATTGAAATTAAATCTGATGGAACTGAGTCGGGTAGAGTAGAATATAATCCCATATTTAGTAAGACCTGCCAAGGAGGAAACCATAAATGCGCGGACAGTAAATGGTTGACGCCAAATATTCAAAATTCAGATCGTTGTCCAGTCAGAATTTTTAAAACATTAGTTGGGAAACGTGGACCTAATTTTACCTGCGATCGGCTGTTTTTGACGCCTAATCCATTTTGGAAGAAGAAAAATTCCTTCTGGTACAAAAACTCGCCTATTGGGAAGAACGAAATTTCGAAATGGACCAAACAAGGAGCAGAATCTATTGGTTTAAATACCAAATGTCTCAAAATTACCAACCATTCTTGCCGTTCAACAGCTGTATCACAATTAGCCAAATCGGGAGTGCCCGAACAACAATTGATAAAATAACTGGTCATGCCAATTCTTCCTCGATTCAGCCCTATTTACAGATGGACCAACAGCATCACCAACAGATTTTGAATCAGTTACGAGGGAAACAAAACAAGGGACTGGAAACAAGACTTTCCACCTCATCAGAGACGATTGTGAGAAAAACAGAGTTTGTAAAATCATCAGCAACACCAGGAAATATAACATACAATACTTGTGTGTTCAATTTTGGTTCAAAATAATTTATAGTTCTCTTTTCTTAACAGATAATAAAATATGATTATTTTGCTCATTTTTTACTATGAAACTTGGTTTAGGAAATAATCTTAACAAATATAGCTCGAGCTTGATAAGTAGTCGACTATTACATTGTTTCAATTTTTCTCGTGTGCCTCCTAAAGCTCTCGTGCTCTAGTCAAATTATTAATGCCAATTTTGGTCTCGTCAAATTGACCGTAGCGCACACTCGAAAAATTGATCACAATGAAATAGTCGACTATTTGTCAAGATCTCGTTATATTATCTTTGAAAAGAATAACCTTATACAGGGTGGTTCACCGGGAACTGAATCGATCGATTGCGGAAAAACTATAGCTAGGAATGATCTGAAATTTTGACACTATACTAAAGTCGATGGGGGCCATTCGCCTAAAATATTTTCAAGATGGACACACTTCGGGCTATGCCAGAAGTAGGCACCAACTTCCTAATTTTAAATAGAATAGCCTGTATATTGTCAGGTTTTTAGATTCTACGTGAAATTATAAATATATTTCATGTATGATGTCATATATCTAAGTGTAACCCTTTTTGACTTATTGAAATTCTTATGATAAATTTGACGTTTGCAGGCAGAAAATCAGTAGCACTTTTCCCATATAAAGATGAATTTATTATTTAATTTGAAGTAAATTCTCTCAAATATTAATTAAATACTATTTGTATAACATTGTTAAAATTATTAATACAGAGTGTGCGAATTATATGTCTGAAAACGAATTTGGAAAAATTGCCAAAAGACATTTTTTTTTAATGGGAAACGGCAGCTTTTATAATTTTGTCTTATTCTGCATTAAAAATAAGGATAACTTTGTATAAATATGTCTATTATAAAAATTGGTAGTTTTCGAAATATTGGCAAGTTAGTGTTCTTATCTTCTACAATACATACTGTTTGCGTTAGTTCTTTTTTCATTAGTTAGGCATGACAGTATTTACAAAATTATAAATTGTCATTCGTTGAAGAAAAGTCATTTACCCTATCATAATTACAATAAGTCATGTCGGGGCGTTTAAATTATACAAACGATGACTATTTAAATTTATTTATTATTTATGGGGAATGTAATAGATATCGAGTTGCAAATGTATCATATGTTCTTTACATAACTTTATTACATTTCCCATAAATAATAAATACATTTTATAATCATCGTTTGTATAATTTAAGGGGGCTTACGCAGAGATGCCGACTAACTGCCGTGAGGAGGGCGTAAAGTGGTGGCGCCATATGCGCTAATGTAAATTCTGGACTTTACAATGTTTCGTTAAAACAATAGTACCGCTTGTGTTTACGAAATATCAAAACGAAATTTAAAACACAAATGAACAAAGGCTCAATGCATGCTCGACTGGAATTAATTTTTAAAATAAAGTCTCTGAAACTGTGTTATGATAAATTTTGCCAACTATGAGAGTGAAATGTAGGAGTAAATAATTTGAATTATAAGAAAGTACTGCCAACGAAACCTTGATTAATCCTTTGTATTCAATTTAATGCAAAAACATAATAAGAAAAACAAAAATTTCTGATGTTTGTTTTATTTTAACGAATACATTACATCTGCGGAATTTACATTAGCGTATATGGCGCCACCCCCTTACGTCCTACCTCACGGCAGTTAGTCGGCACCTCTGCGTAAGCCCCCTTAAGCGCACCGGCAACACTTGAAATTATGATAAGTTACATGACTTTTCTTCAACGAATGACAATTTATAATTTTGTAAACACTGACATGGCCAACTAATGAAAAAAGAACTAATGCAAACAGTATGTATTGTAGAAGATAAAAACACTAACTTGCCTATAGTTCGAAAACTACTAATTTTTATATTAGAGATATTTATACAAAGTGATCCTTATTTTTAATGCAGAATAAGATGAAATTATAAATGTTGCCGCTTCCCATTTAAAAAAATTATCTTTTGGCAATTTTTCCATATTCGTTTTCAGGCGTATAATACGCACACTCTGTATTAATAATTGTAACAATTTTATACAAATAGTATTTGATTAAGCCATCTATTTGAGAGAATTTACTTCAAATTAAATAATAAATTCATCTTTATATGGAAAAAGTGCTATTGATATTCTGCCTGCAAACGTCAAATTTAACATAAGAATTTCAATAAGTCAAAAAGGGTTAGACTTAGACATATGACATTATACACGAAATATATTTAGAATTTCACGTAGAATCTAAAAACCTGCGGCATCGATACTAGTAAACAAGACATGAGGATAGAGTATATGTGTATTCTACAGTCCACCGCAAAATAAATCGAAGTAGCGACTTACACTTAAACTTTTTTCGAAATTGAAATGTAGACACTGCATATTGCTGTGACCCTTGCAAATTGATAATATAATGAAATTATTAAAACTCTTTATTCTTAAATTTATGAAGGTTCACGCATATATCCCAGGAAATTAACCTTTTGCTAATCTGAGATCTTACTACTTCTGCAAAAATGTAGGTTAGGCAATGTCGCACTTCACTAGCTCACTTAATGGTATCTCTGTTATCTTTTATCTCAGGGGCAGAATTATTCTTTTTCCAAAGGATTGTGCTCTTAAGTTTTTACCGGTTCAGATACATTAAATAAAAATGCAGAAATATCTTACAATATAATTTATTAAAGATACTATGAGAAATACTGATAATAAAATAAATAAAAATTGTATTCACAAACAAAACGAACTTTCCTAAATAACTTATTTACAAGCCACCATACATGATATTAGCATGTAATAGTGTATATAAACTAAAGTATAAATCAAAATCACGTATAACACATGAGTACGTGCTTAGTTTAAAATTTTCGTGTAATCAACAAAACAAAAGAAAATCTCTCATCATTAATCTATAATGTGTAACGACTTATATTGGTTATGATTATGAAACAACATTTTATTCTTATTTTTGTGCATACACTAGAAAATAGACTTTGCTTTGATTCTAATCCTATTGTTATGCCTTATTTATTATTCTTGCTGAGCTCCGCATTATCTTGGCATCGTGCAATGTGTATGATACCTTAATTCTTATTTCTTTTGACGGTGTCTGTATGTTTGATAATTACTATGACATGGCCTACGTTTATTGACTGAATACACTTCATTCTCTTTGAACTAGATTTACTGAAGTTTAATTCTAGGTCCCTACTAGCACTCAGACGTCTAAAACGCCTGTATTTTGAGGTTACTTAAGACTACGCTTTATAAGGAGTGTTTTCCGTGCTCGTAAAACCTATGTTATGCTGACCTACCTGTTCGCACCGTTTGTTCTAATTTTCGGATGCACACTTTAAAGGGTTCAACGACATTTTGAGTTTTCAGGTTACGATATCTGTGAATTCCCATATGTAATCATCTTTAGTTTTATTGTGCTACCATGCAGCCTTGCTGTGAAGGAGGTTATTTTACTGTGATGCTTTTCAGCACGTTTGTTTACATGTGTCCACTGCATCATGTATTGTAGCAGACGAAAACTTTCTTGGGCTCTCTTGACTGTTTATGGTTACTAAAAAAAGGGGGCGTATTTGTAATTCGAAGTACAACTGGACACTGTGCATACTTATTTCCTTCCTTCACGGACATGCTCCTGTTGTTAACAGAGGGGTTTTCCGCGGGGATCTCATCTTGGGACTCGTTGTCGTGCATAACCTTTAGAACATATATCGTCGCATCTACGTCCGATACCATTCGCCTGCAAAGACCGGTTAGATCGGAGCAAAGTCCGTCGATGCTTGTGTGCATTATCTGATAATAATTAATCTATTTACCTAGTATCTGGGCTATTTTCCGTGGTGTGTTTACTCTTTCAAGCATGCCGTGCATATTGTTTACAGATCTGTTGGTTACTTGTCATGCGTGCGCTGGTGTGACGGACAGTTCGCACAATACCAACTTTTAGGCGTGAACTTTTCCTTTCGTGTTATCTAACTTTATAATCTTACGTACATTGTGAGTGTATTTCAATAACTTTTGTCATCATCTTAAGTTCCGAGGATGTCTGTGTTTAATTGTATAGGTCACGTTACTGACGCTCTCTTTTGTAATTAAGTTTTGTGTTCGTTAATTTTATTTGAATTTTTCCCGCGTTCATACCCAAATTGTTTCCGTGACTCGCTATTTGAATGCCTGCGTGATGGCTATAGCGCATTAGTTGCAGAGAGCACATTTTCCGTTTTTCAATTTCAAGTCGTACTTCATGTGGGGTGCATTTGTCCAAGGCTACTTGTTTCTTGAAAATTATTTCGTATGTCTTAAGAGAAGACTTTAACGCTGCGGCGGCTATAACAGATAAGTAGTGATTTCGTTATCTTAGATAGATATTTTCGGGGGTGTTATCGTGAATTATCGTCACCCTAAAATTTTTGTGGATCCTCATGGTGGACTGCAAGTTTTTCCATATCTTGGGCATTTGGTGACTTTGGAAATCGTTTATCGCGGTTCTCCAGGAAACCTGGGGTGAGTGTGTGTAAATTTTGTGTAGACTTTCAGAGTTTTATCTCAGCGTTTTTTTTTAAATCAATAGGAACTTTTAGTAGTACGGGGCAATTCAACATTAACTGACGCCGACTTGGCGGCCGTACTTTTCCGTTAAGGATCCCAGCGTCCTAGACGATCCTTCGTTGTACTTTGCCATCCATCACAGAGGCTTCTGCGAGGAATCTTCTCCTGCGTTAGAACCATCAGCAGCTAGGGAGTTTCCTTTCGCACCAGTGGCCAGTTAAGTACAACAATAAACTTTTCCTTCTACATGTGTCTCGGCTGATTCGTCTAATCTAAATCTTTTGCCAGTTAGGCAGGACAGTACGCAAGTTTTTTTAATTAACTAGTGACTTGCTGACCTTTTAATAAACCACTAATTCATGTGTTAGGTGTCAAAAACCGTAATTTAACGTATCTTTTTTTGTAAATTTGATTATGCTGTATACTGGGAGATTCCAGCAGCAGTACTTTTGTTTTAGTACTCACTGTTTACGTATTCTGGTACAACCGAAGTACGCTTCAAATTTATTTTACTGGGTTTAATTCCCTACCGTATTATCTTTGACTTGTCATAATTTTGTAGAATAAAATTATCAATGTTTAACCGCGCTAATTAAATAACCTTTGTTTACTTTAAATTCATTTCGTTAATTTTTTTTAACTTTAGTTGACTGTTTAACATTTAGCATTTCATCCTTATAGTATTTAACACATCTACCTCTTACAAAATTCAGAACATTTATATAAATCTATCAGATTGGAAATCGTAGATTTTAAGTTGTAACGCCCTTAGTAGGCTATTTATTTTTAATCTTTTGTAATGATATTGTAAGGTCGAGGAAACGTTTCTGCTACCGCCCTACCTCTTGTGAATACAGCGGAGGTTATGTTAATTTGTTAACTAATTAATTCAAACTTGCTGAGGCTTAGACCTCTAACTAACCACTCAATGTGATTGCTTTCAGTCGCATCATTTTGTTTTTATTAATTACTTATTCCAAAATACATATATAGTGCGTTTAAACTCTAACATTTACCTTCACTTTCTTTTTCAATATTACCATCTTTTTTATATTTATACCAAATTTGTTTAAATACATAGATTACTGTTTACCTTTTTATTTATCATTGGTTATATTAACCCCACATCTCTTGACGTAGTTAGCGCATGAAAGAGGTTTGTATATCGGATCCTATACAGGGTGATCCGTAGGTGAATCCCGCTGGAGGGACACAGCCAGTGGCAGATCATTAAGAACGCAGGTAGGTTACCGTTTAAGGTAGCATAGTGTCCTGGTGCCCGGACAACGTCGCTCGCGTCGTCGCCGACCGACGCTCTATTCTTTGTTCATTTTACCTGAACCGTCACGCCATCTGCGATTTGAGTTAGCTCGGCCCTGCGTTTTTCATTTTCAACCACCTCACTACAGTGATCTCCTGATACCGTACCTTATCTTAGTCTATTATCTTAGTGCGACGTTGATGCGGGTGTAACACTATCCAAATGCCTTTTCTCGCTTTTAGGCAACATTCCCAAAGCAAATTAACATTAAAGAGTCAAAGTCCCATCCTATGAGTTTATCCTTTGTCTCACTCACACAATCTCTAGTGTTAACAAGAAGTAATGACAATCATTCACAATTCAAAAAAAAAATTAATTACAAGTGTTTAGATATGCATTAAAATGCTGATTTTGTGCTGATATTAATTTCAATCAAATGCCGTTTCTCGCTTATGAATAATATTCTCATCACAAATTCATATCAGAGATTCAATTAGGGCCCCATTCTACAAGTTCATTAATTGCATAACTTGTTTAACACATCCCTAATTCATAGAGTCCCAACATGTCAGATTTCAATGCACAAACACAGAAAAACAAAAAAATCATAAACTCCAAACAATAAAATATAAATTTACCAGCCTTATTAACTTTCAATATAAGTCACCACACAAAAACAATAAAACACTTTATATGCACAAAGAAAACTCTATACAAACTTACCTTAGCTCTTCATATAAGGCATTAAACTCTTCCATATTCATCTTTAATTACTTTAATTTATACCAATTCTACAATAAATAACAAATGAGATATAATAAATATTATATAGAAAAGAAAAAAAAAGTGTCTTTACTCCAATTCAAAGAAAATAAAACGCTTTACAAAATACCCTTATTCAAAAAAAAAAAACTTGTTATAAGTATTATAACTTCCAGAATCTTTTATCCTGACATGTAGCGTATGGCCATGTTGTTTTAAAATAAAATATTCCGGTCTGTCCAACATACATATATTCGATACTAGAATGAAAGAACACGAGAGATGTTATAAGGATAAGAAGACAGACTCAACTTTGCTAATCATTGCTTAGAACTGAATCATAAATTCAATACCAATTTTACATTGTTACATAGAAAAAAGAAAAAAACTTAATATGCTAGAAAGTGTAGAAATTAATAAATTAGGTATAATTTTAAATGATCAACTAGATATAAATAACTCCCCCCACTCAAAATTTATAATTATAATTTTCAAATAATACTAAATACAGCTTAAATAGATATAAAAATACAGTCCAGCGTTTTTCAAAATATTTTACTTTGTGACCAAAATACTAAGGGAGTGATTCCTTTGTTCCAAAGATTTCCATAATTAACCTTTTGTGGGTATACAATATTATTATAATCTAAACAATACCAAAAATTGTGCTCTTAAGTTAGGAAGAAAGGCTGGTAAAATTGTATTGTGTCTGGTGAAAACTACGTTTAATGGGACAATGTTAATGTTGATGAATGAATCAATATTTCTTTTCGAAGAGACAAAAATTCCCAAATACTTCAAAATATTTTGTGATCGAATTTTGTTCAGAAGTGTACGAAGTGCGACTGTGTGCACGGAATCCCTTCTACAATCTTGTTCTCGCATTCAGTCTGTAGTGTCGGTCGCTCGGAATACCATAACAACAAGTTAATTACCATTTTATGTTATTATAGAGCCATAATGTGTCAGATAATTTTATAAACCGCTGCCACGCGCCCATTTTCCCATGTAAATCGTAAACTCCACTCTTCGAGTACATACGTTGGCGCGTCTGCGACGGACAAAATGACAGTGAATCATTATAGCATGAACGGGCACGTTTGTCTTGTTGCTATAGTCTGTACATGTACTGTATGAGTATGCCTTTAGTTTTCTCGCGACGAATTTATAACTTTATGATCTACGACAATTGTTACTGTTCTATGTTGTGCATTTCGACCGCCCATGTACCTGTATACACCTGTAAACATACCCAGCTTTTATCATAAGAAGGGTGGCATTTTCGAGTCATAACAACTACTTAAAATATAGACAAGCCATGGCTACAATTGTAATATTATGTTACAATACACTTACATTATTTGGCACACTGTTCTAAGATGTTTTTCTTTTTTACAATTGTTGTCAAGTTTGACGACATTTAGCTAAATGATTCGATCATTAAAATATTGGTAAAGTGGGATAGATGCCGCGCAGGTTTTTAAAAAAATCATGCCTTTCTTAATATGTAATAATATAATTATATGATTTAGTATATGTATTGTATATTTACAAAGATAGCTTAAATATTTCCTTTAACAAAGCATGTCGCTCCAAGTGTTCGCACGTGTTGTAGTGGACGGTCCGAGAAAATAGTAAAAACCACAGTGTAAAAAGATCGAAAGATATCAAATTTAGTATGAACAGGCGGCAAATTTTCTAAAGTGTTTGAATATGCTTCTGTTCTGACTCTAATACTGTGACAAAGTGTGCTAAAATAAAATAACCCGGAACAACAACAAGTAAACAGAAGAAATATTAAAGTAAGTCTTTTCGTTAATCTTTTTAAAATGTTTTTTTTCTCTCATGCTTATCTCCGTAAACAACTTTAAAATTTCTTTCGATAGTCATCTATAATATACAGTGTTCTACAAAATAAAGTAACCAAATTAATTCCTCTTAAATCTCTATTGTTAAAACCCATCTGTGATTAGTCAGACACCGCGAAGGACACCGCTGGTGCGAAAAGTAGCTCTCCTTCCTATCCTGACTCAACAACTGCAAAAAAAAAAAATAACAAGCAATGACAAAAACAAGAAAGAAAAATGGAAAAACCAAACAATACGACTCAAATGAAAGTGATAGTGAAGAGGAGATATCAAATAATAAAATATTTAAAATATTAGAAGAAATGAAAAAAACCATAGAATTCATGAACACCAAATTTGAAGAAATACAGCAAGAAAATAAGGAAATAAAGAAGATGTTAAAAGAAAGTAACAAAGATAATAAAACACTAAAAGACAAAGTAAATAACCCGGAAAGAATGTTGGATGATTTGGAAAGAGAAAAGATCAAGAATAACCTAATAATAAATAGAATAGAAAAACAGAATGAACGAGAAAATGTAAGAGAAATAGCGGAAAAAATAATTGGGAAACTGGAAGAAGCTAAAATAGAATCCATAGCGAAATGTTACCGGAAAAAGGAAGATAATCAAATAAGTCCAATAATTATCGAATTTAAAACACATGAAGCGAAAGTCGCCATCCTTAAGGCAAGAAACCATCACGGCATGATCTTATCAAAAGACTATCAACTAAAAGGAAAAAATAACATATACATAAATGAAGAACTAACAACAAGAAATAATAACCTGTTTTTTCATGCTTGAAAATTGAAATACGTTTGGACAAGAGAAGGTAATATATACGTGAGGAAACCAGAGAACAGTGACAAAATAAGAATACGAACCGAGGAAGACCTAAAAGTAACAGCAGAAACAGAGAAACAATAAAGCAAGAACAACAAGCATTAACAGAATAACAATGTGTAATATGAATATGCAGAATATACGTAGCATAAAAAACAAATTTACCGAAATACAAACCCTGCCTACAATCGAAAATTCACCGGACATACTAACCTTTACAGAAACATGGTTAAACCAACAAGAAGAATGTTTCTATCAACTCAAAGGGTGTACAGCAATTTTCAATTCTAGAGCCACAAGAGGAGGCGGAATAGCCATATACATAAAGCAAGATATAAATTACAAAACGCTGATGAACAAAACAATAAAGAATGTTGAAATAGTAACTATCTCATTAAAAGAACAAAATATAATAATAACACTAATATACAAACCTCCCCAAGTGGATTTCAAAACATTAGAAAACGTTTTAAAAAATAATGTAATCAATAGAAAGCACAAGCATATCATCATGGGCGACTTTAACATAAACATAGCTAAAAAGGATAGCAAAACTTCAGATTACATTAACATGTTTAAAGAAAAAAACTACAAAATATTAAACAGAAGAACAAACGAATACCACATTAGGAGAAATAACAATGAAAATGACAGCATCTTAGACCATGTAATCACAAACGTGAAGACTCAAATAAAATTGGAAATAGTACCAAATAATATATCAGACCATCACGACATCAGAATTGTACTACAGAATACAAAAGAAACACCGGACTCCAAATATTACGAATATACCACATCAGATTATTTCAATATAGAAAAAATATTAAAGAAATTAAAGAAAACGAAATTGACACTTTTCAGAAATTATCAACTACACTCCAGAATATAATAGAATCACACCAGAAAATCCAGAAAATTAAAAGAAGAAAAGACTGCCCATGGATAAATAAGAACATAGTCAGTGAAATCAGGAAGAGAAATGATTTATATAAAAATCATATTAAACACCCCAGAAACGAAGAAATCTATAACAGATACAAAGATCAGAGAAAACACACAAAATATGTTATAGAAAGCACCAGGAAAGAATATTACCTAAAGCAATCAAGAAATATAAATCAGAACCGAAAAAGACATGGAACTTAATTAGCAAAGAAGTCAGCCAAAATCACAGTAATAACAAAAATATAAGCGAAATACAAAAAGAAAATGGAATGATAACAGCTGTGCCCAAACAAATAGCAGAAGAAATCAATAAATACTTCGCAAATATAGGTCAAACCTTGGCAGAAGAACAAATGTCAAAAAACACAAAAGCCCCAATAACAACAAAGATGAAGAAACAAATACCTGAATTAAAATTTAGATTGGTAACTCTGACAGAAGTGACAACAATAATAAATCAATTAAAAAACAACACAGAACCAGGATTTGATAAAATAACAACAGCAATAGTTAAAAGGAACAAAGACGTACTATAACCAATTTTGACCAAATTAATTAACAAGGTTATACATGATGGAGAATTCCCCGAATATCTAAAAAAAACTAGTATTGTGCCCATATACAAAAAAGGCAACAAGCAGAACGTAGAAAATTATCGTCCTATCTCCTTACTATCTACACTGAACAAAATCTTAAAGAAAAGCTTACAAATTCAATTGTCTGATCATCTAACAATAAATAAAATTGTGGACTCGAACCAATATGCTTTCCAGAAGAACTCCGGTACAACATCTGCAACACAGATTTTATAAATGAAATTAAAGAAAAAGTGTAAAAGGGAAACAGAGTAACAGCACTATACATAGACATGAAGAAAGCATTCGATACAATATCCAAAACCAAACTTATCGAAAAATTGCAAAGCATAGGTATAAAAAATACAGAGCAAAAAATAATTGAAACTTATCTAATGAATCGTCCACAAAAAATAAAAACAAATAAAGTCGAAAGTGATGTACGTTTTGCTAAATATGGAATACCACAGGGCGGGAACTTACCACTATTACTTTAAATACTGTACCTATACCAATGATATATTTGAATTACCACTCCATGGTAAAATATACGGATACGCAGACGACACCTGTATTATATGCAGTAACAAAAACCCCCACATAATAGAAAACATCATTAATAATGATATGAAGAAAATAGAAGAATGGTGCTTTAATAATTTAATAACAATTAACGAAGATAAGACAAGCTTTATGATCTTCTCAAATAAAGCACAAAAACCAAAACTAAATATACAACTTAAAGGCAAGAAAATCCATCAAAGAAAACAAGTAACTTACCTATAGGGTTAGAAATCCAAGAAAACCTAAAATGGGACGGTCATGTCCAAAACCTTATCAAAAAATACTCAAAAGCAATAGCTGGAATACATAAAATTAAAAATATAATACCACCAAGCATGTCATGCGAATTACCTCGTCAATATATGAGGCCAAACAACGTTAAAAAATATAAACAAATTGCAGAGACAAAAAAATAGATTCATAAAGCTAATATATTGACTAAATAAAAGAACTCCAACAGCACAACTATATAATATCACTGGAATACCAAATAGTGAGAAACTTATAAGAATTAAAAATATATTACTGATACATAAAATGGACAAGGGACTAATCAAAACAAAAATAAAACTACAAACCAACAATGAAATACATAACTACTGCTACACGCCTAACAACGTCGCTTCGGAAGTATAAATAAACAATAGGTAAATTCCGGTATAGGGAGATCACTGTAGCGAGGTGGAAGTATTTGAAAATCGCAGAGCCGAGCTAACTCATGTCGCAGATGGCGTGACTGTTCAAGAAATTATAATTAAAGAAATGAGCGTCGGTTGGCGGCGACGCTAGCGACGTTGTCCGGGCACCAGGACACTACTCTACCTTAGGAGATAACCTACCTGCGGTTTCTATATAACGCCACTGGCTGTGTCCCTCCAGCGGGATACACCCCTGGATCACCCTGTATGAGGATCAGCTACACAAACCTTATCCAAGTGCTAGTCACGTAAAAAAATGATAAGGATAAAAAAAAGAAAGAGAAAGATGGACAGTATTCTATATATTAATTAAGTCCTGAGCTTTAATACACATTGCCTTTCTGTTAAATTCACACGTCTTATACTTTAATAAAATGTTACTTCCATGGAATTAGAATATAAATATCGTACAAATTTTATGACTAATGCAAGATTATTAATGATTTTACTGATATGTCTAGCAATTTATGACAAATAATTATATTGTTTGAATACTTTCATTAGAAAACAAATTACAAAAATAAAATCAATGTAATAAAGGATTTACGAGAATATATATAAATAAAATAGCAAAAGGTAGAAAGTTTGACATATCCTCCACACATATTACCAGAGGCAGGTCGGCGGCAGAAACGTTTCGCAGGCCTTACAAACGTATTACATGTAAATTTCGATACGACGCGCGACGCCTAGCAACGGCGGTTTAAATACAATAAAAGAAAACTAAACAGTTAAGATATTTTATACTAAGAATTGAATTTGAAATTTACGTGATTCACAAAAGCGTATATTTACAGTTGGTATTTAATTAACACATCTTAACATAGGAAGGGAATAAAAACAAATAAATAGCAAAAAAACTAATGAATTTACAAGATAGGATTAATTCCAGATAATTAATCTGAGTCGTACTCCAGGTTGTCTTAAGAGTACGTATTCAATCAGAGCATTAACATTTATTCTACTACTGGAATCACCCGGTATACAGCGAAGTAAAATTTAAATATAAGCAAAATTTAAGCAGCGGTAATTGAGACCTAGCACATGAAAAGGTGGTTGTAATAAAATTTGCAGTTCACTCGTTAGTTCTTAAAACACGTGAAATGACCAGCTTGACTGGCACAAGATCCTGACAAATTAGTCGTAATACAAAATCGTAGTATATAATTGGTGCTGTACTTAACTTGCAAAATCAGGTGAGAAGAAAGACTCACTAGCTGGTGATGTGGTAACGGAGTCCTTCTGGTCCTTCAGGTGGTATCCCTCGCAGAAGACTCTGAGATGGTAGCTTCACACCTCTTAATATGCACAAGTCATTTACAGAAGGTACAACAGGTAATTCAACTAAACTGGAATCAGTGATCCATCAAACAATATTATACGGCCGTGATGTCGACGGCAGATACCGTAGAATCAGTACCGTACTACGGGTTCCTAAAGACCCAAAAAAAAAAGAAATGCAGAGATTAAAACTCTGGAAATTAACACAATGAAATTCTCTCAGACCCCGATTTCCGGAGAACAAGGTATTTTTACTTCAAAAAGTCACAAAAGCACAAAAGAACGTAGAGCCCGACACGTGGTACAGCAAAACTTAGGGTGACGAAAATTACGAAAACACCCACGAAAATTTCATACGATAAGGTACGGTATTAACTACATATCTCATTAGAACTGCCAAAGCAATATTTGTCTTCTTAGACACACAATATAAATTAGAAAGATAAGTAGTTTTGTACTTGTGTTCTTCTCTCAAAGATCGATTTAAGATTGAATTCAGATAACGTGTTTCCGTCAATCCCATGCGTCCAAGATTTTACGCAGGTTCTAGAACGCGAAGCGCGGAAACAGTTCCATATGAAGGCGGGAAGAATTTGAAAAACTTAACGAACACAAAATTATCTCGCAAGAGAGATCATCAGTAACATGACCTTAATAATTAAACACAAACATCCCTTAGAACTCCAAATGATGACAGAATTAACTTAAAATAAACTTTCAGCAAACGCAAGATTACATAGTGACATATAAAACGAAGTAAGCAATTTTATGTCTAGGGAGTTGGTACTATGCGATCTGACAGACCGGTAACTACGCTTGGAGCAGGTAAACAGACGCATCTCAAGCTATCCACACATTATAAATGATCGACACCCAGGTAAATAGATTAATTACAAAGGATCAACGCTCACAAAATATCGGCGGGCATGTTCGATCTTAATTGTATTTACAGGTAAATGAAATTAGACAATCATTCACCGAAGCTTCCCTATTACAATCAAGAACATGTCCGTGAAAGAAGAAAATAGGTATGCACAATGCATAAGCTGTTCATAAGTTACAAATAAGCCTTTTTTTTAGCAAAACTACCAATCATAAAAACTAAGGAAAGTGTTCGATGGCCACAATACACGATTTATTTGGGCACATATAGATAAGGCGCTGAAAGAGTATGCTAACACAATATTCTCCTTCACAAACAAGGCTACGTGAAAGCAAAAGAAAACTAAAATGAATACAATCAAGAATACGCAGATATCGTAAACTGAAAGTACAATACGTCGATTGAAATGATAAGCGTTCAACCAAAATTAGAACAACAGGGTAAAAACAGGTAGGCTAGCCTAAGCAAATGTTTAACAGGCTCAGGAATTATCCATTACAAAACGTAGTCTTAAGAAAACTCAGAAATGTAGAAAATTTTAACGTCTGAATGCATGTAAAAATCTAAAATTAAATTCTCGATTCTCTAGCCTTATGTAAAAGAGAGTGTTCATAGGAACGGTACAGATCATGTCAGTATTTACCCATTCCAATTCGTACTCTTAAGAAAAACGCAATTATGCGGTCTAAATGATTAAGCGCATAGCAAATTTATAAGCTTACTCTGAGGTTTCAAGTTTTAAGTACGAGAGTGTGTTCTTACAATAGACATGAGTCACGTCAAATTTAGATAACTTTAGCATACCAGGTACGGTCAATAAATAAAATTATAGTAACATATATTGCGAAATGCTAAAATCTTACGGGACATCGGCAAAACGAAAATAGAGCGTAACACTACCGAACGAGAGGACACACACACATAAGAGCAAAAAAACAGAATAATAAGATGCGTACAAATATCAACAGCAGATGCGATAAAGGACTACAACAAATTAACAACAAAAATAAAAAAACATGGACCACCATAACTTTCACAAGGAAATCAAGAACAGGATATTGAAAATATAAATGAAATCGAGAAAAAACCTGAGAGACTTCCAAAAAAAAAAGAAAAGAAAAGAAGAGGATCAACACACAGGAGCCCTCAATACCGCTTGTGCGGGAAACTGGAAAAAAACAGGATCTTGCAATGAGGCTGAGGACCGAAGGGGACATGTTATGTACAGTATATGTGTATATGTATATATGTATCTATGTGTATGCACATGTTTTTTTGGAATAAAATGTTTATAATTTAATATTAAAGGTAAAGGTAAATCATTTTTATCAATAACACTGCACAACAAAGAAACATTTTTTAATGCATCCTTCTCGCGAATCAAATCTTACTAATTTTCGATTGTGAAAAACGAATATGACAAAGAAACATTATTATTAGCTCCCGTTTTCTGATATACAAGAGGTGAAGTACTTTATTTTAACGAAAATATCCTGATGGAAGCTTTCTCCGTGTTCATCACTGACAACACCCCGCCTAAGCGGCAGAAAGTCTGGGTGTTGGTGGAGAAAATGGTTTTTAATGGACAGGGTTTATGGTATTTTTCCAGCAGTACTGTCACCAATTGACTGCAGTTTTCATCTATTTTGTTGCCTAAAAATCCATGAATAATTCCCATTAAAGTTTCCCAAGCTTCCTTTTCGTTCTCCTCCAAAATTCGTCAAACGCAGGATCCTTTACAAGTTGTAGAATTTGTGGCTCGAAAAATGACTTTTCTTAACTTTTTGATCACTTAATGCAGAAGATTTGTACTTAAAGGCCTGTAGTTCTCGGTTTATTTTTTAGACAACATTTTTCATCAAACCCAGCTTTCTATGTACGGGTGGAAGAAGAACATCTTTTGGGTTCACGAGAGGCTGGGCAACGACATTTTCTCGTCAAAACTAAGATTTGCTGTAGACCAGTCTGCTTGAACATAATGTGAATTCCTATCCCTACCTACATAAAAAGCATCTGTATTTAGTATACCCAAGTTGAATTCCTAAGAGTACATCGATGACTTGTGTTCAGCATATTTGATTGCGTCGAGGACGACTGCCGTATTTGCATAAGTTAGGAAGGCGTAATTCAAAGACTCACTCAATTCTAAATAATGGGTAACATATATCAAGTATTTTGAATGCTAATTGTACATCTGAGTAGCGTGCCTCTAAATGTTTTAATTTTATGATCAACTTGAAATATATATTCCATAAACACATTTGAAAACCGTGTTAGAATTTAAAATAAAAGTTTTGAATCAGTTCAACAATTCCATCGAAAATGCGACTTTAAGGATGAATTACGCACCACATCACTTCAAATCAACATTAGAAGTAAGTGAACTTGAAATGTTTACTTATATATAGTTTCTAAATGCTTCGAAACACGTTAAAGTTTGGCCTAGACACAACATTACTTGAACATGCATGTTTCAAAGACCACAATTATTGCGTTACTTGTTACTTAACTCCATTATTGATCATTTCAATTAAACCAGTTTTAATTGAAATCATAAATATATACTTTTTAGAACACTAAGAACGTTATATTTAGGATAAATTAACAACTATAGAGCACAAATAACTAATATCTCATACAAAACATCTCAAAACCTCATCATTATAGATCGGACGTACCAGGTTGAAATTACGACGGAGTAAAGAAATAATGTAAACATTACGCAGTTACTGAATAGCACTATTCATATGGTGAACTGCAACATCTGTTGTTGTCGCGAAAAAAGCCAGCAAAAAAAAACGATTTTACTCGTAAATTCCTTTCTTCATCGTCGTTAGGTAGAAGGGTGACGAGTTCTTAAAATTTATTATATTTACCTTATATTTCGTAAGATAAATAATGTTATATATGTATATACCTGTTAGTTTTGCTTTCTCATTGTTTCGACTTTGTAATAGTTCCTGTTTAATACCGTTTCATTAAATTTACTTCTCCCAATTATCTTGACGTAAGTGTGCACTGGATATTGTTAAGTTTCAATAACATCCGCATACATTTTTAGTTGTCATTTATTTAGATGTGGAACTTGTTTATGTTACTGTGATATGGAAGAACGTCGAGAATGGCATCGTGAAACAATGGCGAGCTGGATTAAGGGTCTACTGATTGTATGTCCTCCATTGTCAGTGATTCCGAAATTTATTGCAAAGTCTATAAAATATCGTTATAGAAGGCCCAAAAATCGCACGTACAACGTCACTTAGCATCGCTAAAACATACACAGAAATTGAACCCGTTGGAAGCTGTCAATTTTAGCGAAGAACTCTGTGAAGCTTTAATGGCGGCTAATATCCCATTAAATAAACTTGACAATCCCACTTTCAAAACATTTCTCCAAAAATATACTGGCCGAAATGTTCCTGATGAATCCACCTTACGCAAATATTCTGTTTCTGAGTGCTTCACGAAAACAGTAGCCTATGGATAAGTGCCGACGAAACTGTCGATATATGTATTAGGACGCTGTGCGGTAAATGTTGTAGCTGGTGTACCTACTACTTCCAACTATTCCATATAACGCATATGTAATAGCATCTAAAGTTATAAATACAATTGATGCGGAAACAGTTGCTAACACCATTGACGAGAATTTGCACAAAATGCTTCATTCGGACGACCGGTACAGGGAAAAATAATTTTAATCGTTAGTGACAGTGCCGCATATATGTTAAAAACAGGCATACTATTAAAGGAAACATATCCTTATATGCTGCATTTTACTTGTGTAGCACATGCTCTCCACAGAATCTGTGAATACATATATCAGAGGCACCTATCCGGTAGTTGATAGACTTGTATCCGTTTTTAAGAAAGTTTTCAGGAAAGCACCATTGAGAGTAGCTCTTTACAAGGAAAAACTTCAATCTTTGTCACTGCCTCCCTCGCCAGTAATAACTAGATGGGGAACATGGTTGGAAGCTACTAGTTTTTATGCAGAGAATTTCGATAGTTTACAAAATTTCGTTACATGTTTAAATGACGATGCTCGAAGTATTTCTGAGTGCAAGGAACTAACAAATTCTAAATTTAAAAAAGCAGTAGTACTCCCTTCGGGAACATTTTGGAAATTTCCCTAATCACATATTTTGAAAATCGAAATCTCAAATTAAAAGATGGATTAACCTACATTAGATGTGGCTATTAATAATTTCAAAAATATTCCAAGTGGCTTCGTATGAGGCCTTCGGCAAAAGTTAGACGCAGTTTTTAATATTATAATATTCATGAATATTATAATATTCATCACCTGATGAAGCCCTAGTAAGGTGAAACAATTGTAGTAAATTGAATAAAACTGTTTTGAACTCAATTTGAATTTATTTCAATTTTTACTTGTAAATTATGGAGTTTCAACACGTATCTCCGTCTTCAATCAACTATTTCAAATTAAAGGTACGTTTGTTATACGTCTATTTGATGTTTTGTTCAAAAGGTCACATACATACATATAAGATATAGAGGAAGTAAGAAATATATTTATACTCTATAAATCGACAAATAAATAGAATACTCGTATGTTAAGTAGGTAAATTTTAATAGCAATTATTATATGCATAGAATATTACTTCTTCAAGTCAATACACAATGTGTATATGTCCAGTTCAGTATAATTTTGTCTATATCTAATTTATCAAATAACTCGGTCGTTTTCGAACATAAGTATAAATTACTGAAAAGTTAATAGAAACTATTATTGTTTTTACAAACAAAAAGAGAAAATAATTAAAAATATAAATGGACAGAATATTTTATGTTTTGATGCGTAGCATTAAATTTAAAAAATAAGAACAAAAGAATGTAGATGCTTCATTATGATTCCCCTACATTTTCCTTTAATTAATAGAAAATCATAACAATTATCCGTTAAGAACAAAGACGAACAATATGGAAGGAAGCATTACTGTAATTTAATGGCAAAGATTCCGCGATTATCATGCATACTATGCTAATGCGACCTTAAAGTAGACGAGCGAAAACTGGAATTGTACAGAAACTAGTGACCTCAGCTATAATTCTAATTCCTACTGACTGAATGCCTGGCATACGCGTGTGATGTCTTTAGTGATGCCAGGATCGGAGTAGGTTGTGTGGTAAAACAATATAAAAGGAAACCGTTCAAAACATTATGAATAATATTGTCTTTATTGCAATAATCGGTAATCTCTAATACATACGTGCATTTCTCCTTATTGGTTGTGTTTTATTGTAATGATAAATAGGATAAGCGCTAGTAAAAATTTTCATTTTCTTTACAGTAAAAGATGTTGGGAAATAATTTGTTTTGCAATATACAGGGTTTGCCAATAATTATAACTTTAATCCCCTATCCCCTACTTATATCTATCATTCAGGTACTGTATCTAATATTTCGAAGTCTCTACATAGTTTCGCTTACAGACTAAGTAGTATAAGTGAAGAAGATTTCAACACTGAATTATGCATAATTAAAACTATAGCTAGAAATAATGGAATTAAAGAGAAAATAGACGACATTATCAAACATAAACAAAGAGAAAAATTCAAAATGCACTTTTACCCTAAAATAATAGAAAAAGACAACACGAAATGGCACATTATACAATACATTCCACATATTAATTATAAAATTAACAGAATATTTAAGAAAATAGGAATCAAAACAGTCAACATAAATAAAAACAATTTAGGTGCTATGTTAGTCAATAACAAGGAAAGAACTAAGCTTACCGAAAAATCAGGTGTATATAAAATTAGTTGCACAGACTGTAAAGCAATCTATATCGAACAAAGTGGCAGAAAGATCGAAACTAGATTAAAAGAACATAAAAGATCGATATTGCATAGTATTAGAAATACAGGCCTTGCCGAACATTGTATAGATAATCTCCATTTTCGCGATATAGATAGTTGTAAACTTATGCATAATGTGAACAAAGGACCGAAATTAAATTTGTTAGAAATATTAGAAATTAAAAAATCAATTCAAAGAAAAGAGAAAGTAACGAACATACACACAGATTTTACAAACACACCCATAATAGACATTTATGTACAAAGGGGCAATAAACACAACGGCATATTATATAACACCCTTCACACAAATTGACCTGTTAGTTCAGCTCGAAAATGGTATGAAGATACCGAAACATATTGCAGTGATCTTGAATAAATAATAATATGTAAATAAATAAGTATAATCAAGATCACTTCAAGATTTTATTTAAATTAATTTTATTTTATTCATTTTTATCATAATGTGTATGTAAATATTCACTATATCAATAATTTGCGAAAATTTTATTTTTATTTAAGCAAAACAATAAAAGAATCTTAGTAAAATTTTTATAAAGTCATAATATTAAGTTACGCATTAAATGTTACGTGAAAAGGAACGAGCAAGTGTTTCTCGCACGGAGGTCGACCGTATGGCCGGCGAAAAACAACATTATTCGCCAGATGCACGGATGAGTCATAAACGTATAGACAAATTTATATTCACATGTTTGTTTACCTTTTTCAAGGATTGTTAATGCGCTGTTTCCCCAAGTGACCGATAAGAGCAGCACCGTCGATATACAATTTTGGAGGTGGATTCGTATATGCCGAAAGTTGCCGTACGTTTTTATAAAGAAAATTAGGCATAAAAGAGCTGACGGATAAAATTTCCGGGACAGCTTGGTGCAAACCGCTATCTTTAAATAGTCTTAAAGTAGGTGACAAACCACTTCCTCCTCTTTTAAAAAGGATTACTCTTAAATCCGGACTTAGAATAATTTTTGAGATTTTCGACACTTATAAAATTTTTAACAAGATTCAACACTTGTAATATTTTTATTTTAACATGCAACGTGTATTACATTGAGATTTCTAGTTATACTTGAATAATTATTTATGTATGAGATAATTTTATTTATGAATTCGGTTTTTGAATTTATTTAATTTCATTTTATTTTCTTTTTCTAGAGTGTTTTGTTTTGCATGTAGGGGTACTATGCCATACATTATGACAAAACTTTCTAGTAATTGTAATGACAACTTTGGATAGCATAATCATTTCATTTTCGTATAATTTACTTTTCTTTTTAATTTATTTATCCTACAAAAGGGATTTGAAATTAATAATTTTGTTTTATGTGTATATAGGATATATATATATATATAAGTGAACCAGTTTAAAAAAAAATTATTATGGATGAGTTTGAAACCATGTACGAAGAGTTAAGGTGATTAGATAATATTTGTTATAAATGTGTGTATAGTGGTGTACCAAATTCTTTGTTTGTGGTGGTGTTTTTGTATTGGAATTTCACGAGAAGGTAAAAGTTTATTTTAATGTATATATTATTTCTTCTTATATGTATATCAAGTATATTTTTGTTGTATTTGGGTTTTCAATATTAACGTGTTGAATAATACATCAGGAATGTGTGAAATGAATTATGTCGTTATTTAATTCATAGCATGGAGTCCTGGTGAATTTGAAAGACACGAATTGGTCTTGGTGGTACTGCGTTTGGGAGCGAGAAAAGGCACCAGGCAGAACTAATCAGGGCTGAGTTAATCTATTGAATACGCAAAGACATTATTTTATTTCATTTTATTTATATAAAATTTATTTATATATATATATATTCCTTAAGGAGTGAGCACATTGTGATGTATGTTCGGGTTGTGTCCGACGAGTTGAAAAGACATACTCGTAGGGTGGAACTTTGGGATACTCATCTGTGTGAATTTGCTATCTGATGGTACTGTGTTGGGAGCGAGAAAAGGCGCCGGACAGGACTAATTAGGGCAAAGCCATATCCTTAATGTTTATATTTTGTTCGCAAATAGTAGATCGCGTAAATTTTTGGTTATTTATATTCCAGTACAATTCATCATGTGTAATTTATTTTATTTTTGATTGTTTACATGTATCTATGACAAATATAATTCATAATAATCACGTTCACATTTTTCTTTAGACATAAGCTTTTCACGACATTATGACTTCATTTATTTTTATTTCTTATAATTTTTTATTTATTATGATGTATCAATTTGAATAATGATTGAATTATTGATTCTTTGTATGTAAATATTTGTATATTAAAATTTTTGAATTCGTTTAAATTTATTTTAATAAATTAGATGTTAAGATTTATTTGGCATTTTATTTTCTTTACCTGACCTGGAGATAATTAAAGAGCAGGAGAATCGTTTGGAGAATCTACTTATATTTTCTGCCCCTGAGAGAATTATTTATTTTAAACTGAGCTAGTTGTATGTAAAAGTTTTGCTTAACCTACTTTTCAGCAGAAAATTCATCGTATCTTAGTCTAGCATAAGGCCTAGCACTAAGATGCGTGCTCGACTCTCAATTACACATTGATTAAATAAATTAAATTTATTTCATTTATATATAAATTTGCAAGAGTCACAGCAATATGTCGCAAAGACTAAATAAAAATTGTGGAAAGTTTTCAAGAGTTTTATTTTTATTGAAGTGTAAACTTCTTTGTGCGCGTTGCGTTGATTGTGGGCACTGAACAAGACTGAGCCGTCACGCTCGGCTATGTAGCGCTCGTTCGGGTAAACTCGGCTCTAGTCGACTAAGGGAACGAGAGAAATATATCATATTCAATTAAATTGAAATTTAAATGAATAAATAAATTCATGTCCCCAAGCAGATTCGATCCCGAGCCGCACAGGTGAGAAGCCGGCACGTTAGCATCAGACCAGCGCGGGACTCGTAAGCGAGTATTCATATTGTCTATTTATATATACATATACACATGCCGCTGCCACAGCAACGGCGGCGAAATTGTATTTCGCGGACTGTCTTGCGTTCGCTAATTGGTAACTTCGCGGACGGTTAACCAAAAAATTTGTTGTGTGTGTATGAGACATTATCTCTATAATAATACAATATAATATTTCGCGGTCAGGTAAGTTTTAGCATGTTTATTAAAATGATATGGATGACTCGGAAACTGATCAGTATATTCCGGGTGTTAAATAACATCCACACGCATTTACTATAATTTGTATACCAATGCAAAACAGAAACGTTGAGAATAGAGCATTGCTAGAATTGCTCATTATATACGAATTTATAAACATTTAATTCTTTTCTGTTACACAGGATGGATGAAGAAAATCAAATCGATGACAAATTAAAACGAAAAAGGCAATTGTCTATTGTGCGCGTGAAGAAATATCGTCAAAAGAAGCACACTAAATCTCAGCAACTGAATTCGTCGATGCAGGATGACCCTATGTAATATAGAACGAAAAAAAAAAGTTGGATTTCGTATTATTGACCTCGCCTTGATGAAGTTTTCACTTCTGCCGTGTGGTTTTAAGTACACCCATTTTCTTGTTTTTATTTAAAATAGTTAAAAGAAATAAACTCAACGTTTCCATTCCAGTAGTTGCTTAGTAAAAACAAAGCGATGTTTCAATCTCGGCAAGTGGTAAGTAATTGAGTTGTGCAACGCTGGATCCAATAAGCTTTCTTATTCCTGAAAAATTTGTTATGCACAGGGTTCTAGAATTAATTTTAGGAAGTAAATGTTTAGGAGATTTCTATAAGAGCTGAATGATACGTACATTGACGCGGCCCAGAATATATATCGATTTCGATATTCGCAGCAAATATATTAATCTAAAACGTCATCTTGATTGAATTACTTTATTGACAACTATGGTAAACAAAAAAAAAAGAAATACAGACCTCTATCTGTGGCTTCAATAACTTCTCAACTTATTGCGGACAACAACTAAATTTAGCCCTCTGTAGACAATCTCCATCTACGAGTTAAATAACCTACACAACATAGAAAAATAATAACATTAAAATGTGTAGAATAAAAAAGAATTATTAGAAACGTATAGGTGACAGGCACGTGTTTCAGTATCATTAGTCTTCATCAGTATGGGAAAGTTAAGAAAGTGTGTGTTGATTGACACAATACAGAATACATTACTAACTAGTGTTCATAAACACTGTTAACATGAATAGGGTTTTTCAAGTATGGGGTTCGTAATGGTAGGATTTATATATAATAATAATAATAATAATAATCCTTTATCAGTCAGATTTAATTGAATAAAATTTGATGTATATTGAAAATGGACAGCTTAGGCTTGAGTATTCATTAAAAATACTGTTATTTTAATGAACATGTAGCGCATAAATGTAAGTGAAATAGTTTCAATAACAATAAAAGAATTGTGCCTTTGATATGAAAACTATTGTGAATTAATAACTTTTTGGACACTTTTCTAGTAGATATATTTTTTGTTGAATTCAGTTTTGTTTGACAGACACACAAAAATTGGTTTGTTTTCTCATGATCAGATTAAAACTGATATTTTTGTCGCACCCATTCGACAATGATACCTCCATCTAAGCGAGTTATAAAATTTACTAGAAAATCTGAAATAAACAATAAATCAAAAATATAGCACATAACCTACATGAAATTAAATTAATTATAATTAATTAAGAAAAATTTTATGAATATTATCGGTAGATGTTCATCAATATCGTTTCAATTGCTCCTTATAATTTCTAGTACTTAAAATCGCCTTTAACGACTTTGATTTGAAATGAATAAAAAAAAACCTTTTATATCATAAAATACTTTGATGCTGCTGAAAAATAACTTTAATAATAATTCTAATTTTAGATTATCTCCTTCCATATTAAGCAAATAAAATGAATTCCCAATTGAAAACGAATTACTTTTACTTTTAGGAGTTGGTGTAGGTCAGTGAACAAATGCAGCTTTCCAGATTGGGTTAACGTGGGTCAGGTCAGTGACAAACAAAGCATTACGTGCACCAGCGATGACCGCCCATATGCTCATAGCCGTTTCGCCACAGTTTGGTACTCAAAATTACTGGTTCTTTTGCCATGCACATTTTTCGATCGGCGAAACTGTTACGCGATGGCTTCTTTTTCTCTTTTCCTCACATGCAGTCCGCGTTTCTTTGCCTGACTACACTGTCATTGACCTTGGAATTTTGGTAGTGATCTCGTGCGATGGTACACCGCGTGTGCAACTGCACTTTCTGCTTGCGGAATGTCTTCATTTATCCATGCATTGTGTTTCAATGTTTATACTTACTTAAGTTCTCATTATGTGGTTTTTATTTCTGGTAAATCTGAATGTTTTATTCACATTTATAGCCATGATTCTATGAATAATTTGAGTGTTTTGATATTTTAACAAGAATAGGTACGTATTTATATTAAGCGAATTTGGAACGGGTTTAATGAACAGTCGTTGTTTCAGCAAGCAATATTAGTATCTCATCTTCGTGTTAGGTCCTACTTATAGGATATTTAGAGCCTCTTCTACGATGTTTCAAACCTGCTTGAGATTAATCTCTTCAAATACGAACAAGTGCAGCAATATTACTTTGCATCCGCCTAAACATTTCTACAAAATGCTATACTCAAGCTAACCTAACGAGGGCGAAAGTTTATGCGGTACACATAGGGCTTAAGTCTTTTACCACGCCTGATCGTACGTTTTGCACTATATTTCGTAGGTACATGCGTGATTCTTGTGCTCTCAATTATTCCAAAATCGACAAAATATCAGTTATATGCTCCCTGTAAACTTTCGAAATATATGAGTATCGTTTCTGGGAATTTTTCATAGATAATATCTTCACTATTTAGATTTGTACATACACATTTAGTAGGTACTTACTTATTTGTAAATTAGTTATTAATTTTTTGTGGAAAGAGAAAGTGTATGCAAATAATTCCTATTATCACAATTTGGTCACAATATTATATTTCTAGAATCTTGTCCTTCCTTTAATATATATTGTAACGTTTTCGGGGTTCCAATAAATAACTCGTGCAATTATTTATTTAAAAACAGTCTGTATATTTATGTAACTCAAAATTATTTAACAATATAAAAATATATAACTAAAGTGTCACACTTAAACTACTATTAATAAATTATTAACACTTATATTTATTTACTACTACTAATAATATTATATGTCCGTAAATTTATGTAACACTTCTATTTATATAAGACGGCACTACTTATTTATTTCTTTGGCTACCACTATTTATTGCTTCGCACTCGAGACTACTTAAGGACTTTCTTTCCCGAAACTATTCTTCAATTACTTCTCCGCAATGAATCCCGCAATGAATCCCTCCATCGGTGACCCAGTCGCCTTATGTACACATGCGAAGATTACTAGAACATACCAGCACAGTCCCGCTTTTTTCTCCACATGTACGAGAAACGTTCTAGTCGCTTTCGCTATGCAAACCGTACGGCGTGGAGATGAGTCATCGACTTGTTTACATATCGTTTTTATACGCCGCGCCGAGATGATTTTAGGGCTCTGCTTTTTGTCGTCGTACACTCATTTCGTTACATTGCCCCCTTCTTAAAAACTGCCTTTCGTCCCGAAATACACTATTCCATGTTCTTGTCGCTGACGGATGACGAAATCCACACCGGGACCCACGGGTGCACCCAGCCGTCTTGTGGAAATGGCAATCCACCGCCCCAGGCTGCACAACGGGCTGTTTGGGCCGACAGCCGCACACGACCATTTCCATACCAGCACGCCGAAACGCTACCTCCAGCATGTTTCCTGCGATTTTCCACTCCAAACGGTCTAATTCGCAGCCCAGCCTCGGAATTGGCAGCCTTCCCACATTTTGCTCGAGTGCACGTCGTCGTAAATCGACAAGGGATTCCCATAAGCTGGCTCTCTAGGTTTTCCGGCAATTTGTCGCACATCCGCCATTTCACCGCTGTCACGTCCATGGTATGGGGCAATTGGTTGAAACACACCATCCCTGGCTCACTATGAGGTGTTAGTCTCATGCGATAAACGACGTCATCTATTTGCTCTAGTATTTCGTATGGTCCCTCCCAGTATTGTTGGAGCTTTGGGGACAGGCCTCGGCGACGTTGAGGATTATATAACCAAACAAGGTCCTCTTCTCGGTAACCATCTCTCTCTCGGCTTGCACGTGGTAACGATTCTTCGTCCTGTCGCTGGCATCCTGAGTGTGATGGCGTACTCGCTAGTGGGCATCCTCCAACCTTCGTCTGGGTCCGCTGACGTAGTCTTCTCCATTTGGGTTCTCCACAACACACTTGAGTAGATCATCCTCTACCTTCAGAGAGTCCCATTGAGCCCAGTAGGATTCCAGTCCCTGTGAACGAGGAGCCACTTCTTGACAAGCCGGTCCGCGACCAATTTCCTTCCAAACCATCAATGAACCAAGGTCTTCATCAGCTTCTTGGCCAATCCGCAAATTGTCAGGATGCCACTGATCGTCAACCACGGCAGTTCTGAATGTGTTGGCCGATTTTTCTTCTAGTCGGTTACCACGCCTGCAGTCTTCTGGACGTTGTCTGCTTGCAACAGCATCAGCGTTTTGGTGTTGCTCAGATGCAATTCGTTCTATTGATTTTGAGGCTCCACGATACTGGGTCGACGATTGCCTCTTCTCATCGACCCGTTTCATTTTCGCTGCTCCGCTATGGTTTTCTTGGGCTTCATCGCGCATTTACTATGCGCATGGCCCATTTCCATCTCCATTTCCATTTCCATTTCCAATTCCAGCATCGGAGCGTTCTTCTCTTTGGTTGCACCTGATTCACTAATCGTCGGATTACCTGTTCCAGGTGTGCATGCCCATACTTCATCTCAAGACGCTTGATTAGTTGAGGATAGTCTTGACACTCTTCTGGAAGTAAGGTCTGTAGAACGTCACTGGCTTCTCCTCTTAATGACACAATCAGGGCAGTAGCTTCCTTCGGGGACATCCACCCATTTGCTCTTGCAGCGGCTTCGAATTGTTTCAGGTACGTCATCCATGACGTCTTTCCATCGAAGGTGGGAGGTTTTACCTTTGCCTTCGCTGTTCGGGCAATCTCCAGGCTTCCGCTTGAGATATCATGGGGACCGCAGTCGTTCATCGCTGGCAACTGAAGCTGAACCCCAAACTCGTCCCCCATTCCGAACACGCGCTCCTCAACTTTCTGTTCTACGCCTTCGATGGCCTCAGAAAATTCCTGTCTCCCATTCGATGAATTCTTTTGAATGTCTTCCTTAAAAGTAGTCTCGAGTTGTTTTGAATGTTTTGCGATTTCATCTTTTAAAGTCTCGAATTGTTTTACAGTTTCATCTTTTAGAGTCTTAAATTGTTTTGCAACTTCGTCTCTTAGAGTCTTCATACTAGTCTCGAATTGTTTTGCAACATCTTTTAGACTCTCAGATTGTTTTGCAACTTCATCTCTTAGAGTCTCCATACTAGTCTCGAATTGGTTTGCAACTTCTTCCGCAATTAAGCTTAGATCAGGCTGTACTTGAAACAAATATTTCTCGGGATCCTCACCTTCATTTATTAAAAGGTCACGAAGCCGATCCTGGAGAATTGTTTTTTTTCCAGACGTATCTGCGTCCCTTTCTTCCAATTCTGCCCTTAACTCGGAGACCTTTAATTCTTCCAAACGTTTGGTAGCCATTTATTTATTTATTTATTTGCACTTACGTTTACCCCACACCTGACACCAATTGTAACGTTTTCGGGGTTCCAATAAACAACTCGTGCAATTATTTATTTAAAAACAGTCTGTATATTTATGTAACTCAAAAGTATTTAACAATATAAAAATATATAAATAAAGTATCACACTTAAACTACTATCAATAAATTATTAACACTTGTATTTATTTACTACTACTAATTATATGTCCGTAAATTTATGTAACACTTCTATTTATATAAGACGGCACTACTTATTTATTTCTTTGGCTACCACTATTTATTGCTTCGCACTCGAGACTACTTAAGGACTTTCTTTCCCGAAACTATTCTTCAATTACTTCTCCGCAATGAATCCCTCCATCGGTGACCCAGTCGCCTTATATACACATGCGAAGATTACTAGAACATACCAGCACAGTCCCGCTTTTTTCTCCACATGTACGAGAAAGGTTCTAGTCGCTTTCCCTATGCAAACCGTACGGCGTGGAGATGAGTCATCGACTTGTTTACATATCGTTTTTATACGCCGCGCCGAGATGATTTATGGGCTCTGCTTTTTGTCGTCGTACACTCATTTCGTTACAATATATTATTATAAGACAATTTATGCAAATGTCCTATTTATATAGAATACATTCACAGCAAATTACAGGGATTGTATTAATAGGAATATTCTTTATTCTAATGGATTTTTTATGATAACACTTGTCTAATACTACTTAACTATCTCAGAAATATGGTCTACATAGTACCAAATTTAATATACTAATTCACTAATTCGACTAAGGGCCGGTCTTTTCGCCTACTAATAAAGTGCCCGATAACTATTTGACAAATAATTTTAAATAAGGTACTTTTATTAGTCAGTTTGACCGAGTGCGTCTTTTCAACATTTTCGAACCTGCTAATAGCTATTAGGCAAATAACGTTCAATGCAAAAATATTTCTTATGTTGGTATCAGAAACTTGGTAGAGTAGCCCGAAACAACTTCAAATGGATTTCGATAGACAAGCTAAACTGCTGTATACCTCCAATAAGTAAGAAAGTAGTGAGTGATAGAACAACGTGATTATTTTATTTTGGAAGTTCAATGTCCGTGTTTACTGTAAACAACCTATACGTCTTGCTATCGACGTTCATGTATTTGTTTCGTCAGATCAGGTCTCGTAATTTTCCAGATAACCATACTGCATTCGTTGCTTGTGCCTATAAGTACCAGTTTATAGAATTTAATTGATTTTGCTGTCAACTTCCTTCTCATGAATATTTACTCAAAACTGTTGCGTCTATACTTCGTTTTCTCCACTCTATATTATGTTTATCACTATCATCATGTTATTTTTTAGAATGTTTAGTTTTCTAATTTCTGTATCGATTTGTTTCATCTATACTTCACTAACTTGAAAAGCTGACATGTACTTTTTGTTTTAGTTTCGTCACAAGGATTGCATTGTTTTTGTTCCTTATTAGTTATGTATCTGTCTATTTCCTCATATGTAAGGTAATATTTTCTTCTTATTTTTTAAAGCCGATTTCTATTTATAGTCCAAAGGTAGATACAGGAAAATGAAAGTATGTAAATAAAACTGGAAACCAACGCATATCCACCATACACATATTCGTTTCACCATCTAGACCTTTCTTCGTTTTTGATTCACGTTTGTTTGGATTGAGCACCAGAAAAACTTCAGCTACTTGTGTATGTTATCCTCTTGCACCACCCCAATAGGCTTCCACTTGCATTTCCAGTAGTAATGTGCCTGCCTTCAAAGCCTCAAGAGAAATTGAAATAAATACCAGGCAGCAATAGATCCTTGCCAGGCTGTTTTTAATTCCTCACAAGTGCTGGTTATATGTAATAATAATGTCAGTCAGTGACTTAATTAATGCTCCTAACATTTTTCTATATTATACCAACAATTACTCATTTTAAGTAGCGCGCGATCATTTAAATTCTAAATTAGAGCAGGCTGTGAAATTTAAATTAAGTTGGTATATAATTACTAATTTACAATTTGAATTGTCAAAGTGACGTTTCAAAATGTTAATTAATCAATAATTGACATTCTGGACAACCTAATAAAAAAAATCCCGCCTGCTATAATTTAGAATTTAAATGATCGCGTGGTATTTGCAAGTAAAATGTATGTTATACAATTTAAGTATTTTCATTTTAATTTCTTACCTATACGCACTAATTATTATATTTCTCGACAATCATCCAAATATAAGGACACTGGTGACTGCCAGAGCTGCCACTATTTATGAGTTTCAACCTGCATTGGTGAGGGAGTCATAACAGTTTCCCCTATGTATAAGAATTAATTTTTATTCAACCTATTCGAATATGCTATGGGTGTTTTTTTTTATTATAAAATAAATAAAATAAAGATCATGTTTTATTACTCTTCGTTTTATTTACAATACCCACTACTCCAGATAAATAGTTAAATTAAGCGGGTTTAGAATGCCGCTGTTCTATCTGCATGATAATTACTATACATATATTTTACAGGCAGAGTCCGTGACGATCAAGAAAATACTACACCACTGCAGAACACCTTAGCGGCGAATTGTCGAAAGGGACGCGAAAGTAGACGAAAGAAAAGAAGCAAGAAGGAGCGAGATAATGCGATAGATAGAGAGTAAAAAAGTCGACGCGTTATGTAAAATATGCATAGAATAATTATAATAAGAATAAGTCGAATGATAAGATCGAAAATATGCATCCATTAATTAAGTCAAGATGAAAGATTTGCCCGCTAAAATAAAAATTGCTCGGCAGCACATGTCCCGCAGCTCGGAGCGAATAAAATTAAAACGAAGTGGGCAGGTGTGCACGCGGCGAACTGACCTGTCACGCCGTTCAAATGGAATGGAATCGTGAGGAGAAAATGAAGATTCGTTTTTGTTATAGAGTCAATTTTGTATTACCGTTCTTAGCAGGTATATTATCAATTGTCCTTATGCATGGAGGGGAGTGTTTCGTAGCTTGCAAAATAAGATCAACAAAATTTAGGAAAATGGAAATAAGTAAACCACAAATAAAGCACTTGGTATTGTTTCACAAAAATATATAGTGAGTTCATGATGAAAGGAACAAATTCGTTTAAAATTCAGGTAATTATTTTGCAGAAAAACGCTCGGACAGGTCGATTAGTATTTTTAGTTTAGAATTTTTTGACATAAGAAAATTATATACAGGGTGTCTAAAGAAGAACATATGCAGCAATCATTGGTTTTTTTTTATGGAACATCCTGTATATTATGCCATTTTTGAATTGTAGGGTAAATTCTAAACACACTAAACACATTTTTGTGTAACATACCATATCCCCAAAATCAGCGGTTTCGGAATAATGAGTTTTGTGATAAATTAAAATACACGTAGGTAATGAAATAAAATGTTTAAATTGAACAAGGACACCCTGAACATTTCTTTAAAAGCCAACAAAAACAACCTGGTATTGCAAATTTTATCTTCAACAAAAAACTCTACTTCAAATTAATCGATTTTTATGTTTTTTTTTAATTTATCACATTTCAAACGTCATTATTTCGAAAACCGCTGATTTCGGGGATATGGTATGTTACACAAAAAGTGTTGAGAATTTACGATACAATTCAAATATGGCATAATATACAGTATGTTCCATTAAAAAAAAACAATGATTGCTGCATATGTTCTTCTTTAGACAGCCTGTATATAATTTTCTTATGTCAAACAATTCACAACTAAAAATACTAATCGACCTGTCCGAGCGTTTTTCTGCAAAATAATCACTTGAATTTTAAACGAATTTGTTCCTTTCATCATGAACGCACTGTATATGTAATTACACAGTCAATGTACATTTCGCCTTTCGGCATCATCAGGAATTCTACAGAAACTAACCTAAAGATCAATATAGGACTACAACAATTTGATGTTTACTTTAGTTTCTGTAGACCTCCTGATGATGCCGCAAGGCGAAATGTACAGTTCTGTGCAATAAACTGGCGTACACTTATTATACGATTATGTAAATATGACTTTTGTTTGAATATCTGTTATGTATGACAAATTGAATTGACGCTATAATTCAATTTGTCATACTTAACTTAAGCCATTTTCACAATGGCGAAAAAATGTCAAAATTAGCAATAAGACGTGTACGCCATTTTATTGCACAGGACTGTACCGGGTGGCCAACTAAGAATGGCCGCCGGCTATATCTCAGAAACCAGTTGTCATATTGCTTCCGGGTAAAAAAATTTCAAGTAAAAGTGCCCAAGAGAAAATTCTGGAAATTATTTTGGAGTTTGTAAAATGTCCGCAAGGGGGCGTAACAGTCAGGATCAATGTTAAAATTTAGAATTCCTTCATATTTTTACTAATTAAGCGGTATTGAAAATTTCTAAACTTTATTCCTTACACATTCTTTAATACTTTTAGTCTTGCACATTTTTCACTATCTAGTGAAATAAAGTGGTGGGGGTAGTTCAGATGTTTTTTTATATAAACTAGGATTACTCCCGTTTGGCTTAACCGATTTGAATTTGGTCTCATTTAAAAGAGCCTTATTTGCTCTACAAACTGAACTTTTGTTTTTGTATCTTGGACTTTTGCTGTCACCGGTAGATGGCGTTATCTGAAATGTTAGCAAATATTAGGCTTTTTTTCAAAAAAGTTAAATACAATGATATGTTTATTTTTACGTAAGCTAATAAAAAATTAAATCCTCTACATTTCGGTAAAAAAACCAAATTTGTATGTTTTTTGGAACAGGAGATATTGACAAAAATATATCAAAATTCATAAGTTCTCCTGTTTTACTGGCCTTTTTTATGAAGCTAACAATTTTGAACTACATATATGATTATTATCTAACATATTATTGTTATCAAGAAAAATGTTATACCATTTTGAAAGACCCTGTTTAATAAAGCAAGATTTTTTTTTGAATACTTATTTTAATCCAAAAAATATACCGTTGAAAATAAAAAAGTAAGCTATGAAAAAAATAAAACAATAACTCTGTGTTAAAACGACCAATTGTGAAAATAATAAATATTATTGTCAGTTTTTGATTGATTCCGTTTACTTTTTTGTGTTTGGGAAAACATCTCTTTTAGTGAGATTCGGTTAGCGAATGAAGAGACATTCGATATGATTGGTGACCTCAACATCCTAGATTTTTATTTTTGGGGGAGAGTTAACGACATTGTTTTTGAAAACCGGCCTACAACAAGACAAAATATAATGAAGAAAATTATAGCAGCAGTACGAAACATATCGGAGGCGGAAATTGAAACTTCTGTTTTATCCACGCGGCAAAGGTTGCAGGCTTACATTAACAATGATGGGCGCCATTTTGAACAATTAGGCCGTCATTAAAAATTTTGCAAACCAATCTTTACAGTAATGTAATTGTAGTTATTTTAGTGTTTAATATTAGTTTTATTCTGATAGTGTTAGTATTAATTGTTAGTATAGTAAATCACAGTATGTGAAAATTTGAAATACATGATTTTCGAACGTTTACATAAAATTACATTTATGTAATTTTGGTTTCTTAAACAGGAACTAACGAAATGTTTTTTTTATTTAATATATTTTTATATATTTTGCGTCAGTATTACAGGAATGCCTTTCAAATTTCTTCCGCTTTTGTGACATTTTATTATTTGGTCTGCGTGTTAGAATTTTACTGAATTTATTATATATATATATATATATATATATATATATATATATAATAAAGTATAGAATTTCATGGGGTAACTCCTTGGCTACACTGCGCTGACGAGAACCAAGTAGTTCGAAACACGTGTCCGCAGTTGCATTTTCAGCGGAGTTACCCCATGAAATTCTATACTTTATTATTCTATAATCCGCAATATTTCTTTTCTTTATATATATAATAAATTCAGTAAAATTATATATATATAACAAAAAGAAGACAATTAAAACAAGAGAATTCATGCATTTTCACCTATTTTTGCCAATATCTCCTGTTCTAAAAAACATACAAATTTCGCTCTTTTACCAAAATGTAGAGGTTTTAATTCTTTATTAAATTATGTAAAATGAAACATATCATTGCATTTAACTTTTTTGAAAAAAGGCCTAATATTTGTTTACATTTCAGTTAACGCCATCTACCGGTGACGGCAAAAGTTCGAGATACAAAAACACAAGTGCAGTTTGTAGAGCAAATAAGACTCTTTTAAATGAGACCAAACTTATTCAAATCGGTTAAGCCAAGCGGGAGTAATCCTAGTTTATATAAAAAACATCTGAACTACCCCCACCACTTTATTTCACTAGATAGTGAAAAATGTGCAAGACTAGAAGTATTAAAGAATGTGTAAGGAATAAAGTTTAGAAATTTTCAATACCCCTTAATTAGTAAAAATATGAAGGAATTTTAAATTTTAACATTGATCCTGACTGTTACGCCCCCTTGCGGACATTTTACGAACTCCAAAATAATTTCCAGCATTTTCTCTTGGGCACTTTTACTTGAAATTTTTTTACCCGGAAGCAATATGACAACTGGTATCTGAGATATAGCCGGCGGCCATTCTTAGTTGGCCACCCGGTACATTGACTGTGTAATTACAACGTGTCTCAAAATTCGCAGAACAGCTCCACACTACGGCTTAAAGTAGCGATAATGGAACACGGAAAAAATATTTAAAAAAATCCACATTGTTCATTTTAGAAGATATTGGCTTGTTTGTAAAGGTACATGTGGCAACACGTTTGATTTATCCTAATAATGAATAAGGTACTAGAGTTACCCGTATCCATGGGAATAAGAGAGAATAATGTGTAAATTCGGGACAACGTAGCCATATGTTTGTACAGGTAAAATTATATAATATATAATTAGAAGAGTGATTAATTACAAGCCTGGTTATAGTTGTTCAAAATTGTTATGCCATTGACCATATCAAAACCAATCTTTAAAATGTTATACAGTAATTTAGACAAACGACATCTAAAGTGTTAACTTTCAATATTAATTTGTTTGAAATTAACAGCGACGGGATTTTTTACATATTTTTAGTCCTCACATAATACGTACCATCCAGGTGTTCCGCGAATTTTGGGGCACGTGGTATTTAGGTGAAACAATACCAAGCGCATTATTTGTCGCTACTTTATATTTTGACAATAAGTTTCACTAAGACATTTCAATAACTTCGTTAAATTATTTCTTAATATTTGGGGCTTTATTAACAGGTCCTATTTAACTTTTTTTTTCATTTCCACTTCACTATTATTTCTGTTAAGTAATATCTCTATCTATCTTATTAAATTAGCCCAGGTGAAAAGCAGTGTAATTTTTTATACAAAACTATGATATAAATTTTTACCCCATATTTCAAGGTCTTACCTATGTCTACATCCTTTTTCCTCACGAAACACTGTCTAATTTGGTTAATTTTAAAACTCACATAACAAGCACGACGAACTGTCATTATTATCAGAGAAAAGACGAGCAGAAGCGGGATGAAATGTCAACATAGCAAATGCTGTTACCCGTATGCATGAAAAATTGACTTAGTCGAGTCGCTCGCGAGTAAAGTTCCTCTCGATAAAACGTGGTTGATGTTTTGAAACGCGCGCCTTTAGTTATAAGATATCGACTGTTACGAATGCGACCCATGAGCAAGGACTCGAAATATTTGTTACAACTCACGCATCTATCTTGAAAGCAATTATTCAAAACTTCTTTAAAGATACGGGTGGTTTGGGCGGGACGGCAACCATCTTCTAAAGTTCATCAGTGTTGAGGGGCTGACAAGTAGCAGATGTAATATTGGTTTGGAGTAATGCTGAATTCTAATGCCTAAGGGCTACACTGATTCCTCCACTAAATCCCAACATATCGTAGTTTTAAATAAAAGTAAAATCTCTTGCGGTGATATTTCAAAAATAAAGAAATACAATTTAATGTCAACTTTCTTATTTTAGATTAATAAAAATATTTTTTTCTATTTTAACGACGTTTTATATTTAATGCAATAATAGGACATCCATTCAAAAGGACCTCCAGATGCAGCAGAAGCATAATCCAAACAGCAGAGAAACATGAACGAGGAAAGATTCCAGTGGTTCGAGAATATCAACTAATCGTTCGTATACAAAAAATGTAAAATAACTAATATAATAGATAAATTATAGTTAGTACAATTTCGAATTAAATAGGTTCAATTTCTAATTAAAGTTATTTATTTTTATATTAAGATTTTACCACTAAAATGTACAGCCCTAAACTGTTGAATAACGACAATTAACCATTATTATTATTATTATTATTATTATTATTATGTTCTTTAGTTTAACAGCACAGTATTATTCTTTTGAGAAAGCTGCGCGAAACTTCAGACGTTTATTAAAAGAGCAGATGGTTTTATTAAATGTCACCCGTCCACATCGACCAGCTACCAGCTAATACTCCCAAGACTCTTGCGTTTTACATCTTAAATTATAGTGTAAGTTCGCTCGTTTCTCTACTGTGCTATACATTAAACGATAGACATCTGCCATTAAATTATTATTGGAATGGAAGTCGCTTAATAAAATTTACATTTCGTTTCAGCGTATCCTTCCAATACGATGATCAAGCGAACTAAATAGCCCAGTTTTCTCTCGTTTATTCTTAAAAGAGCTTCCCCGCTACTTTTCTCTAATTTGTTTTGGCGAAAATAGAGTTATTTTTTATTCAGATAGGACGTAACTCGAGCAATTTCATTTGCTCGGCTTATATCGGCTGCCTCTCTCTAATATCTAGTAATGAAATGGGAAGTTTTGCTTTTTTCCACAGTAATAAAAAGGATATTTTACAAACTAAAACTTTAGTCTCTTGTAAACTAGCGCTTTGCTAGAGCGTGCCTAAACCGTTCTCAATATTAATAAATAGACATTTAATAATGTCCTTTTTATGATAAGCATATCAACATGCATACTCGCTTAAAAGAGGATACAATAGTCTCTGTGTTTAAGAAGTCCTCAGCGTGGGAAGTACCAAATAGGATGTGTCAAGTTTTTAATAATGGACCTCAAAAATCCCTTCGTGATAACCACGATTCAAAATCGTGCTGCGTCAGTAGAATCCGATATTCAGTTGAACAAACAGAAGAGACGTTATTAATTTTGTAAGATAAGTTTTTATTTCTTTTCTGTATGCGCTCTATCGTATTAATTTGAACCCAGTAAAATATGGGCATATTTCAGTTTGCTTAAGATATATGCAAAATGTAATGATCGAAAAACAGCAATAAAGTCTTTGACCACTTGCATAATTAAAGCCATTGGTTTAAGTGCTGACGATGTAACATCCAAAATATGATTCGAAAAACTTTTTGCATCAAAGGTGAAACATAGGTCCGTCAGAGAAGTTTGCACCTGCTGCTGAAACAGTGTTATTTATGTTAGCCACTCTTGTAATGTTGTGTTCTGTACAAAGCTGTACAGGTCCTTTACAGGATGTCTCTTGAGCATCTCTGGGTCTACATTCGGTTGTCTTCTGTGATCCAATGCTTCCTATTTTGCTACGATATGCGTGACTCTTTTTGGTTCCTTATTGCAGAGTCTGCAGATAAGATCTCTATCGTACGGTCTAACATGCAGAGATGCACTTTAAGGGGTGCATGGCCAGTTAAAAGACCAATTGCTATTCCCAACCGTTCCCTACTCATATGTAGTAGTTCTACAGCTCTTTTGCTGCATGGTTGACCAATAAATTCCTTACTATGATTTTCCTGGGAATTGTTGCCCAATAGTCCTTATTTTTTTCAAGTACCAAGTCTTTGGCTTGGCATCGGGTCAAAGCTTTAAGTACCCCCAGAGCCAGTTCTGGTCCTATGAGTTTTATTTCTGATCCTGTCCTAGCGAGTTCATCAGCTGTTGACCTCTATGTCCTGGCACTAAAATTAGTTTTACCTTATTTTGGTCCGACAGATGTGGTGTTATGCCTTATTTCTACTTTAGCCTATGTTCCGCATGACTTAAGCATTTCGCGATATTTGGTACTCTGAACGTGACTATTCGACCGTACCTGGTATGTTATGTGAAATAGGTTGACATGCCTTATATCTAATGTGTGAACACCTTTCTGTTCCTTAAGCTAACTTTACTGAAATTTAATTTTTAAGTCCCTACTGGTATTCACACGATGAAGTTAATTATACGTTTAGGTTTATTTAAGTCTACGTTTTATATTGAACAATTTCCGAGCCCGTTAACTTATGCCTGGGCTGCCCTACCTGCATGAATCCGTTTGTTCTAATTTACGGATCATCGACATTTTATGGTCTCGAGCTACGATATCTGTGTGTTCTTGATTGTTTCCATCTTAGTTTTTATTGCTTCCATGTTGCTTTGGCTGCGAAGGGAAGTATTGTGTTAGGATCCTCTTTCAGCACCTTATTTACTTTGCTACAACTGAGTCATGTATTGTGGCAATCGAAAACTTCCTTTGGCTTTATTGATTGTTTGTTTGCTTAAAAAAAGGGTTTGTTTTAACTTAAGAACAGCTTAGGCACTGGACATACTTATATTCTCCTTCACGGACATAAGATTAAAATTTTACTATTCAAGTTATTGCCTGGCGTACCTTGTAGCCTTTATCTTCCATTTCGGGGGCGATCTATACCTAATTGTGGTCAGATAGGGTTCCTTGGGACTAGTCATAGATCCTGCTCTGGGCTGGGCGCCACATTGCCGGCAGGATGAGAGTAAACTATGGTTGGCATTGTACTGGATTAGGAACTTGAAGAGTGTTGTAAGTCTTGAATCGGTGTCCTTCACAGGGATATTATCGTTCCGAGTCATTCGTTGAACATAATCTTCGACCATATCGCCCGTATCTACGCCGGTTCCATTGCCTGTAAGATCAATTATTGTCGGGCATATATCCCGCCGCTAACCTGTGGGCATTATTTGGTCATATTTAATCTATTTACCTGGGTGCCGCACATTTATAATGTGTGTATAGGTTGAGTTGCGTATGTTTACGAACTTGTTGGTTACCTGTCATTACGAACATTGCGCTAACTATTGCATGATTGCCAACTTTCTAGGCGTGAAGTTTCCCCTCTCGTTATAACTATCTATATAATCTTACGTACGTTGTAAGTGTAATTCGAATGAATTTTGTCATCATTACGAGCTCAGAAGATGGTTGTGGTTAATTATAAAGGTCTCGTTACTAATGTGTTCTCCTGCAGGATAATTTTGTGTTCGTTAATTATTTTTTTGAATTTTTCCCGCTTTCATACAGAACTGTTTCCGCGTCTCGCTTGTTTTAGAAGCCTGCTTAGTGCCTAGGGCGCATTGGTTTGGAGAATGCACGTTTTCGGACTTTACTTCTAAGTCGATCTTCGAATGAAGAACACTAGTGCAGAACTACTTATTTCTAGTAAATTATTTTGTATGTCTTAAGTAGATATTTTCGCTTCGGCGGCTTCAACGAATAAGTAGAAAATTTCGCTACCTTAGTTAGGTAATTTTCGTGGGTGTTATCGTAGATTACCGTCACCCTAAATTTTGTAGTTCCACGAGGTGGGTTACAAGTTTTTTTATTTTTTTTGTGCTATTGGTGACTTTTGAAGTCGGTTTCGTTGTTCTCCAGAAACCTGGGGTAAGTCTGAGAAACTTTTTGTTGAGTTTTTATCTCTGCTTTTTCTTTTCCTCTAAATCACTAGGAACTTGTAGTACGGTGCTGAGTCTTCAGTAACTAACGCCGACATTGCGGCCGTACATTTCCGTTAAGGATCACTGTGTCATAGTCGATCTACAAGTTGTACCTTAACATCCATCTCAGCGGCTTCTGCGTGGAATTTCTCCTGCCGGCCAGAATTACGCCGTAAAACCATCACCAGCTAGGGAGTTTTCCTTCGCACCGTTTGCCAGATAAGTACAACACCAATCATAATCTACAACGTGTGTCTCGACTAATTTGTCTAAATCTTGTGCCAGTTAGGCTGGACAGTACACAAGTTTATGAATTAACTAGTGACCTGCTAAATTTTTAATAAAACTACTATATCATGTGCTAAGTTTCAAATACCGTAGCATAAATTTTGTTTTTTTGTAAATTTTATTATGCTGTATACTGGGTGATTCCAGCAGCAGTACATTTGTCATAGTACTCACTGTTTACGTACTCTGGTACAACCGAAGTACGTTTCAAATTTATTTTACTGGTATTAATTCCTTACCGTAGAATCTTTGATTTGGTTTAATTTGTTGAACTAAATTATCAATGTTTAAACGTGCTAATTAAATATCAATTGTTTACTTTAAATTCTTTTCAGTAATTTCTTTTAAACTTTAGTAGTCGATTTTACCTAAATCTAAGATATGCTCAAGTAAAATCATATGTAAACGTAAACCATAGCATTTAACCCAGTTACCTCTTACAAAATTTTGAATGTATATAAATCTAATAGTTTAGTTATTTTTAAATATTAAGTTGAATCGCCATTGTTTGGCTACCTATTTAAAACGTTTGTAATAAAATTGTAAGGTTGAGGAAACGTTTCTGCTACCGTCCTACCTCTATCGAATAGTGCGGAGGTTATGTTAATTTGCTAACTTTTTATATCAAACTTGCTGAGGTTATGACCTCTTAATATTCACTTAGTACAATTGCTAAAAGTCATATCTTTTGCTGTTTTGATTAACTTAATTTTCCAAAAATTTATATACATATAAAGTGCGTTTAAAAATATTTTCCTTCACTAAATTTTTTTTCAATGTTTCCATCTTTCTTTTGCTTCAAGACGATGTAAATACATAGATGACTGTTTACCTATTCTTTTTTTTTATTATTATTGGTTATGTTAACCCCATACCTTTTGACGTAATTTAGCGCATGAAGGAGGTTTGTATATTGGATCCTATACAGGCTGATCCAGTAGTGTACCCCGCTGGAGGGACACAGCCAGTGGCAGATCTTAGAGAACGCAGGTAGGTTACCGTTAAGGTAGCTCAGTGTCCTGGTGCCCAGAGACAACGTCGCTAGCGTCGCCGCCGACCGACGCTGATTTCTTAAGTTTAGTTTTCTGACCGTCACGCCATCTGCGACTAGAGTTAGCTCGGCCCTGCGATTTTCAATTCCTTCTACCGCACTACAGTGATCTCCCTATACCGTAACTTACCTTAGATTAATAATTTAGTTGCGACGTTGTTCAGGGTGTAACAGTGGGCTATTTTCATGTTTAAAATATCTCCAATTTTCATGAGCACCGCCGCTCTGTATCACGACGTGAAGAGGCAGGAGAGAGCCTTCAAGTTTTTGCAACTTGCCCAGTTGCAAAATGGCCTTTCATTGTTCTGTCTTAGACCACCACACTAGAGAGGCAGGATTACGTCAGGATAGATTTTACTACCATGTTGTATGTCCAATACTTTATGTCCGGTCTAAAGCCCCATTGTTTCCCGTGTAAGCGTCTAGTTATCATTAATGATGTGAGTGATGTGACCGCTTCCTTGGTAATGTTTTTTAGGTGTGATTCCTGATAATCCTCCTTGCACACTTGTAGTTCCAATTAATTATTAATACCTACACCATACGTGAAGTATATTCAAATTTGACTGCAGATGCCACACATCTGAGCAATATCTGAGATTGTAAGCATAGGCCGGCACTGGATACTTCAGGGTAGTAATCAAATCATAAATACGTTAAATAAAAGTAGGCAGAAGTTTCACTCTTAAAGTATATCACACGCAGCGACATAAATAATGATCCGGCTCTACTAAAGTAACAGCATTAGATACTTCTCCTTCGAAAACTATGCTGTACAATGTTGAACCAAAACGTATCCTCTAAAAGTCTTGGTTTTTCAAACGTCAGAAATTGATAATCTTGATACCTCGGAAGTACTGCAAATGGAAATGTCTTCCGTGTAATACCTCTAAACGTGTCGATAATCTTGATATTCCTAATTTCCAGTAATATATGAATGTTTAAATGTGAGCGATTTCTTTTAATCACTTCCTCTTCATAATAAATGGATTATGTTATTATACTAGTGACTTTTTCTTCTTTACAGGATAATCCGTCCTAACTTTGAATTAGTTTTAGATGAGGCAGTTCAAAATTGTTAGCTTGTTTTAATTAAAAAGCAAAATAAGAATAGCTTCAAATATAAAAGGATCCAACACGAATTGGCGACATTAATCGATTTTGAATGGTCAATACTTTACATTAAAACAATATCACTTAGCTCTAATGATCCGTTAAATTAAACTATGTAGTATGTACTGTCTGCTGGTCGGTTGATTTGACAATTAAACCCAAATCGCGGTCGGTGACTTGCTGAATAGTGGAAATGTGGAAAAGGTAACGACGGCTATCCTTTCAAACAACAAACACCTTGCATTCTAATATAATGCTATCTTCTGTATACATATATCTCTAATGGACACAATGGACGTTAAAATATGAACATAACAGTAATACACACGTGCAATAATAGAAGTTTTATTTTCATAAAAGGAATAAGTACGACATAGTAAATAGTTTAATACTTGATAAATTAAAAACCATCAAGTCATTGCCGTATATGTGATGAAATTATCACCGAGCCAAATAGAACTTCTGATCTTTCATCTGTATAAAATGCTGCAAAATTCACTAAATCTTATTGTACATTAGAAATAAAACACAAACAATTGTTTCAGATTTACACTATATTTAAATTAAAAACACAACAGCTGTTTCGCTACGCTGTAGATTCTTCAGGTGATAACAAATTCTAAATTATTACAATCAGAGAACAACTCTATTATATACCGGGTGGTGCAATAGTGTGTCGGCGGAGCTTAGTGTGAAAACTAATAACGCTGCAGCAATGAGACTTTACGTACGTATGTAGTATGCGACTGTGCATTTTCTAATTTTATTTACAAATATACATTATGTGTTCCAAATTTTCGCAACCACATTCAACTTTTTTATTTTAAATACATTGCTATACTTTCTAGATATTATAATGATAGCCATTCAAATTATCTTTGCAATGATATATGGATATGTGCACTTCAGACTGTTCGTTTTGATTTTATTGATAATATTGTTAAAATCTTGACAGTTGCAGCATCTAACATTTTAAGCTGTAGTCTGTAAATGGGTAGAATGCCTCACGTAACTCTTGTATCTCTAATTTATGGACTAACACGTTATTTGTTTTGAGGTTGAACAAAGTGAATAAATATACAGGGTGTTAAATATGTCGTGTCTAAGTTATCGATCTTTATTGGTTATTTTCTCGTTTTTTTAAAATCTAACCTATAATATTTTTATAAGTCAGCATATTCCTTGTAAAATCGCCTTTAAAATGGTACCAATAACATAGTACTTATTTCTAGTATTTTCAAAGTTATAACCCTTTAATGGGATATACTCATGTTTATAATATGCAATATGTGGGGCATCTAATAGTTGGTTGGCCTTGGTTTAAAAAAAAATGGCTGTACAACCAAACGTCAAATTTCTACTTCAAAAGTCCATAAAAAGTCGTTTTCTGTATTTTCTCTTTTCTGTAATTGCGTTTTGTTGTTATAAATTAAGTTCGGCTAGTGAATTATTAATTTCCGTTTGTTTGTTAGTAGTTGTTACGTGTTGTATTTACCTTGTTATCAGTTATATCGCTTTATTGACATTATTTCTCATTTAGATACCATAATAGTTTATTGTTGTTTTTGCTTTAAAATGAATTTTTCGAAAGAGGAGCTCATAGACATGGTATTTGCTCTTGGCGCTAGCAACAGAAATCCATTTTTAGCATCAAGAACATATGCGATGGAATATCCCGACTGAAGAGCACCGGATAGTAAAACGTTTGAAAATTTGTTAATAAGGTTTCTTCGAACGGGTTCAGTGAATTACGTCGAACATGAAAGAAGTAAGACTATGATTACAGAAGATAATGAAGTGATAGTCGTCCAGTCCATTGTGGAAAATCCGCACGTATCTACAAGGATAATTTCGAAACAACACGGGATAGAAGTCACTGCTGTAAAAAGGATTTTAAAAAAACATAAGTCTCACCCTTACAAAATTCAAAATCATCAAGGCTTATTACAAACGGACTTTGAAAGGAGACTAGTGTACTGTGAATGGCTACTTTTACAATTACGACACGATATAACTTTTCTAGATCATGTGCTTTTCACAGATGAAGCAACATTTGCTAATTGTGGAACCACAAACAGAAAAAATACCCATTATTATGACACTACAAACCCACATTTTGTTCAGCCCATTTTATATCAACAAAAATGGAGTGTTAACACATGGGGAGGCATCATAGGAAACACTATTATTGGTCCATTCTTTTTTGATAATACTTTAAATTGTGCAATCTACACAAATTTCCTACAAAACTATTTACCATTGCTATTAGAAGGCCTCCCAGATAACGTCATCAGGAGATTGTGGTACCAACATGATGGTGCACCAGCACATTATGGTGCTGCTGCAAGAGCACATTTAGATAGGGTATTCACCAATAAGTGGATTGGGAGAGGAAGTTTGATAAGCTGGCCACCACGATCACCAGATCTCACACCTTGTGATTTCTTTCTGTGGCCAACTGTAAAAAACATTGTTTACGCAACACCTCCTACAACGGCAGAGAACATGCAGCAACGAATAAGAAACGCTTTTCTTCAATTAAGTGAGAATAACTTAGCTGAGAATGTAAGTCTGTCGATACAGAGACGGTTGAGAGCATGTGTAGAGCAGAATGGAAATATATTTGAACACATTTTAAATTAAGATTGTTTTATTATCGAAAATTTTCATAATGTATTTCTAAAACTAATGATAAAGCATTTAAAAAACAGGTGTTTGTTAAAATTACTTTGTTTTATTTTCATGGCCAACCAACTATTAGATGCCCCGCATTTTGCATGTTATAAACATGAGTATATCCCATTAAAGGGTTATAACTTTGAAAATACTAGAAATAAGTACTATGTTATTGGTACCATTTTAAAGGCGATTTTACAAGGAATATGCTGACTTATAAAAATATTATAGGTTAGATTTTAAAAAAACGAGAAAATAACCAATAAAGATCGATAACTTAGAGACGACATATTTAACACCCTGTATATTTATTCACTTTGTTCAACCTCAAAACAAATAACGTGTTAGTCCATAAATTAGAGACACAAGAGCATTCTACCCATTTACAGACTACAGCTTAAAATGTTAGATGCTGCAACTGTCAAGATTTTAACAATATTATCAATAAAATCAAAACGAACAGTCTGAAGTGCACATATCCATATATCATTGCAAAGATAATTTGAATGGCTATCATTATAATATCTAGAAAGTATAGCAATGTATTTAAAATAAAAAAGTTGAATGTGGTTGCGAAAATTTGGAACAATTTGTAAATAAAATTAGAAAATGCACAGTCGCATACTACATACGTACGTAAAGTCTCATTGCTGCAGCGTTATTAGTTTTCACACTAAGCTCCGTCGAACCACTATTGCACCACCCGGTATAGGCAAATATAATGACAACATTAATTTAAATGTATTTACTTAAAGAGGACAGTTTTCTTGATTATATCGACAGTTTACGAAAGAGGGCCTACATTATTACTAAAAGGATTAGGGAAAACCTAAGAACTAGAAAGATATAGATCTAATACAGGCGATTGATTCAGATTTACTTTGTCGTTTAATAAATTGTCTGAATATTTCAATTTGTTAATTTCCATACATTCGAGTAAATCTAATTTTCTACTTTTGTTTTGTACATGCAGAATGTCAAATTTTTCATTAAAACAATGGTCGTATTCAATCAAATGATTCGCATAAGCTGAGTCGTTGTTTTTATTAGTGTACGCAGAAAAATCCGCTATCCTTTTTTTAAAAGCTCTACCAGTCTGACCTATATATTTCTTAGTACAAGATCCACAATTTAACCTATAAACTCCAGATTTATTGTCTCGTGTCGTTTTTTCTTTGTTGTTTTTAATGTATTTACCTAGGTTGTTATTTGTTCTAAAAGCAATATTAATGTTGTTTTTTCTAAGTACCTAATTTCATAAGTTTATCTTGTTCATGACCTAAATAAGAAAATGCTTTAAACTTCTTAATTGTATTGTCTTTGGTAGTCGGATACACCTCTAGTAACGTTTTATTAAACAATTTTTTGGTTATTAATTTGTCTATTAAATTTGGGTCGTACCCATTCTTTTTCGCAATTTGTTTTATAATATAGTACTCTTTGTTATAGTCATCTATCGACATTGGAATATTAATTAACCTATGGATCATACTGTGATAAGAGGCTAATTTGTGTGAATGAAGATGATTTGATTTATAATGAATAGTAGTGTCGGTGTGTGATTCTTTATGGTAAATTGAAAAATCTGTTTTGTCATTAACTCGTTTAAGTGTGAGGTCTAAAAAATTTATAATTCCATTAACTTCTTTTTCAATAGTAAAAGTAATGTTTTTATTAACTGAATTAATAAAATTATTGTGTTTTATTTCTATTGGAATATGGATTTACATCAAGTGAAGGCCGAATCTATTGAATTCTCTTATTGTACATCTTTCTTCAAACATGAGTATTAGGTAACTAAATTTAAAAATTGATTCAATCTATAGTAACCTCGTTTATAACAATTCCATGTAGCTATTTTGAAATATATTATGCTATAAAAATGGAACTGCAAGCAATTATTAAGAGTTGAAATTATAAAAGTTTGTGTAATATTTCTACAGTCAACTTAGAATTCTAGTAGGTGCCATCGTATATACTTTTATCTTTCCAACTCATTTGCGGTCTACTTTATTTTTTGACTCGCAGTTGTGGCGACTTCAATAAATAATTGCTTCGTATAATGGGTTTCGTTTCTACTTTAATAAAAATAAATTTACTTTGGTTTGAAAATTTAAAGGTATCTCTCCAGTCGAAAACAAACTAATAACTTCAGGCGAAAACAGAAAGGCACAAAAAATTGTCTAGTTGGAAAAAATCGATTTTCAGTATCAGTGAAGCGCTTTAGTATATTACCATGTATAATAAAAACGAATTTGCTAGAATAAGTATTTTTCTCTTGATTACCTGCTTATCTATACATACAAAAATAATTAAATTTCCTTTTTCTCTGAAAAGACAATAGTTTGTAATTAGTAATAATATTTTATTCTTTGTAATTACTACTACAAGAAAGTCAATACACTTAGCCGTATACCGGTTGTGTCGAATAACATTAGCCATAGGGAATCAGTGTTTACGTATGTCTGTACGATGTATAGGTACGTATCTATGTAATGCGTGGCAGCGCGGTATCTATACATCGTACATACATAGGTATAGACTGATTCCCTATGCCTAATGATATTTGACACAACCGGTATAACAACAACAACAAAAAACAATAATATGTGTGTATAATGTAAATTTCTTAACTTATAAAAGTCGTCAAGTCACACACAGTTCAAGAAATCGTCTATTGAATAAGAACTGTGATGATTTAAAATATCCTCTACTTTTTTTGATGAAGAACTTGTTATTCTCTTTCCGATAGTTACTAACTTTATTATATCGCCTTGTGCTTTTAAGAACAGCTATTATGAAATAACCAGCAAGTTGAATTTTCTTATGTTAATGTAGTCTTTCGCTATTGATATAAATGGTCTACCAATAGGAGTGATAGAACTTTCGACGGTCATAGGTGCACAGTGTTCACTGTCATAAAGCAAATCAAACGTCAATTGTGCTTAGTATACTCTGACATTTCACGATGAATCGATTAACTAAAGAGCAACGTATAGTTATCGTACAAAGGTACTACGAAAATGCGCGATCGGTTAGAGCTTGTTATCGTGCTCTTCGAGGAGATTTTGGCCAACGTGGACGGCCTTCCGAGCTCGCTATCAGGCGCATAATTGATAAGTTTGAACGGGATTACACTCTCCCGGATAGTAAGCCACCGACACGACAAAGAAGTGCAAGAAGTGCTGAAAATATCGCTGCTGTAAGGGAAAGCGTGAATGCGAATGCTAATGTGTCCGTTGTGCGCCGTTCTCAGCAATTGGGCTTTTCACCGATGTCAACGTGGCGCATTTTGAAGAAAGATTTGCGCCTACATCCGTAGGATGTTGATTCTAACCCAAGAATTGAAGCCTGCCGATCTTGGATTGCGGAGAACGTTTACCGATTGGGCGCTGTTGCAGCTAGAACAAAATGCCGATTTTGGTAAACAAATAATCTTTTCAGATGAGGCACATTTTTGGCTCAATGATGTTGTCAATACGCAAAATTGCCGTTTCTGTTGTGAGAACAATCCCCAGCAACTAGTCGAGAGGCCATTACACCCTATGAAAGTTACTGTATGGTGTGGCTTGCATGCCGGCGGAATTATCGGTCCCTACTTTTTTGAGGACGCAGATGGGCATGCTGTAACAGTCAATGCAGAGCGCTATCGCGCATGATAACAAACTTTCTTTGGCCTATAATTGATACTGGAGACCTGGAACAGGTCTCTAGTATCCAGTGGTTTCAACAGGATGGCGCAACATCGCACACTGCCCGAGAGACAATGAATTTATTGAGAGAACGTTTTGAGGGGCGAATAATTTCGCGACATGGTCCTATCAACTGGCCGCCAAGGTCGTGCGATCTTACGCCCCTGGACTTTTTTCTTTGGGGATATGTAAAGTCATTGGTGTACAATAACAATCCTCAAACCAGCGATGACTTAAAAGTCAACATCACCCGAGTTATTCGCGAAATTCAGCCCAACTTGTTGGAAAAACTGATTGAAAATTGGGTTCGTCGTCTAAATGTCTGTCGCCGCAGCCGAGGTGGCCATCTTAATGACGTCTTATTTAAAACATAATGTTATATAATGTATTACAAAATAAAATATAATTCATAGAAACATATCAATTCGTTTTCATTTTATACCAAGTTAAAGTTATATCATTCTTATTGGTAGACTCTTTAGTTTAATTTATTGAAAAATATATTTATATATGCTTAAGGGGATCGTTAGACTGAAATAATTATTATGTTTCATTTGGCATTTACATGGCCGCTATTTCAATATTGTATTAATACTGTTTCCGATAATGATATTAAATGTTGAAATTTTCTGTAATTGTTTTTTTTGATGTAATATCACACTTACATAAAGAAGTGTTTGAACAAGTAATTTCCTAATTCACACTCAGAAGGGTCGTGGCTAACCGCTTTTTGAATCTATTGCTAATAAGACTTTGAATGGATTCTCTTTTTTTACATGATATATTTTTGTGGGTGTTCCTAAAGGGTCTGTTCTACGGTCGTCACCTTTTACTGTAATACTTAGTGGGTCTGTGAACTGACTGTGGTTTGAAGTGGCATATGTACGTTCATTATGTTTGTTTTGTTAGTTGTGTGATCAAGTATTTTCAATTTATGAAAATGAACAACATCGAATACGAATCAACAACTTGATAAAATGCAGGACAATATAACCTCAACATAAATTCAGAAAGTCAATCTCGAAGAAATAATTTATTAGTGTTATTTTGTTATTTTTATTATATTTATTTATTATTATTTTATTATAGTGTATTAGTTCTTTTAAAATAAATTTTAGCGAAATAAATTGGTATCGAGTCGTTTCAAAAGAACTGTGAATATCTGTTATGCTTATAATGTGAAAATACTGACATTATAAAGCGCTATAAAAACGCAAATGGTTCTTTCTTTTACCTACAAAAGAGGCAGTACCTGCTCTTGTAAAATATTTTGGATTGATATAGACATTTGACATATGAAATAACTGGCTGTTATTCGTCGTTTTTATTTGAAATGGTATCTACACATTTTATTCTGCTTACAGGTAAATTGTTAGTAGCAGTTGGACAGTCAGTTTCGTCTTTTCATGTAGTCTAACAGAACTGGCAGTTAGCTTGCATATGCTCTCTATTAGTTCGATATTATAGCAAATCTATCCGAAAGTTTTGCAGAGAATAATTATAGCTCAGGTTACGACAGAATCTAACCCCTTACTAACGTGAATAAACGATAAAAAAGTTCCACGTTGCACTCTTACGTTTCTTCAATTATGTTGTGAATAATTTGTAGATGGTCAAAGGTGCAGAAGTATTTACTAAAATCAGCTTTGATCCATCCCCTCGGTACTTCGCCTTCTGCTAGGCTCTTTAAGTTTTCATCCTTTCCGTACGATTAATTTTGTACTTTTCTTATAGCTGTTTTAATCGGAACAATTACTTCTATTGCCGGGATCTCTTCTGAATCTATTTCTCTCTATTGTTTGTGCTTGCTCTTTTTTTGTTCAACATACATTTTTCCTGTGATATCTCTTGCTTTATTTCACCATTTGCTTTTCTGTAATTTATTAATTGTGCTGATGTTTCTATTTCCTTCTCCTTCTAGAACTCTATACTTTTCGCAGCGATTTATTCATTTCTACTAGTAGCTATATATTTGCACTAAATATAATAATTTCTATATTAACTATACAGGGTTAGTTTTAAATAGAGTCATTAAAAAGAGGGGGTGAGAGAAAAATATGAGTAATGTTCGTACAAAAAACATCGCGGTCTAATGTGCACGCAGTGACGACAAATTGATTTTTCTTTCCTCGAGTCCGAGTCTTTCGCAGTTAATATACAAACTTAATAATTTTCATATTGAGGATAAGGTTATGGACTGACTTTAACTACATTTTGGCCCTAAAAATTTAGAAATCTTTAATGAGTTACAAATTAATGTCTTTTTTGATTTTCAATTAGACATTAAATACCGTTGATTGAAGGAATACATAAAGATGCGCAACTACATAGCACTGAGCGTAGCCAAAACTCCGAGATCTATAGCGATGCATCAGTCGTTTGGGTCCGAGATTCGAAACAGCCCGAGACAGCGATAATGTTTCTCGGCAAGGGGTTTGCGGGACGACTTAACGGAAAGACACGCAATTTTACTATAGCGTTGCGCATCTTTATACAGCATGTGTCAATTATCATTAGCCATAGGCGATTAATTCATGCAATACGTGACAACATGGCACCCCCTACTTTCCTCTCCAATGCGAGCGCGACCGATACAAGCTCAAGTTATAGCAGTAACTGTTGGACCACTGACTTGGATGTTTGTAATGCGTTCAGAAATAATATTTACGCATTGCAAGGTTTTGTTTTTCTTTTTCCTTTCAGTAAATGCAGAGAATTATTAAGCTGCGTTCACGCTGCATGACACAAACAAAACGTAATTCTAATAAAATTAAAAATAAGGTAAATAAAAAAGGATTCTGAAAATAATGATAAACTACTAGATCCGGAGATCGCGGCGGCCATTTGATGTTTCCCGTTCCAGTAATAAGACGGCTTTTATTCCAGACTAGATCGCAACGTGTTCGCAGCTAAGGATTGAATGTAAAATCTGGTGGGGAGATCGGAGAAACTCGATGTAATGTCGATTGTTGCCGGGATTGGTGACGGACGGTAGAGGTGACACACGTTGCCATGTATTATTTGTATACGTATAAATCGCACGTAAAGATTGAATCCTATACCTAATGAAAATTGACACATACGGTATATTCCTTCAATCAACGTTTATACGTGTTATTCAGATTCGCATAGTCTGGTACTTATTTAGCTGTAACTCTGTATACCTTCTTTAGAAAATAATTTCTTCCTAGAACATAATTCGATACACTCACTCTTTCAAGTATTGCTCAGTTTCTAGGAGATTTTTCACGTTCCTTAAATTTGAAATGAGTTTTGGAAAAGGATTAATACATCATCCTGTATGTTATATTCTTGTTCGTATGTGAATATAAGCTCGCATATTTGTATATCAGCACGTTTACCTGTGCGCATGGTGCATATTTTGAAATTCGTTTGAGAATCCGTAAATACAGCCATCAATGCAAATATTATCCGGACCACTTGGGCTTCACCAGTTGCCTTTCAAAAGGAGTGCGCGAGTGCGTCGAGCAAACATGGTAATGAGTTCCAACGTTTAATTTATCGGTTTTACACGAAACGACCGCGCGTTTATTATTTTATCTGCCCTACCTCTGATCCCTATATTATATATATGAACGAAGTTTATATTTAAACATCATTAGGGTATTAAATGTAGCACGCACGTACCCATGGATATTATTAATATAACACTTTAATGTAATTTTAAGTCGACGCACCATAAACGTCATGAAATGTTGCCGTTGCACGTGCATCTCTTTATTAAAAGGAAAATGTGGGCCAATGCAAGTAAAATATGCAGTATTTCATGATCGTTAAGTTGAAGTGCTCTTATACAAATATCGGCTCGGGACACATTCATTATATCGTATTGAGGAACACAATTTTGTAAGCTCTATGTACGAGGTGGATTTTAAATGATTTTGTTTTGTACGTAAAATTATTTCAAAACCATTTATTTTTATCATGACCATTTAAGAGGGATCTCTACTGAACGGGCCAGTCCATTTGACAAAAATCATAAACATTATCACTGCAGGGGTTCGATTTCCCCTTAAAATTAAGATCAAATTTCAACCAATGCTATAAATAATTACATCAATTTGTAGAGAAAACTCAAATTTACATACGCTTAGTAGTAAAATTATGAATTTCTTTTTATTTATTTCAAAATAAATTCGACAAAATGTCTAATATTGACCTACTTCTGCTACTAATTATGACAATTTCTAAAATATTTTTAGAAAAAATATTACTAGGCGTTCATAGATATTCGAATTCTCTTTCATTTGGTTTAAAAAAATTAAAAATTGATTAATATTTACGGTTAATTTTATGGGGAAATCAAACTGTCTACAGTGGCCTCAGCGGCTGGGAGTAGAGATGCCTCTTAATTCTATACAGAAATATTTTCTATCAGCTGTCGTGTTTGGATTTCCGAATAGTTTTTATCTCTGTCTTATTATAATTAGCAAACCCAGCGGCTTCTCTAGTGCAAGGAAGTCTTTGGGAAACCATGAAGTATAGGTACTTGTTCTAGTATGAAAGCAAACTAAGGGTCGGTATATGTTCGATTCCCGTCATATTTATGTAATGATCAGGGCGCGGACACAAGCGAGTCATGACTCATCGCCCACGGGCGCACTATTGAAATGTTGTATTTTTAAAGACGTTTTAATTTTATTTATATAATTGGATAACAAGTGGCTGGTGATCAATAAAATACAAAATACCTTGTTATGTATTCATTTTTTCTTCTGTAAGACTTGTTCTCTTTGAATTAAGTACATCCTTGTAGATAGAAAACGTCCTTTCTACATCGCAACTGGTTATATTTGCGTAATGGAAATATTCTTTTATTTCAGCGTATTTAGCATACACAATTGCCGCAATGTTAGTAAATCTGGATTTCTATTAAAAACTGCGTCTAACTTTTGCCGAAGGCCACATCCGAAGTCACTTGGAATTATTAATAGCCACATCTAATGTGATTAATCCATTTTTTAATTTGAGATTCGATTTTCAAAATATGTGATTAGTTTAGGCAAATTTCCAAAGTGTTCCTGAAGGAATAACAACTGATTTTTTAAATTTGGGATTTGTGTTAGTTCCTTGCACTCAGAACTACTTCGAGCGTCGTCATTTAAACATATATCGAAATTCTCTGCATAAAAACTAGTAGCTTCCAGCCATATTCCCCATCTAGTTATTATTGGCGAGGGTGGCAGTGACAAAGATGGAAGTTTTTCCCTGTAAAGGGCTACTCTCGATGGTGCTTTTCGGAAAACTTTTTTTTAAAAGCGGATACAAGTCTATCAACTTCCGGATAGGAGACTCTGATATATGCACAAATTCTGTGGAGAGCATGTGCTACACAAGTAATATGCAGCATATAAGGATATGTTTCCTTTAATAGGCTGCCTGTTTTTAACATATATACGGCACTGTCACTAACAGTGTTATGTATTCATTTTTTCTTCTGTAAGACTTGTTCTCTTTGAATTAAGTACATCCTTGTAGATAGAAAACGTCCTTTCTACATCGCAACTGGTTATATTTGCGTAATGGAAATATTCTTTTATTTCAGCGTATTTAGCATACACAATTGCCGCAATGTTAGTAAATCTGGATTTCTATTAAAAACTGCGTCTAACTTTTGCCGAAGGCCACATCCGAAGTCACTTGGAATTATTAATAGCCACATCTAATGTGATTAATCCATTTTTTAATTTGAGATTCGATTTTCAAAATATGTGATTAGTTTAGGCAAATTTCCAAAGTGTTCCTGAAGGAATAACAACTGATTTTTTAAATTTGGGATTTGTGTTAGTTCCTTGCACTCAGAACTACTTCGAGCGTCGTCATTTAAACATATATCGAAATTCTCTGCATAAAAACTAGTAGCTTCCAGCCATATTCCCCATCTAGTTATTATTGGCGAGGGTGGCAGTGACAAAGATGGAAGTTTTTCCCTGTAAAGGGCTACTCTCGATGGTGCTTTTCGGAAAACTTTTTTTTAAAAGCGGATACAAGTCTATCAACTTCCGGATAGGAGACTCTGATATATGCACAAATTCTGTGGAGAGCATGTGCTACACAAGTAATATGCAGCATATAAGGATATGTTTCCTTTAATAGGCTGCCTGTTTTTAACATATATACGGCACTGTCACTAACAAATAAAAGTATAACTCTATTTATCATGCGAAATATAAGGTAAATACAATAAATTTTCAAAACCTCTGACGTTCCTATATCTCCGCCGATGAAAATAGGATATTTACGACTTAAGTGGACTTTTTTTGTGTTGTTTTTCCATCAACATGTGAGTCAATAACAGATGTTGCAGTTCACCATATGAATAATGCGTGAATAATGCTATTCAGTAAATGTGTGTTGTTTACATTATAGGCTTGTTCGGGTTTAATTTTGAACGGTTCCAGAACAGTTCCCGTCAGGCGCGTTTGCAAAATCGTTTTAGATTTCGTAAATGCGCATGACGGGAACATAAACGCGCATGACTAGAACCGTTCTAGAACCGTTCAAAATTAAACCCGAACAAACCTTATGTCTTTGCTCCGTTGTAACTTCGTCGTAGTTTAACTCGGTCATGTCCGCGGCCTAGTAATGATTGTTGCAAATTTGAAAAACGAAGTAAAATGTGCTCAGGTATATTGTTCATTATTTTTAAAGCAAACTACCTTTCTCGGAATTTTTAAAAATGTAAACGAAAGGACAGCACAAGGAATATCTGTTTGATGTTTCTTGTTCAATGTAACTGATAATAAGGAAAATAAATTTTAAATTTCAGTCATTCCCGCTTATTTCTCTACTGTTCAACGCGTTTTTTTTTATCTAAATTCTGTATCAAATGCAAGTGTTCATTGTTATCAACTTGCTTTGACTGTCAACTGATCGTTGATTCATGTGTTCTGGGGCAACGCATAAAGGCGGCGCTGAACCAACGTCAACGTTGATCGGTGGATCTGTTGAACTACAAATTTACTGTAGATGGTACAATCGGCCCTAAATGTAGGTACCTAGATCAATGTATAATTTGCTTGAAGTCTCATAAGGTATTTCAATTAGATTTTTGTCAAAAATTGTTTAAACGTTAAACTTAGATTTATAGCTTCAGCTTAAAGCAAAGAAAGTACATGAATTTACGTTAAGTGTGAAATGAAATATTAAAAATTGGAATTAGTAGATATGGTCTATGTTTTGGGAGAAAGTGATTGTCTGCTGGCACAAAGATAGACAACCAAAAATATCCAAATACGGACTGCCGTCGAAGAGTGGTTTTCAAAAATTGTTAATGATTTGAAAAAACTCGCAGTATTCCGTATGAAAAAGGAACCGTGTTACTGCTGCCGTAAAAAACGCAGATGCACAAACGGTTCTATTGTTATGCGTTCAAGAAATTCCTCATAGAAGCGTGCGTAAACTTTCTAGAGTCCTAGATGTTAGCAATAACTTATAATTACTGTGGTGCTTGAAAATAGTAACTTATATGTTCTTCAAGATATTGCGAAAGTTATAGAAGTTTTCAATAACGTACATTTAAATACGTGTATTGACAGTTTGCTTTTCATGTGAAGTTATAAATCTAAGTACGACTTCTTTAATTTTAAAGGAATTTAAAATTTTAACTATTGTTAATTCTTGAACTTCCAAACTTTTCGTTTTATGAGTTTTACTTATTTGTAAAAAGAAAATATCAGAAGTAACTCTTTTCGATGTGTAATTAAGTCAAGGCAACTCATTATCTTAAATCGTAATCGGATTTATTCAGATATAATATCCTATAACTTTTGCAATATCGCCCACAGACATTAAAAAGTATACATTCGCAATTAGTAAATTTTAATTACTTTTCAATGACATATAAATATACAGGCTGTTCTATTTATTTTTTTTAAGAATTTTTAACTATAGTAAATGGTATGTAATTCTAAAGAACATGTGTAGATATGTCGAAATAAACATTAATTTCACGTACTGAAAAGGTATCTCTACTACTTGGACCCATACTTGGTATTTCATCATCAATCGTTATTTCATAGCAACTGTTCAAATGTTGTAGAATTTTTAACGAAAAATCGCCATATCTCAGATACAATTCAAAATGGACAAATACAAGTTGATGTCAGTATAATCAGCCCTTCAAGGGCTATCATAAAATGTCAAAAAATGCTTAGCATTCTATTTAAAAAAACATAAATTTGTGTTCGTTCGTCGTTGTCGAACACTCTGTATAAATGAAAATATTTTTAAATTGTAGAGCTCATGATTGTCTTCAATTTTTGTATTAAAAATTATTCGCTATCTACATTATTAGATACCTATAATGGACTTTACCGCTCAGCTGAGACAGCCTATATTATGATAACGCTCTAAGGACGTCCATATGTCAACAAATACAAAATATAACTCCACATTTTTTTTATTTATGCAGTTCCAATGTAATTTACTGTAGAAGTTCCGAACAGCGTTATAACATAATTGAAAACATCACGAGTCAATCTAGTTGCTAGGTGCGATAGCTTACCTGAACAGGAAGCGGTATGAGAAACAGGCAGAATCTCCCGCACTAAATACTGTTTTTTAATTTTGCATAAAATTGTATTTTTAGCATATTACACTACACTAATTATTTGGTTCTTTTTTCCATACGTAGTCTGACTTGGTAATTAAATCTAGGCTAAATTAATCTGTAATATGAGTACTGTGTAATTTGTATAAGAATTGTAGTAATATGTTGATGAAGTAATAGTAGGTACGTACGTACTATGGTAGGTTTAATTTTACAACATTTTCAATTCAAATTAATTCAAATATTAAACTCTTGTTAGTAAAATCCAATGAATACAATATTTTAATTACAAAATGTATTCAGGCATATTCCTTGATTGTCGCCCACGCACCCTAATCCCTATAATGATAGTAACATTTACGCTCTGAATCTAATTCATGCACATATTTAAATCACTTCGTTCCAGCCTGGCGTGTACAGTCAAAACATCGGGGCTGACCATACCACGTTGAGTGTTATTTTTATCGTAAATCGATGTGTTGCGCATAATAGATGTGTATTTCCAGAAGAAGTATTTCGAAAAGTGGCAGGAAGCTGACTTCCTCTATATATATTTCATGCCTCCATCTAACGCTAAACAGAATGTGTGTTATACATTTTTCTCCCTGTGCACGCAAGCAAGTAAGCAAGCGCAGATTTATTAGTCAGGTGTAAAATAAAGGACAATTTTCGTCACTTTTATTAATTGCTCGTACAGTTACTCTAGATGGAACACTTTTAAAATGCAATTAATGTTAAATATCAACAATAAATAATAAGAATTATTAAAGATTAGTTATAAATAATACTGGTATCAAATAAATTACCGTCGAATGAGGTATGTCGCGAGGTAGTATCTTGGAACCTCTTCTCTACGTTATATATGTAAATGATTTTCAAGAAAGTGATGCTATGTATTATATTAGGTTTTAAGACTCTGTACAGTTAGCAATAGTTAATAATGTAAAGACAACGCAAAACTATTAGAGCTTACAATTGATTAATGTATTGTGAGGAACATCTGTATTCCTTAAGCATGCCTCAATATTTAGTTTTTCTTTAGTCGACTGATCATAATTGATTGATTGAATGGTGTTCGAAATTCCTGCTTAGTAAGTTATTCTAAAAAGTTGGTACTACATAACTTGCTTACTTTTCACTATGGGCGGTGCATGGTGCAGCATAAAAAAAATAATATTGTCATCTTTATCAGTTTTTACAAAATGTTGGTTCCCTTTATTTTGTGCTTTTGTATTTCATTTCAAATTTCAAATGTAAAGAAGTGGATGTACTTATTATACAGACATTATGTAAAGAAGGTGGATGTCTTATATACAGACTTCGCTAAGGCATTCGACACCATTGCTCATAATATACTACTGCTCAAACGTGGTTCTATCGGTTTCTCAGCTTCTCTTTCCGAATTAATCGCCTCTTGCCTTGAGAACAGATTGAGTTACGTGCACAGTTCCAACGTATTCACGATTACATCGGGGGTACCTTAAGGATCCAATCTGGGGCCTTTATTATTCAATGTGTACATTAATGATATATTAAATAGCTTGGATTGCTTACGCCGATGACTTGAAAATATTCTCGAAAATTAACGACTTGTCCGATTGCCATCAATTACAAAGAAACCACCTAAGGACTGGGGTCAGCAAAACAAAATTAATTTGAGTATTAATAAATGTGCAGTTGTGACATTCTCAAGAATTAACAAACCGGTCTTGTTTAACTACTTGCTGAACTTAATTAATAATTTAGTAATTATAGCTAGATAGACCAACATTAAAGATCTGGGTGTGTTGTTTGATTCCCGCATGGACCTTACTAGACACATACAATCAATTTGATCTTCTGCTTCAAGCAGTCTTGGCTGTTTAATAAGGTCATGTAGAGGCTTTTCGAATATCTCAACATTTACCACCATATATTATGCACCGGTTCGTCCAAAATTGGAGCACGCATCAATAATATGCTACCCCTGCTAAGTGTACCAGCAACTAGCAGCTTTGGAGAGAGTGCAGAAGAGATTTTTCAAATATGTATCATTTAGTTTACCCCTAGCGTGGGACTGATGATTAAATTCTTATAATCTCAAAAGCTTGACTTCAAGGGAGAAGATAGCCAGTTCGGGGTATTTAAGAAAATTAATCAATAATGAAATTGACTCGCCCTACCTTCTGTCGGTCGTGGACTTTTTGTGTTGGACAATAAACTTTATTATTATAATTATTAAGTGCTCTTTAGCATGCAAATACTAAGGGAAATAACCAGTTATACTTGTAAACGCCAACTTAATATATATGTATTTATAATATCCCTAAGGTTCTTGAGAAGTTTATTTGTAAAATCAGTCGCTCCAGTTTCATTAATAACTGACACTTTATTTCATTACCATCTGAATCCAATTAAAGGTAGGAACAGGTATATTACACCAATATTGTCTTCTACGAGGATTGTTTTCATTTTGCCGCGTTACACTTCTCAAACAGTTCGTTGAACTTCGAATGAAACAGTCTGTAGTGTTAGAAATATACAATTATTATAAATATAAGTATATACATACATGTAGGTAGCTGCATATAAGTGCATCTCACTTTTTTTTGTCCAAACACAATAGATTTTGTTTCATGTATTATTACGGCTTATATTAACATGTAACGGGCTTCTCTTTACACACAAATATGTAAACGAACGTGGTTATTTTAATCTCTTGAGATTTATTCTTTTACTGTCCATAAAACACTTTTACGACGATCCTGCTACCTACCCATTGTAGTATTTCAAAATAATGAGGTGTGGCCACCACACAACGTTCTTATACGTATGAGCGTTTTAAATTATAGAATTTTAAGGATTTTTTATACAAAAATTATTCAAAATCCTATTTTAAGTACTTCTATTCTCTTAATAAATCTCTATACAATGCATACTTTGCAAGATATTCGAAAAAAAGTGATACTCGCTAAGAGTAAAAGTGTTACTTCCGGTCCGAATTATGAAATTTCATATATATGTCGCAGGCAAATAGTAATTTCAGGAAAATAGTATCTACCTAGGCAAATAGTATCTGCCTTGGCAAATAGAATATTTGTTTCTATAACAGTTAAATGACTAGGCAGATAGTTTTTGCCTAGGCAAATATTATTTACCTAAGTAACTTTTAGGCAAATACATTTTTAAGTGAAAATAATGGTGAGGTTGTGACAGTAAGATGTTGGGAAAAAAACAGACTTTATTTTTGCAATAATGATTGTATTTTGACAAAAGAAACAGACAAAATAAGCTGGATATTATTATACGTAGGTAGGTATTTACCTACTTGTTTTGGCAAGTATTGCTCGAATGACATCTGCTGTTGCACATATTGTTGGACTTGAAACAGGTACATAGTTTAGTGCGGCACTGGGCTTTCGAAGGTTGACATTGACATTTCGAAAAGCCCTGGACCGAAAACATAGATTGCGCAACGCAGGCTTCTCTTAAAGAAATAAACCTATCTTGAGGAATATCTTCAGACTTGAAACTAATTGCCGATACAGGTGTTATGTCGCTCCTTGTCAACCAGTTCTTCAAAACGCCTGTTTTTGTGCCAATAAGGTAAACATCGTTCTTCTGATCAATTATAATTCCCTCTACATTTTTTTTTGTCTAATGGCCCTCTATCAAATTGTGGAATTGCAACAGTTACAAATTTACCTGTTTCTAAGTCGCCAAAAATGGTTTTGCTCTTTTTCCTCATTAACTCTGCTGCTTTGGTTTGTCCTTCATAGGATTGTTTTCGATTAATCCTAATATTTTTTTCATTGATGCAGAGTCTGCAAATAATTTGAGTTCCAGACCCTTCATCGTTTTCATTAACACTGCCACAAATTACATGTACTATTTTATTGCACTGTAAACAAGTAGGAGCACTCGTGGTTTCGTTGCCACAAACGCAGCAATATTTGTCATTAGAGCCTGTGTCACAACCTTGACTAGTAGCTTGGTCTGAAGCATTTACCACAACGTTATCTATTATTATAGAAATACTTTCTATGGCATCTTCTATGTTGGTGTCAATTTGATAATTTCAATTTCTACCATTTTTGCATCACTTGAATTTTCTTCTGCTTCTACTAGTGCTGCAACACTGCCATCAGTGCCTTCATGCAATGAACATTCCCTGTTACCATCAGCATTGTTTGTGTTTAAGATGTTTAACTCCTCTTCCGTCAGTATCTTATCAATAAAATCTGATGGCAGATTTGTAGATCTTAAACCTATTTTCGGATCTGCACCATATAAACTTTTGTAAGGAGATCTTCCAATGATGCGATGGTAAGATGTATTTTTTTGCCATTGCACAAAGTAACATCCTATGGACCAGTGGGAACTTTTATTTTCTTCCATCCAAATTCTTAACATTTGTTCAACGTCTTGGTTTGCCCTTTCTACTGATCCTTGGCTTTGTGGATGCCTGGGACGTCCATGTACGATTTTGCATTCTGGCCACAACAAAACCAATTCTTCTATTACTTGTGCAGTAAATTCCCGTCCATTATCACTCTGCAAGATCACTGGTGCACCTTGTTCGAGAAAAATTTTCAGTAATTCCATGGCAACCTCCGCAGCCCTTTTTGTTTCTAATGGTCTTAAATACAAGAATTTTGTCGAATGGTCTTGATAATTTAAAAGCCATTTATATTTTCCATCTGAGCAGGATTGAAAGTAAATTAAGTCAATTTGACCTCTTACATTGAAATCTTTTGATGTTATTGGCTTTACAACCAAACCAGCCTGCTTCTGTTTTTTTTTTAAGTTACACGTCTTACACAATTGTGCGTATATTTCAACCGCCAGTCTTGGAATATTACACTTCTTTTTTAAGTTATGAAGCATTTTGTCCCTTCCCCCGTGTCCTGTAGCTTTGTGTTGTTCTTCAATTTTATCGAACATTTCTTCAATTGGTGTAACATAAATTAGATCGTCCTCAACCGATTTTGCTTTTAAAATAACTTTTGTTACCCCAGATATATCGAGGAGATCATATGTTTTGCCGTAGTATTTTTCTTTTGCTGTGAGGGCTTCACCATTATTTTGAAGTAATTTTGAACGGAAACTTTTTAGAACATTATTAACTTCATCGATTCGTTGTTGGTTCCATGGCTTCTTTGTTGTGGTTTGTTCGTACTTTGCATGAAGTCGTAAATAAAATTCATTTTTATCTACCATGTTATATATACTAATAATGTAGTAAAAAGGAACACAGCAGATATTACACAAGATTAGATAAAGTGAATAATAACTTACTTGATGAGAAACTTGGAAAATAACTAGGATTATAAATGGAACAACTGAACGAGCATAAACATTAAGTGAACATAACCTCAAATACGAATGAAAAATCTATTTGCCTACGTACGACTCCGGCAGATACCTTTTACCTAGGCAAATGGCTTTTAAATAGAAATAAAGGTTAAAATACCATTTGCCAAGGCAGATACTATTTGCCTAGGTAGATACTATTTTCCTGAAATTACTATTTGCCCGCGACATATACAAAAGAACATTCCAAATCCAGCTCTAAATACTTTTGTACTCTTGAGAAATATATAAAGAATGCATAATTTAAGACATACATATTTGCAAAAAATCGCTATTCGATAAAAGGTCCGAGTTTTGAAATTTTTTTTATACAAAAGGTATTGAAAATTATGTATTAAATACTTTTATACTCGTACTGTACCTGCATAGAAAACATAATTTGCGAGATATTTGCAAAAAAACTGATTTTCAATAAGAGTAAAAGACATACTTCCGGTAGGAATTTCGAAAAAAATTTTTAATACGAGTTCTTCTTTGTGCTTCTTTGCAAAACTTTTAATCTTCTTTAACAGGTAGAGTACCAAGGTCTGGGTAAATATTGCTATTTCCAACATACCATAGTGCATAATATACCTATACGATGGCACGTAATTCAATATATGGTTGTGGTGATCAATGTCTATCTAATTTAGAACAGATATGCGCCAAAATTATTGAATGTTACCGCGGAAATGTTAACAAATGTCCGTCGAAATTTTTATAATCGGATGGGTTACCACTTAGCTCGGGAGGGGGGCTTGTTTGAAACTTTAATTAATAATGAAGTATATGCAGAAATTCATTTTTCTTTAATAATTCCATTTTTAACTTGGAATTAAATTCATTGTTTTTGCGTTTATACTTTAAACTAAAACATTTTGTTTAGTTTCATTCAAAGTTATTGTAAGCTTTCAAAGTTTTAGTTTGTTTCCTTTTCTATTTTGTAATACTACGGAATTATTTGCTTTTTATCTTAATAAGAGTTTTGCTATTGTTATGTTTTCGAATTTTATATATTAAAAATTATTGATTTTAAGTTATTAGTATTGTTTTGAAAATGACCTTATTAAAGAATTTGTTATTGATACACTTAAATCCTACTATTATGACTAGCGCAGTCTGCGGTGTCGAGTTTAATATAACTCTAATTAGTAATTATTTTCTCCCACTTATTGTCGACCAGCTATGTCTAGTATATTCATTCGCAAGTAGATCGCGTGCACACTGTATATGTGTCTAAACGCGTTTTGTAGGATCTATTATACTTTTCCGCCTCAGTCTAACGCACATTGACTACGAAATATATCTGACTTATTATTTTAATACTATACAGGGCAATCCAAATTAAGTGTTCACCATTGGTAACTTTGTTATTATTAAAGATACAAGATTGTTTAAATTAGCAAACTTGTAGTACTTTTAACGCTCTTTAAGATGGAAGAATAAAAAAAACAAAGGAGAAACGCGTTTTCGAGTTTTGCCGAAAAATATTTTTTTTCAAATGGAAACCCCTGTATATTATATCATTTTCTGCTAGAACTTTAATTTTTAAACAAAAAATCTTATAAGAAATTTTTTACTGGGATTAAAAATACTTGAGTTATAATGAATAAACGAAAACAGCTAAATTAGTTTTATAAACTTTATTTTATACATAAACTTATCATTAAAAGAAAATAAAAATCACTGATTTTTTCATAGAAGATGTTCAAAAATACCACCTTGTAGTTCAATACATTTTTGTACACGCTTCCGAACTTCTCGAACTGCCTTCAGTATGGTCCTACCATCTATTTGGTTTATCTTTTCACTAACTGCAATCTTTAGGGCGTTTACGTTTTCGTACCTTTGCTTATAAATCTGGTTCTTTAAATAACCCCATAAAAAAAAATCAAGCGGCGTTAAATCTGGCGATCGGGGAGGCCACTGAATAGGACCATTTGTTCCTATCCATGAAGTGTTAAAAATAGTATTTAGAAGTTGATGAGTACCTCTGTAGTTGTGCGCAGGTGCGCCATCCTGCTGAAAATGAAGATTCCGTCTACTTATGAGATCCAGATCGTCTAAGAAATTATTCAAAATTTCAGTCAAAAATTCTATGTACCTTTCACCAGTTAGAGTGCCCTCATAAAAGAAAGGACCAACAATCCATGAACCGATTAAACCGCACCAAACATTAAAACTGAAACGGACTTCTGGACGTCTTGGATTTACTAAAAGAAGATTTTCCTTTTACCAGTAATGATGATTTTTTTATTGTACATTCCAGAATTTGAGAAATTCGATTCATCGGTCCATAAAATATAACGAAAGTTGTTTACATTTTGGCGACAAAAGTTAAGATACCAGTGGCAAAAAAACATTCTTCTCTCTGGATCCCCTGGCAAAAAAACCTGAACTGGTTTGTACTTATAAGGAATGAATTTGTGTTTCTTCAGAATCCTATGCACAGTACCGTGACTTAAATCAGATTCATTGACAATATCTAGTATGGAATTCTCACGGTTGGCCTCAAAATATGCGATAACTGCAATTTCCGTGGCCTCGCTTTTTATAAAAGTCCTTTTTGTCCTTGTTTTGGCAAAAACACTCTCATTGCCTCTAAATTTTCGGTAAAGTCTCGGTTGTGTTCGGAGTGGATATAATTCAGCGTAGTGTTCTTTTGCCCTCCTAGAGGATTTTCTGCACACTAAATAAGATTCTAATATATCACACTTTTCTGAATGGGTAAAAATCATTTTTTTGTCAAATTAATAACTAGCACAATGAAACTTATGAGTGAAAAACTAATAAAACTGTACTAATATTTGACGTTTGGTAGAAAGACTTATCGTCGTTTTCATAGATACGTGGAAATGCACTTGACTTAGATGTTTTTGTGTATTCATTATAACTCAAGTATTTTTAATCCCAGTAAAAAATTTCTTATAAGATTTTTTATTTAAAAATTAAAGTTCTAGCAGAAAATGATATAATATACAGGGGTTTCCATTTGAAAAAAAAATATTTTTGGGCAAAACTCGAAAACGCGTTGCTCATTTGTTTTTTTTATTCTTCCATCTTAAAGAGCGTTAAAAGTACTACAAGTTTGGTAATTTAAACAATCTTGTATCTTTAATAATAATAAAGTTACCAATGGTGAACACTTAATTTGGATTGCCCTGTATACTACGAGCGTACATCAGATACCTAAATCCGTCTAGGAACTCCTAAAATTCTTCTTGATATTTATACGCTCTGTGTAGTGCGTAGTACTATCAAAATTTTCTCGATATAAAGGAGGCCTACCTCAGTTATTTTTTTATCCGTCGACTCCATAGCATAATGATCTCTCTCTATTTTCACACATACAGACACCCAGTGTCTGTATGTGTGCATTAAAAGTATGTATGTACATGACGTGTATTAACTTCTCCCCGGTTGTATAACGAAATTGCGTTGAGCGTTCGATTTAATTAAATTAGAACGTGACGGAGCAGGTAATATACAATCGCGCAACAGACACGAAATTTGAATATCAAGGGGACCATTAACGCATACAAATCATAACCTTCCACAATATTTTTCATGTTCCTCCACAGGCGGTGGTTGAACGGTTAAACAGTCGAAGGCAAAAGCGCCCAGACTGCGCAATTCCTCACCAAGATGCAACAACGCGTCGCGCGTTGAAACAAAACTTCTGGCACGAACATTACATTTCGGACGGAATATAAATAAACCTGCTGTAGTTTATTTGAAAGTCTGATAGTGGTTTGTTTTTGATGCGTGTCCATTCCATACACTACCATCATATAAAATCATATAAAAGAAGTCGCGGTCGGATTAATATTAATTCATTATGTAATTATAAACGGAAATAACATGATCGAAAATCATATGGTTATCATGGAATACCTGAATATGTATAGTATTTATCTATTGTTTTATATAAAATACCAGTCAATAAATGTCCACTCTTGGTTTTCTGGGAATTTAACAGCTAATTTTTAAATGTCAAAATAATGAATGAAAGTTTATAAAGGAAAGTCTGAAATTTAAAATAAAATTTAGAAAATATTTAAAATAACTTATTTCTTGAGTCAGTATCTAACAGTTATTTGAATTCGCAATTTATTTTGTCTCCAGAGTAATTTTGAATAGACGTCAAATATAAATGACCTTACGACGTTATTTATCATTCCTTCGTTATTCCTATAAACCAGACGTACGGGGCCGAAATTACGACGGACAAAATAAATAATGTATAACACCACGCAGTTACTGAATAGCACTATTCATGTGGTGAATCTGTTTACGTCGCGAAAACGACAGCAAAAAAAGTCGATTTTACTCTTAAATTCCTTTCTTCAGCGATGTAGATAGAAGGGTGAGGAGTTTTTAAAATTTATTCTATTTACCTTATATTTCGAAAGATAAGTAAAGTGACGTAAGTGTGCACTGGATTTCGTTGAGTTTCAATAACATACGCATACATTTTTAGTTATCATTTATTTAGATGTTGTGGATGTTTATGTTACATTTTCAGATATGATATGGAATAACGTCGAAAATGGCATCGTGAAACAATGGCGAATTGGATTAAGGGTCATACTGATTGTATGTCCTCCATTGTCAGTGATTCCGAAATTTATTCCAAAGTCTGTAAAATATCATTAAAGAATGCCAAAAAATCGCATATAGAAATCCAGATTCAGTAACATTGCGGCAATTGTGTATGGGGACAATGGCACAAAATCTAACTGCTAAATAAGCTGAAATAAAAGAATATTTCAAGTACGCACCTATAACCAGTTGCGATGTAGAAAGGACGTTTTTTTTATCTGCATGGATGTACTTCATTCAAAGAAAACAAATCTTACAGAAGAGAACCTCGAGAAAGTATTGCTAGTAAATATATTGAACTACATTGAACTACAAAATGAACAAACAATAACTTATTTTGTATTTTATAGATCACAAACCACTTGTTATCTAACTATATAAATAAAATTAAAACCTCTTTAAAAGTATAACATTTCAATAGTGCGCCCATGGGCGATGAGTCATCGGCGTCTCGTGTCCGGTCTACCACTGGTATAACCTCTATTACCGATGATTATTCTTATTTTGTTTCCAATTTATGTACCAAAACTATTTATTTATATATTGCATTCTATATGTTTAAAAAAAAACGCACTTCATAATTTGACTGTAACTCGTCCAAGATAAAATTATTTTATATTTTGTCTCTGAAAATAATTTGTATCTATGATAATGTTTCCACGGGTCTCAGTCAGTCATGCGGATAATTTTCTATTTCCTATTGATTCTCTTAATTGTGTCCCAATACAGATCAGTCTTAAATCGTTGGTAATACTTCCGAAAGAAATATGATGCCTAATATTTAGTCATAATCACAACATTAAGTCACATATATAAATATGGATATGAAATAAAAACTAGACTACCGTGTTATGGTAACTCGATAATTACAAATACGACAATAATAATAATGTTCTCTTTTAAATACATTTTTAAGGTTTCTTTTAAAATATTGACAGCCCATAAAATAAAATTTAATTAAGCCTTAGTGAATCAAAAACTAGCTAGTCAATTTAATAAATAGGTCATCCCATCACACATGCTATTTTAACAAAATGAGAATTGATTGATATGCCGGCTCTGGGAATCTGCTACACAAGAGATCTGACAAATGTGAAAACTTTATGTTGATTTACTTTATAATTTGAAAAATATAACAATTTTTTCTAGTTTCAGATTCTGCACATACTTTCACAAGCAAATAATACTTGCTTCTAGGTAAAGCTTTGGTTTTAAATGAACACACATACAGCTTTATTCTTTTAAGAAGATAAAAGACTTAAATCTTAATTGAGAACAACTTTAGTTTAATTTGAAACGCAAAGACGTATAAGAAAGTCGTGTGGTGGTCGCGCCTAATTTTTTTGTTGACAGTGACATTAGTATAACCTCGTTATCCGTCAAATTTTTGCGCTTACCAATGACAACCAGTATTTGAAAGTTGTCACTTTGGTTGCAAACAACTGGTATCCTTTTCAGAAAACCCTGTCGCGTTCATAGCAGTTTTTCAGGATATTGACTTTTACGAAACAGTTTTAGACACCAAAGGGTTAAAATACTGCATGTATGATATACAGGGTATACCACGACGAGATTTCATTAGAACAATATAGAAAACTAATAAGAGTTGAGTTTTGAAATTTCGCATATATTAGTTTCGCCTTAAGCTCTTTCGATTTAAAATGGTTTTGAATTTTTGCTTCTTCCGGTTACACCGGAAATGGATATCAACTTCCTTATTTTAAATGGAATATCCCATTTTTTATGATTGATTCGTATTTCCAACTTAATTTTAAGGATAGTTTGTCTAATAAGCTTTGTCTCTAAAGTTAGCCATTTTTGAAGTATTTCAATTTTTGTAAAAAAATTGACAGCTGCAGACTATTACTCATAACAACACTCCCAATAATTGAATGCATGCACATATTTAAAATTTTAGGTAATCATTTTGGAAAGTATACTGCTTCAAATGCGGTATTACAAACTTTTCAAAATAATACAGGGTGATCAGAAAACCATGTTAAACATTTCATCCAGAAAATACCAATATCTTGTTATTTTTAAATAGCAACCTACATTTTTTTCAACTTCATTGGATTGCACGTTCAAAATTAGGGGCAGTATGTATTTACTTCCCTATAACTAAATGTGTTAGTTTCAGAGTTATTTTGGAAAATGTATCAATTCCTTTAAAGTTTTATTTTGTATAATCAGTTAGGCTATGGAAACTCATGTAAATAAAATAAAAACAAAACAAGGCATCATTTAATAATGTCCTAAAACATTTAAATGAAAACTACACAATATCGAGAAGAAGTAGTCTTAATAATAGTTTCTAATAATCTTAAATAAAGTTTTCAAACACATCACCACCTCTATCTAAACACTTTCTTACTCTTTTTAAAATATCCGTACGCGTGGCACGCTGAATCATGGTACCGTCTAGATTATTGAACGCGCCTCGCACTCTGGCCATCATATCTTCTTTGGTGGTAGGATGTATACTGTATACTTTATCTTTAACATAGCCCCAAATAAAATAATTTAAGGGCGTTAAATCGCGTGATTGCGGTGGAAACCTATAAGGTCCCCTTTATTTCCGATCAACCTATCATAAAATATGTTGTCTAATACTTCTCCAACAGCTCTGGTACTATGTGCTGGTGCACCATCCATTTGAAACCATACACTACGAGCTTCTTCTGCGGGCAGTGTATTTAAATTTAAATTTATAACGTTTCTTAAGATGTCTATAAACCGCTCACTCTTTAAATTTTCTTGATAAAAATGCAAAGCAAATATTTTGTCATGTTTAATAGCACAAAATACATTAAAACTCCAAGACTCTTGGAAACGTCGTTGCCTAACAACTCGAGGATTATCTTCGGATCAAAAATGACTATTGTGTCGATTAGATATTCCATTTCTACAAAACTTTGCTTCATCTGTCCATATAAGATTTTTTGTGAAATCGTCGTCTTCTTGTGATTTCATTAAAAACCACTCACAATACTGCGCTCTTGTTACAAAATCAGCTTCATTAATATGTTGAACAGGTTGAAATTTGTAAGCATGCCACTTGTTCTTTTTCAAAATTCGATGTTTGCTCATTCTGGATGCAGCTACTTCAGCTTCTGCATCCATTAGAGAATTACTAGGATGTGCTGTAAAGTAAGCAAGTGCTGTTACTTCCACATTTTCACTATCAACAACAGGTTTTCCTTTGGTTGTTTTGGGCAAGAATGATCCGAAGGAAATGCAATTTTTTAAAAGATTGCGTAAGATACTCTTTGTAGGTCTTGACCAATTTGAATATTTCTCTGCATAAACACGACATGTCCTCTCGATTACTCTATTACATTCGTCATATGTTATTAGATTTAAAAAATCTTCGTTATTAAATCCAGATAGCGACATTATTATTATTCAAGTATTCAGAAACGGAAGACAACTAAAACGCTAAATAGCATTAGTAAATACCTTACTGATGACAGGTAATATGACGGCAACTTGTTTTTATTTATTCACATGAATTTCCATAGATCCATAGCCTAATTGATTATACAAAATAAAACTTTATAGGAATTGATACATTTTCCAAAATAACTCTGAAACTAAGACGTTTAGGTATAGGGAAGTAAATACATTCTGACCCTAATTTTGAACGTGCAATCCAATGAAGTTAAAAAAAATGTAGGTTGCTATTTAAAAATTACAAGATATTGATATTTTCTGGATGAAATGTTTAACATGGTTTTCTGATCACCCTGTATTATTTTGAAAAGTTTATAATACCGCATTCGAAGCAGTATACTTTCCAAAATGATTACCTAAAATTTTAAATATGTGCATGCATTCAATTATTGGGAATGTTGTTATGAGTAATAGTCTGCTGCTGTCAATTTTTTTTACAAAAATTGAAATACTTCAAAAATGGCTAACTTTAGAGGCAAAGTTTATCAGACAAACTACCCTTAAAATTAAGTTGGAAATACGATTCATTCATAAAAAATTGGGTATTCCATTTAAAATAAGGAAGTTGATATCCATTTCCGGTGTAACCGGAAGAAGCAAAAATTCAAAACTATTTTAAATCGAAAGAGCTTAAGGCGAAACTAATATTTGCGAAATTTCAAAACTCAACTCTTATTAGTTTTCTATATTGTTCTAATGAAATCTCGTCGTGGTATACCCTGTATATACTCTAATTTATAATCAAAATAATAACAAACAAGAAAATGGGTGTGCTTAAAACCACACAGCAGAAGTGTAAACTTCATCAAGGCGAGGTTAATAATATGAAATACAACTTTTTTTTTTCGTTCTATATTACATTTAATCGTCCGCGAAGTTACCAATTCACGACCGCAACACAGTTCGCGAAATACAATTTCGCGGCCGTTGCTATGGCAGCGGCCGTTAAAGTAAATACACATTTTGACACATGTATAATCACACATTCTACGACTTATTTTGACAACTATCAAGTATTTGTAGTTTATTATATTCGTCTCATTTCCATGGTAACGCATGTAAAGTAAGTAAACCACTTTAATTTAGCACCTTTAAAACTAAATTAAATTAAATTGTGTCTCATTTTAAATTAAATCGATTGAAAAATTTAACGGTTGCCCAAAAAATTGTGTGTATATCTTGTCCGCGAAAAACTTTAACGTACTCGAGATTGTCTTGCCTCGGCCGCAAGCATTATTTAGGAAATTTTCGGACACATGTATATATATAAATAGACAATATGAATACTGGCTTTCGAATCCCGCCCTTGGTCTAATGGTTAAGTGATGGCCTCTCACCCAGGCGGCTCCGGTTCACATCTGCTCTGGGACATGAATTCATTCAATTTAATTGAAATTAAATACCTCTATATGATATATTTATTTATCTTGTTCCCTTAGCCGACTTTACCCGAAGAGCGTTACATATCCGAGCGTTGCAGGTCAGTCTTGTTCACTGCCTACAATCAGCGCAACGCGCCTAAAGAAGTTTACACTTCAATAAAATACTTTCAACTATTGACATATCTAAAATTATCCGTTAATTCCGCAGAGTTCCATCAATTTTACAAACGCCGCAGATATCCGTAAACTATTCTTCTGAAACGGTAATTTCACAGCTCTTCATAATCATAACTTTGAAGTAGTGGCGTCAATTATATTTGGAATGCCAGGTGTCGCCCAGTGTCCCATTTCTCACTGCATTTCGAGCATGACTCATGCATTATAGATGTTCGCTGCAACAAAATTCAGGCGATCGTGTATTTTCGTTATCTACGGTACCGCCCAAACACGTATGCGCGGTCATTATACCCCGAATCATTAAAAAAAACATCGTTTCCTTCGTCAGAGACAAAGACAGAACGTGTGTGTGCATTGTGTACAGTATCGTACAAAAAGATCGACACATAGATAAGTTTTGTTCAGAAAGAGTGTAATCAAAGTGAATAATGTTAATTTATTGCTCTGTCATGCAGAAAAAAAGTAATAATAATTTTTACGAAATACAAGTGCAAGTATTTAATCAAGTGACGCGTGGAAAATAAATATTAACGGTACCCACCCATATATTTTTTAACTTAACTATAGAGTCTATACAGGGTGTTATAAATTAAGTCGGCACTATTGCTAACTTAGTTATCAATGAAGCGACAGTATCGGTTAAATTAGCAAAGTAGTAGTATTTTTATCGTGAACAATGATGGCGGAACCGAAAAGACAGTTGAACTTCTAATTTTCGCGCTATTTACAAAAGTTACTTTTTTTTAAATGGAACACCCAGTATATTTTTGCATATATTGAAAGAAGGAGTTATTTTAAAAAAGAAAGCTTACATACATTATTGACAAAAAATGAAAGTTGCGGCAGTTATCCACTATTTTGTACAATAATTCATACCAATAAAATCAAGATGGCTATGACTAATGACGCACACTCGAAGGAGTGGGAGTGGTTTTTGTATGTTTAAATTTTGCTTCTTGGGTTAAGTTAAGTTAGTATTGAGTATTTATTTACTGTTGATAAGTACAACATCGTTTCTTCGCATTATCGTTGTTACATTTAAGTTTGTGTTGTAACTTTAAAAAAGTTATTGACAATGGTATTTAATCATTTGGAAAAGTGTGATATGTTAGAAGCGTATATCGTGTGTCGTAAAAACCCTGTAAGGACCCAAGAATATTACGCTGAGTGTTATCTTCTAGGGCGAATTGCCGCCGGCAGTAACATTCTTCATGAGATTTGTAATTTTCTGTTTTGTTGAGCAAACACAAAAAAAAGTAATATATTCGTGTGTTTTAAGTTAAGTATATATAAGTTAAGTTAAGAGGTAAAAAGACAATAATTACTAATGAAAAATCAAATATCAGTACAAGTCACGATATAAATAATATATCCGATCCGACCTCGAGTGCTGCACAATTTACAGCGACCGATAAAAAAAACTCAGAAAAAGAATGCAGAAGAAATATGCACGGACGACAAGAAATCTTTAATCTCCACGTTTAAAAATAAAACAAAAACAAAAACTGACAACACAATAATTGGATCCAATGAAATTGCGGAACCGATATTAACGGGGAATATATTTGCTGCTTCCGAGCGGAAATTATGGATTTATGTGGGAAGATGTAGGCCCGACACCTGTACGGAAACCATATAACATTATTTGGCGAAGAAATTTCCTGGGAAGAAATGCGAAATAACAAAACTAAATACAAAGGGTACAAACTCCGCCTTCCGCGTAGGAATGGACATGGACCTGGCGAATTGTGTCTATGACCCGAAGACATGGCCTAGTGGTATTGCAGTAAATCGTTTCAAATTTTTTCGACAGCAGGGACAATTCATCGGACCTGAGATGGCGCAGCCTATGTGAACTTGGACGAGGGGCAATATATGACGAAAGTAATTATAAGTACGATTTTTTTAATAATAAAACAAATAAAAATGTACATATATTTTATATAAATATACAATGCATCACTAATAAACTCCTTGAATTTAATTATTTCTTATCTGATAAAAATTATGACGTTGTTTGTTTGAGCGAAACATTGTTGAGGGGTGACCAAATAAATAATTTTCATTTAAATAACTATAATTTGGCTTGTCATTTCTCAAGACAACAACATATTCATGGTGGTGTAGCAATTTTTCTCAAGAAAACTCTAAAAGTTAACGTTTGTAGGTCAACCCCAAATTATTGTCATGAAATCGATTACGAGCTATGCTCTATCGAAATTCCAAAGTACAAAACAATCGTATGCTGCTCATATAGATCTCGAAATGGGGACTTAACTAAGTTTATTAATAATTTAACATGGTTCTTGGATGGTTTACCGTTAAATAAGAAAATTATTTATGTGGGCGACTTTAATGTTGATTTTTCAAAGAATTCAAAGTACAACAGAGATGTGCGTAATGTATTCAATAGTTTGGGAATTGTTGATGGTTTCAATTCTAAGTTCACTAGAATTACAAAGTCTACAGAGTCGAGAATTGATAATGTTTTTACTAATATTGGGGCCAGTAATTTTATGGTCGAAACAATTGATCCCGCTCTCTCTGACCACGTCGTCTTACTTTGCATTTACAATACCACAGTAAAGGAATCTAATGATAATACCTTTAGTTCGTATAGATTAATTAATTGTGACACAATTGCTGCTTACAACAATCTATATTAAAAAGTGACTGGTCCAACCTTTACTCCTCTGGAGATGTTGGGTCTGTCAGTGAAGCTTTGTTGTCTAATGTAACAGAGTGCTGGAGTAGCTCTTTTCCGCTGAGACGTGTGGTTAGAGGCGAGAATAAAGACAAGTACGCAATTACACTTAAGAATATGAAAGATCACTTGCATATGTTGTACGATTTTAGTAAAATGGATGGTTCTTATGATGATATGTATAAAAGCTTTCGTAAAAAATATAGAGAAGCCCTAAAATCTGAAGTTATCAAACGTAATTCAGATAGAATACAATCATCAAGAAATCGGCAGAAGACAGCTTGGGCTATTATCAATCCCAAAGCGGACAATAGTGCTTATGCAATTTCGCCGGAAATTTTGAACTCCTTCTTCTGCAGTATGGCAGAACAAATAATAAATAACTTTAACGGGGATAGCACAGATTATATGGAAGGATTGAAATCGGGTGGCCTTCCATATTCGTTTTTCTTGGAGCCAGTGCATGAAATGGAAGTACGAACACTGATAAGCAATTTAACCAACTCAAACTCTTTTGATTACTATGGGTTGAATAGTGCCTCCCTAGAGCTGGGTGGGGACGAACTGGTCCGACACGTGACTTATTTTATAAATTATTGTTTTGAACATGGTGAATTTCCTGATTGTCTAAAAATAAGCAAAGTAACGCCTATATTCAAGAAGGGTGATTGTTCTCTACCTGGGAATTATAGACCCATATCCATAGTTCCTATTTTTTCTAAAATCTTGGAAACTGCTTTCAAGCATCGACTCGTGAGATACTTAGAAAACAAAAACATCTTAAACCTAAGTCAGTACGGTTTTCGGCAGCGTAGGTCTAGGATTGATGCATTGGTTGATATCGTCACTTATATTACGGACGAGCTTGAGGTGGGAAACGTGGCCCTGGGTGGTTTCTTGGATTTGACCAAGGCGTTTGACTGCATATCTCACGATATACTTCTTGCTAAATTATCATATTATGGTATTAGGGGTCATGCATTGTCATTTATTCAGGGTTTTTTGTCTGATAGATATCAATGTGTGAAAGTTGACCGTGATGTGTCATCTTTGGGTCGAGTGTTACATGGGGTTCCGCAAGGCTCCATTCTCGGACAAATACTCTTTATTATTTATGTGAACGATATGTGTGACCATATCAAATCTAAAAACGTTGAATATGCGGATGATACCACAGTCTTAGTCAGTAGCAATAACCTTAACAGCTTATATAAAGATTGGGAATTATCCGCTGCACAAGCTGAGGTATATTTCAATAATAATAAACTTTGCTTGAATAATGAAAAAACCCAAACGTTAACTTTCACTTTGAATAATCGCTTGGAAATTTTTCAAAACGAGCAGGTAAAATGTTTGGGTATAACACTCGACAGCAAACTGACGTGGGGTGCTCATGTTGATCGACTGGCACACCGTTTGACTACCGTCCTATACGAGTATGCGCTAAAGAATCTAACACAAATGGTAGATTTTGACGCATTGTTGTTGGCCTATCATGGCATGTTTCACAGCGTTATGAGTTACGGAATTTTATTGTGGGGTGGGTCCGCACACCGAAAGGATATTTTAATCTTAAAAAAAAGAGCAATAAGAATAATTACTAACACTAAACGTTATGATTCGTGCAGACCTTTATTTAAACGGTTCAGAATATTAACTTGCACGAATCAGTTCATTTATGAATGTCTTGTTTACAGCAAAGAAAATTTAATGTCTCACTACCGCCAGTCGGTATACGACACAAGACATAAACAGTATGCACAGCCTCATTTTCGACACTCTAGGAATATTAACTCTTTCAGGTATCTATCCTTAAAGCTATATAACTTGCTACCTACCCATTGGAAAGAACTAAATTATTTTAATTATAAAAAAACTATTAAAAATTTTCTAAAACATAACCCTTTTTACGAGATTCAGGAGTTTATTGGGGCGTTGACTCATCTTTAAACATTTTGGGTATCATATATTGCCTCAATAGCAACTTACTTTATTATACGTTTTTAAGTATTGTTTTCTTCTTCTTCTTCTTTATTGTGGCTTTGAGTTAGACTATTTAGTCTTTTACTCTTCATCTGAGTACGGTGAATCTTGGAATGTTGGAGTTGAATTTGATTAGCTATTGTTTATCTTTATTTTGATTAAGAATTAAAATAGAACCATTTTAGGTCTTTTGTGTTTGAAATTTTCATTTCCATCATATGCAAGTGCTCTTTTAAGATTTTGATTTGAGTGGTTTTCCATCTGGTTATAGAAACTGAGCGCTCTTTCCTTGATGTAGTCAATAATGGTTGGGGTATTTGTTTCATTCATTATTTGATTATTTCTCATATACCATGGAGCATTTAGTATCTTTCTAAGACTGGTGTTTTGTATTATTTGCAGTTTTTTACTTTCTTATACGTAGTATAAGGAAGTATTGTGATGATGAAAATTTTCGACCTCGAGATTTTTGCAGATGTCCACGTTTTGATGTACCCTGATACCGAAAAAGTGGTTTTTAAAAAATGTCTGTGTGTCTGCGTGTGTGTATGTCTGTGTGTCTGTGTGTCTGTGTGTGTCTCTGTGTGTGTGTGTCTGTCTGTGTGTGTGTGTGTGTGACCACGATAGCGGTCAAACCGCTATAGGTATCAATTCCAAATTTTATATTTACAAATATAATCTCCCTCTTGAGATCTGATTAGATTTTCAGTAAAATCGGCAGACCGGAAGTAGTAGTTTACTTCAGTGAAAAAATCGAATTTCGCCAATTATTCGTCAAGTACTAAGTTTAAACAAATTTATAAAGAATTCATATGTACTTAAAATTAAGTTTGAGACAAATTGTCTTAAAAAAGTTTTTCGAAATTCCAACAGGAAGTAGGTCTTTTACTCTTATCGAAAATCAGTTTTTTGCGAATATCTCGCAAGTCATGCTTTTTAGAGAAGTATGTTTCGAGTATAAAAGTACTTAGAACATAATTTTCAATATCTTTTGTATAAAAAAAATTTCAAAATTCTGACCGGAAGTACCACTTTTACTCTTATCGAATAGCGATTTTTTGCAAATATGCATTCTATATATACAATTGCAATTATGCATTCTATATATACTTATCAAGAGTACAAAAGTATTTAGAACTGGATTTTCAATATTTTTTGTATATATGAAATTTCAAAATTCGGACCGGAAGTAGCACTTTTACTCTTAGCGAGTAGCACTTTTTTGATAATATCTTGCAAAGTATGCATTCTATAGCGATTTATTAAGAGAACGAAAGTACTTAGAATAGGATTTTGAATAAGTTTTGTATAAAAAAAATCTTAAAATTGTATAGTTTCAAACGCTCATACGTATAAGAAGGTCGTGTGGTGGCCACACCTCATTTTTGATGTTGGTCTTGCACATACCTATGTACCCATATTGGGCATGCATATGTGAATATTGCACGTAATACTTGTTTGTAAAGTAGAATTTTGTTGTTCGTGTTCAGCTGGCTTTTTCTGCCTATAAGAGGCCATAGTTGACATCTTGTTTGTTTGGTTTTGGTATTATTATTATTATTTAGTATTGTTTTAGTTTGTATACTTGGTTGTTTTGCTATGTAACAGACAATTTTTTTTCTTTATTTTTTTACATGTATAAGTTTGTTATATACACATCTATATATATATAGTTTTTCTTGACGTGTGCATACATTGATGTATTCTGTCTAGCACAAATAAAATATCTATCTATCTATCTTATGATTGACTCATTATGAGAGGAACACTGAAAATTTAGGCTATGTGTATTTAGAAGTAGGGCAAAACTTTTGTAATTAAAGTTTTTCTCAATAACTATTTTGTAAATTAAGTTGAATTAAGGCTGTACGTTTACAGTAAGATTTATTGAAGGTACCTGAAGGACGTTTTTTGTTTCCATTTGTGGAAAAATAATATAGAAAACATATGGTAAACTTGAGTCACTTTCCAAACTCTATCTATAAATATTTTAATAAGTTTTATAAAATTTAATTCTTTAGGTAGGTACCTCAGAAAAACCTTAAAATATTTGTTGGTTTTTGTTTAAATAAAATCGCTGCAAAAATAACGGAGAAAAACTTGAATTTCTAACCTCTTGATTTCGGTAGTCGGCTGTTCCCCCTTACTCGCAATGTACATAAACGAATTCGGAAGTGTATTGGACAAAACGGCGATGTCTTCGAACATCTATTATAATAAATATACATAATACAGAATGCTTGTTTAATATTTGCTGTTTTTTTTATTATAGTCATCTTGATTTTATTGATATGAATTGCTGTACAAAATAGTGGATAACTGCCGCAACTTTCATTTTTTGTCAATAATGTATGAAAGCCTTCTTTTTTACAATAATTCCTTCTTTCAATATACCAAAAAATATAGTGGATGTTCCATTTAAAAAAAAGCAACTTTTGTAAATAGCGCGAAAATTAGAAGTTCAACTGTCTTTTCGGTTTTGTCACCATTGTTCACGATAAAGATACTACTACTTTGCTAATTTAACTGATACTGTAGCTTCATTAATAACAAAGTTAGCAATAGTGCCGACTTAATTTATAACACCATATACAGGGTGTTATATAGATAGTGCCATCAGCTGCATTTAAATTTGAAAATATATATGTAACATTAACTTGTCAAAAACAGTAGGTACGTGACTAGTGCATCATTTACAAGATATTTGCGAAAGTGTTACTTCCACGTCAAATTTTTATATACAAATTTTTATTCAAAAACCAGCACTAAATACTTTCATACTAATAAATCTGTATCGAATGCATAATTTGAGGGATATTTGTAAAAACTGGTATTCGATAGACTAGCCGCTGCCTAAGAATATCAAGAAGATTGGTTGAGTCGTTAAAGAGTTATTAAATAATGTAATAACTTGACCGCAGCGCCACCTATATTGTGAATATGCGTCATGTTGGTCCATAAATATAGAATTTGTTAATAACTTGTCACCTATCGAATGAACACGATACGGTGCAGTGCTTACATGTATTGCTCTGTCTTTTTTGGCGATTTTTGTAAGTTTTACCTATGTAATCAATCTTTACACACATTATATGTGTCAAATCCACATTTTCTTCTTGTTCTTCTACTGTAATTATTAGGTATTTATACTTACTATAGTTACGCTAATATCTGTTTATTTTACATATATATTAAACCTATTCTGTGTAGATCAGTGGTTACCAAAGTGGTCCAGGTGGACCGCCAGGGGTCCATAGGAGGCCACACGGGGGTCCACGTAGAGGTGAAAAGAAAACAGGGGTTCACAAGTTGTAAGTGGGGTCCACGAAAAATTTTCTGGTTTTCATAATAAACAACAAAAATTTTGCCTTGGATTTACCTATCAACGTAGGCAGGTAGCATCATTCACTAGGTAGGTACTCAAAAATATTCGAGACTCAGTTCAAACACAGAATTGAATAGAACAATAGATAATAGTACAAGTGTACACCACATGTCGAGACTTGCAAAGTGCCGCCCGTGCGCCCGCTCGTCCGGGATGCTTGTTTAGACCTGCAAAGTGATGAAATGCGACTTGCGCTGTGCTTGCAATCTACATTAGTATAAATACGAATGCCAAGAACAAAACGTTACACATTTGTTTCCGGGATTTTGAACATAAAAGTGTGACTGTGAATGAATCGATGTCAGTGTTTGCAGTGCCGGAAAAAGTAAGTATCTGCCTATTTGTTATACATATTTTTATTGTATATTGTAAATTATCAATCATATTATATTTGTTTTACTATTTGAGTGTAGTAGGTAGTTATGTAGTAAAAATTAAATACTAGAGATTATTCAAAACTTCTATAAAAGAACAAAAAGCCGGGGAAGATTAAACTTTAGGTACCTGGGTACTTTTTTGTTTAAAAATATTTATTTACGCGACGACGGCGATTAATTAAAAGAGCGGTGTTTCCGCGGGCATTTTGTTTTGTCTGTTGTGTTATAATAGCCATATTCTGGTAAAATCGCCTCAAAAACAAACATTTTTTTACAGGTCACAACTGATACGGAAAATGGCTGAATCTAAGAAGAAATGTCGACAGTACAGTGTTGATTATTTGAAATTTGGTTTTCTTCCATCAACGGCAGACAAACGATTGCCCATGTGTCTTTTATGCAACAAAGATCTGAGCAATGACTCTATGAAACCATCGAAGCTCGAAGACCATCTAAGAAGGTGTCATCCTGAAAAAATAGGTAAAGATCTGAAATACTTTCAAACATTGAAGGAAAAATATGAAAAGAGACCTACCGTAAATAGTATGTTTGCTTCAACGTCTCAAAGTAACGATGATGGCTTACGGGCATCTTAAATATTTCGTTGCTTATAGCGAAATCTGGAAAACCGCACACCATCGGAGAAGTGTTAATTTTACCCGCTATTGAAGAGGTTTTAAAAACTGTTCTGCACAAACCTCCATTTGACGTACTCAAAAGAATTCCTTTAAGTAACAACACTGTACAAAGTCGTATTGATGAAATGAGCTCTGATATAGAAAGCTTCTTGTGTAATTATCTGCAAACCACTATTCAATTGGACGAGTCTACTTTGCCTGGTAATGAAGCATTATTATTGGCATATGTTCGATTTGTTATGGACGAAGAAATTCATGAAGAGCTGCTATTCGCAAAAACTTTGAAGTCGGACACTAAAGGCGAATCGATATTTAATGTCCTGTGATTTTTTTACAGAAAAATCTATTCCATTTACAAACATTATTTCGGTGGCAGCAGATGGAGCTCCTGCCATGTTCGGGCGATATCGTGGGTTTATAAGCCATCTTAAAAGAATAATACCAGGACTAATTGAAATTCACTGTGTCATCCACCGACAACACCTTGTAGCGAAAAATTTGAATGATAGATTGCACCAATCGCTTCAATTTGTGATTAACGCAGTTAATAAAATAAGAAGCAATGCTTTGAATACCCGTTTATTTACACTATTGTGCGATGAAAATGATGGAGATTTCCAACGACTGCTCTTACATACTGAGTACGCTGGTTGTCGAAAGGTGCATGCTTATCGAGATTTTACTCACTTTTCGAATCAGTGATAGAATGTCTGGAAACTAAAACACCAGATTTAAAAGAAAATCTGATCAAATATAAAACGGACATTGCGTACTTAACAGATTTGTTCATAAAATTTAATGACGTTAACTTGCAGTTACAAGGGGACAGCCTTAATTTAATAAAAACAAAGGGTGTAATTTCGGCTTTTCTTGGTAAATTGAAATTAATGACGCAAAATATTAGTCGGCACGAATTCTCCCAGTTTCCGCACTTGCCACAGATAGAATGTCTTGATGAGAATATCCAGGCATACGCTCAACATTTAAATACCCTGCATGATGACTTCAAAAATAGATTTGAAGATATTCTGACGATGGATCATAACCCCATTTGATGAAATGGAAGAGGCGAATGTGGTATTACAAGAGGAGCTACTTGAGCTCAGCACCAACGAGGAACTGAAGGTGAAATTTAAAAAAGGCTATCAAACATTTTGGCTGCAGGCAGAAATCCCCGAAAAATATCCTGGGCTGTGGGAAATTGCGACAAAATTTTTGATAACGTTTCCCTCGTCATATCTTGTCGAAAGAAGTTTTAGTGCCGTTACCAACCTGTTAACAAAAAAAGGAGCAGATTGAACATCACAGAACGGGGAGATTTGAGATTACTTCTTACAAAACTAAAGCCAAATATTGATAATTTGCTGTCAATTCATCAAGTACATTCGTCTCATTAAAAGTATGACTATTTTTTATTGTTGATTTACATTTCAGAGTTAATTGTTGATTTTCTGTCAATTGTTGATTGTTTGTAATAATAAATGTTTATAATTTTGTATAACCACAAGTATTATTTTAATAAATAGGACACAAGAAAATGTGCTTCTTTTTTCTTCTTCTTAACACCCCCAATTTAGGGTGATATTTTTTAGGAGTTTTGGGAATACAGTAGAAATGTAGCAGCAGGGTCTACCCAAAATAGTAAAACTTTGAAAGTGGTCCACGAGAAAAAAAAGTTTGGGAACCTCTGGTGTAGATAGATAGAACAGGTTTTGTCTATCTAACCTTTTTCTTGTTTTCTTATTTAGTCCATTGATTTCACATTTTATTGTTGATATACAGGTGGCCTGCGTTTAGTACACCTTGTCTATTTATTCTACCATACCTGTTCCTTGCACTCCGCGGCCTCCTATTTGTACTGTGTTAGTCACCAGGACAGGCCCCCTTGGTGTGAAGCGTGTGTCCCTGTTGCGTCCTGTTTCCTGTGTAACCTTGCCTTTTTTTATTTTACAGGGAACAACTTCCCACAGATAATTCAATATCATGTGATTTATGCCACAGAGTCTTGCATACTGCTTGCAGCGGCTTATCGCGCTCTGAAGCGCAACTTATGAAGTCGAAAACGCGGAAACTAACATTCTTTTGTACTGAATGCAGTGATCACTGAGCTGGTTAATACCCTTCAAACCGAGGTAAAGACCTTGAAGAAAAGGAAGCTGGACCGGGTGCGTGTTCCAGGCATAAACTTGATACCTCTGACTTTAAGGAAATTATTCAGGAGGTTTCTGAACGTGATAAAAGGAAGAACAACCTAATTCTATTTAACCTGCCTGAGTCGGAACTTGGAACCAAAGCCGATCAGATTGCATCTGATAGAAAAGCGATCATAGACATCTTTAGCCATCTTAAAATCTCCATAGATTTCGGTGGTCCAGTGCGCCTGGGCAAGTTTGATCCCATTAACCGTCAACATGCTAGGCCCATTAAAATTACTTTACCACAAAGCGGCACCGTGCACGACGTTTTGCGTGGTTCAAAGAGCTTGCGCACAGTTGAGAAATTTAAGACTTTACATATTGTTAAGGATAAAACACCACTACAGGCTAAGGGTGAATTGGATCTTACTAAACTAAAAGGTTTGTTAACGATGTCCCAAGAATAACAAAAAGTATCAACACTCGGCAGAGAAACTAAAATCACCCGACAGATATACATCTTTACACTTATATTACCAAAACGTCCGTGGTCTTCGAACAAAGCTTGATAATGTGCACTCCTCTAGTTACAACTTGGATGCTGATATTGTATGTCTCACAGAAACATGGCTAAACTCGGATGTATCTGATGCTGAGGTGCTTGAAGTTTTTCGAGAGGATAGAAGTTTTGGGGCTGTTGGGCGTTCCTTGGGTGGTAGTGTTTTGATTGCTGTTAGAGATAAGTTTAATGGGAAACGTCATGATTTCATTCAGATACAGAATTTAATTCCATTAATTGATATTATCACTGTCAAATGTATATATTTTATAGACACCCCCAGATATTTCATGTGATGACTATGAGCTCTTTTTCGAAACATTAAGTCTCGAGCTTCTCAATAAACAACTTTTCATATGTGGGGACTTCAACTGCCCCAGCTTTGGTGCTTCGCCTGTTGATGATCGCAAGCAGTTCGCTCTTGGACATTTTATGGATACTTTAAATCTGGTATAGTATAATGGTATAACCAACTTCAATGGAAAGTTACTGGACCTTATCTTTTCCAATATTTCTGGTCAAGTTATGGTTGAGCACGATGTTGTTCCTCTTGTTCATGAAGATGTACATCATCCTGCCTTAGATACAACTCTGAATGCATCGTCTGTAGACTACATCAAAAGTTTTCCCTCAAATAATAATCTGCGTTATAATTTGAACAGAGCAGATTTTCCATCCTTATACAATGCCATTGCCTCGATCGACTGGACGTGTCTTGATGCTCTCTCCAATATCAACGACGCTGTTGACAGGTTTTATGATGTGATGCATACGACAACTGCTTCCTATGTCTGAAAGTTTGGATCCTCACAGCGTGCGTCTATTTATTTCCGAAATGAGTTTTCTAGACTTCGGTGCTTGCTTAAAACAGAGATTGGAGCGGCGTATAAGTTGTACCAGACTAGACTTGAGACTAACATTGCCCGTGATCCGAAGCTTTTCAGGAGTTTTGTGAACAGAAAACGACCTACTTCTAGAATACCTGGATCTTTAACACTTAATGACGATATACCTGAACACCCGCAGGATATTTTTCAGGCTATTTCTGACATTTTTTCTGATGTCTTCAATTCTCCTATGCCTGACCTCACGGCTCAGTCCGACTTTGATGTGAATACTGCTCCCTTTGATATTGGGTATTTCACTGCTGAGGAGGTGCTTTGTGGTTTTGGGAATCTGAAGTTAACTATGACCTCCGGCAATGATGGTCTCCCAGTTTTCTCCTTCGGGATTGTACTGCAGTGCTATGTTCTCCACTCACAATATTATTTAACTTATCGCTTCGCACCTCTACTTTCCCTGATCACTGGAAGATCAGCAAAATTACACCGGTGTTTACAGACTTATCAGCATTATATCAAACTGTGCTAAGGTATTCGAATACGTCATATATGGGAAGTTGTATAGCTGCATTAAACCACATATTTCAGTCAACCAACATGGTTTTATTGCTGGAAGGTCAAATCCGACAAATTTAGTTGAAATCACTCAATATTTAGATGCTCGTCAGCAAGTGGACAACGTCATTTATACTTACTTTACTAAAGCGTTCGACACAATCGATCACACTCTGCTTTCTGCTAAACTACAATCCTTAGGTGCTTCCACAAGAACTCTTGCTTTCTTAAACTCATATTTGCGGAATCGCTTGTTCTATATAGCCTACAATGGATATGTATTCAATACTTTTACAGCCTTCAACGGTGTTCCGCAGGGATCTAATTTGGGCCCGCTATTGTTTAATGCAACGGTCTTCAACCTTTTTAAAGTCAAGGGCCGAGAATACTTTAATTTTGGTTTAGCGCGCCGCAACACAAGAAAACATTCCATTATATATAAACTTAATTAAGTAAATAAAAAACACTAATCAAATATTCAAGTAATTTATTAGAAAATTATACAAAAAGGAATAAAATTTAATCAATGAGACGTTTGACATTGTTTGTTCACAAGGTGAACATCGGTGATTCTGGTTCTTGCCTTGGACTTTACATTTTTCATTCGAGAAAATAATTGCTCGCATAGATATGTTGTGCCAAACAGAGATGCCATTTTCAGAGCATGATCTCTGATTTTAGGAAAATCAGAACCGATGTATTTTGAGTAAAAGTCAAGCAAACCTAAATTAAATTTATCTTTCAAAGTGGAGTTGCACTATAACTCTATCAATTCCATTTGAATTTTTTCAGGAACATCTTCGACAGAAACATTGAATGGGTTAGCAAACAAATTCAGGCTTATTTTATTTTTTCGGAAATCGGTAAAACGTGAGTCGAATTGTGTTTTCAGATCTTGCAGCGCAGTAATGTATTTGTCCATGTTTGAAATTTGGCAAGACGACAAATGTGGGAAATGAGTGGTAACATTTTTTTGTAATTGATTGATCCACAAGTCCATCTTCATGTCAAACGCTTTTAAAGCGTCGAATAGCTTATGAATCAAATTATCTTTTCCTTGCAGTTTCTTATTTAAATCATTGAGATGTGATGTAATATCGGTAAGAAAACCCAGATCACTCAGCCATGCTTCATCAGTGAATTGCCGAACAGCTTTATTCTTACTTTGCATAAAAGCTGCAATTTCCTTTCGCAAATCAAACACACGTTTTAACATTTTCCCTCTGCTGAGCCAACGAACATCACAGAAATAAATTATGTCACCATATTCAGCATTCGTTTCTTTTAAAAATTCCTGAAATTGCCTGTGATTTAGGCCCCGAGATTTGATGAAGTTAACCGTTTTTACCACAACACTCATGACATCGTGAATATTAAGAGACTTTGCACATAAATTTTCTTGATGGATAATGCAGTGGTACTGTACGAAGGAGACATCGGGATTCTGTTTCTTTATTAAAGCAACAACTCCTTCGGTTTTACCAACCATTAGACGGTGGTCTGTGGTGATCCCAACCAAATTTGATAATTTGGGGTTATATCTATTTATGACGGTATTAAACGATTCTAAGAAATCACTTCCTCTTGTGGTGCCTTTCATTGGAACTAGAGCAGCCATTTCTTCAGTAATACCAAAATTAACGTCAACCCCGCGAATAAAAACGGCTAACTGAACGATATCACTTAAGTCTGTACTTTCGTCGGATGCAACGGAATAGTAAACAAATTGCGCCCGCGTTCCTGTAATGTTCTTTCGATATCTCCAGCCAATTCTTCTATCCTCCTTGCTACTGTAACGCCAGAGAGACTTACTTTGGAGAAAAGTTGCTTTTGCGAGGGGCATAAAACGTCTGTTGCAGCCTCCATACGTTCTTTTATGAATTCGCCGTCTGTAAATGGTTTTGATTTACGTGCAATTTTCTCTGAAATAATGTAGGTTACTTTTACAGTTGCTTCACTGTCTTCGTTCTGTTTGTGAAATGAATACTGCTGTCTTTGAAGTTGTTTCTTCAGAGACTCCACCTTATCAATGCGTAATTGTCCTTGAAAATGTGCAAACTTACTGGAATCTTTGGAATAATAATGTCGTTTGATATTGTATTCTTTCAACACTGAGACTGATTCATTACATACGAGGCAAATGGGTTTTTCCCCGACACAGACAAATAAATATAAGTTCGTCCATTTATCTTGGAATAATCTGTTCTCATCAGTAACCTTGCGTTTTCTACTTGTATTTGCTGCCATCTCACACTCATTCGATGTCGAAAACGTACTCAAGTTGCACGTGACTATTCAACTCTAATTAACGCACTGCACTGAGCAAGCGAACAAGACAAGAGTAACCGCACCTCCCCGCCCGCGCCCCGGGAGAATTGAGGGCGGGGAGGTGCGTTCGCCCCTCGCCGCATACTTACCCAGTCGTAGGCCTTAGACATGTAAATTTCATTTAGTCAAGTACCGTAAAACGGGGCTACTTTGGCACACGGGGTATCTTTGGCAGCGTGCACGCGCCTTTGCTTTTATTAAGCTGCTTCGGCTAGTTTTGATATTCAGTCGCTGAGAGTTGTTCAGATGGGTCAGTACTCTCCGCACCGTAAAATATGGTGCGAAATTACACTCGGTTACCCGGATCAAGGCCCTATAAAAACTATACAAAGCAAGATTTAACCGATGCAGTGCAAGCTGTTAGAGTGGAGAGGATGTCACAGGTACAAGCTTCCAAACGCTGGAAAATACCTAGGGGAACTCTTCAAAATAAACTATTTGAGAGGCATGAGGGACGTGTAGGTCACCCAACCATCCTTACCGAACAGGAGGAGACCTTAATATCGGACACCATCAACCAGGTAGCAAACTGGGGTTTCCCCGTTACTGTTAGTGACACCAGAGATATTTGGCAAAAATATGTAACAAAACAAGGCAGAAACGTTCCTGAATGGCCCAACAATAGGCCAGGACCGGACTTCATTGAAAAAAATATTAACAGAAATAACATCAGCATTCGATTGGCATCTAATATTAAGCGTGCGCGGCCATCCGTGGGGCGCGCGGACATAATGGACTTTTTCAATAACATTCCATTAGAAAAAAACCGATTTTTCTTAAATTTAAGATTACATAAATAATCGATAAATTTCGAACACACTGTACGAGATTTATTAAATATTTAGACATTACTCATAATCTTATACCTCTCCCTGTTTGCAGTAGAAATATGACGTAAATCTATTCAAATACGCCTTAGATATGTGGTTTTAAAGAATGCATTGAAAAAACAAAAAAATTGACAAAAATCAAAATAATACAAAAACGGTTAATTATTCACAAAATAAAACCTACTTAAATGTGTTACAGCACTCTACAAGGAATCTAAAAAATGAGGTGTGGCCACCACACGACTTTCTTATACGTATGAAAGTGTTACTTCCGGTCCGAATTTTGAAATTTCATTTATACAAAAAATATTCCAAATCGAACTCTAAATACTTTTGTACTCTTGATAAATATATATAGAATGCATAACTTACGACATATTTGCAAAAAATCGCTATTCGATAAGAGTAAAAGTGGTACTTCCGGTCTGAATTTTGAAATCTTTTTATACAAAAGATATTTAAAAGTATGTTCTAAATACTTTTATACTCGTAATGTACCTGCCTAGAAAGCATGACTTGCGAGATATTCGCAAAAAACTGATTTTCGATAAGAGTAAAAGACCTACTTCCGGTAGGAATTTCGAAAAACTTTATTAAAACAATTTTTCTCAAATTTAATTTTGAGTACATTTGAATTCTTTATAAATTTGTTTAAACTTAGTAATTGACGAAATATTTGCAAAATTCGATTTTTTCACTGAAGTAAACTACTACTTCCGGTCTGCCGATTCTGCTCAAAATCTAATCATTTCTCAAGAGGGAGATTATATTCATAAATACAAAATTTGGAATTGATATTTACAGCGGTTTGACCGCTATCGTGGTCACACACACACAGACACACACACAGAGACAGACAGAGAGAGAGAGAGAGAGAGAGAGAGACATTTTTTAAAAACCACTTTTTTGGTATCAGGGGACCTCAAAACGTGGAAATCTGCAAAAATCTCGAGGTCGAAAATTTTCATCATCACAATACTTCCTCATACTACGTATAAGAAAGTAAAAGCAATGAAAAATATAACATTCCATTTAAAAAATCAAAGTTGTCTATGACTTAATGTATAACCAAAAGTGGTTAATGAGTGTAAATATTTTATATTAACAGACCAAGTATCAACATTACGTGATACAAATTTTCAAAACTGTCCTAAGGCGTTAACATAGAAAAGTTCTAACGAACGGGTTAGGTGAAAAACCCTGTACAGATTAGTATTATAATAATGTATAATATGACATCTGTCATAATTCTACTCGAAAATTGTCATTATTTTATTCAATATCGTCAACGTTTATATTAAAATCGTGGACTACTCTAAATAAGAATCTAATAGAAAGAACGATATAAAGCTGAAGGTCATTCAAAACGAAAATGAAAAGCGTAAACACATTAATGTTAAAACTAACATCAAGCAGTAAATAAATACTGTGACTAAATTACACGGGATACACAATTAACATACAGGCCTCTGTATGTTAATTGTGCCGCCAGAAGCCATCGCTTTTTTCTGTGTAGTCTTTTGGGTGTTAGATGTCGCTGTGATACTCTCACGGCATTTAACACGCAAAAATGACATAAGTAGCGTTTTAAGTTTTAAAACCATTGTCGACAGTCTCCACGTACACTGATGAGACCTCAAAGGTCGAAACACCGGTGTCTGTGCGTTCGATTGTCGGCAATGGCACTTATTGTATGTGTGTATCCCAAACACATGCATATATGCATATACGTTTTACGTATAAATGTATATATGTAGGTCATTATTGATTCGATCAAAAGTTTGAGTTTGTTTAAAGGATTATATAGCACACCGCACGAAAAATATGTGCAATGCGTAGCACAATTATACATACACACTACTTGCATGGCGTTAAGGTCGCGTGCTTACTTGAAATGTGCTACGAATAATTAAAACTACGTATGTACCAGTACTTTTTTTACCTTTTTCCGTCTTTTTTTTCATCATTGTTTTTTCCCTTTTATCTCCAGAAATAATTCAGTGAACGAGGGGATAAATTATGCGTGAGATAATACAATGCTGGAACGGCATTGGCGTGAGTGAGATGCGAAAGCTTCGTGCATACGGAGAGGATATAAATGTTGAAGAAAACCGAACTAGGGCTACATTAGATTATCAGATAGCAGTTCATTCTTCAGGAAATTAACGTTCAGGAAATGAATTTTATGATCGCTTAGAAAATGGCTTTCATTTCGCTCAGGCATTTGTATTTACATTTGGAATTAGCGTTTTTGTTATTAACATTTTATAGGTTTAACTGAAATTTGCTATAAACAAAAGAAGAAATAATTCATGTTGTGGATTACTTGCTGTGTTGCTTCTGTAAGTTTCAATATGTATAAATACGATAGTTTCTGTAATTATTACGATTAAAGGCCAACTGTATCTCGCTATTGCTGCGCTCTACATATTAGGCCGTCACATAACTTCCATTTACATTGACAAATTTGATTCTGGTAACCTGAAAATATTGATTCTTATGTAACGCCGTCTAGTACTCCAACCAACATGAAAAAATGAGGTGTGGGAACCACACGACTTCCTTATACGTACACGTATTCCGTAATGTGTATAAAAAAGTTATTCCCAATTAAGTTATAAAATAAACCTTTGAGTAAAGGTGTTGCTTTTGTCCGAATTTTAAAATTCTTTTATACAGAAATTATCCCAAATCTAGCACAAAGTAGTTTTTTGTTCTTTTAATATAACTCTATAAGATACATTATATGAGAAATGTGTGTTGGAAAAAAGCTACTCTTTGGTAAGAGTCCGAATTTTGATTTTTTTTTATTAAAAAGTTATTTCAAACGGAGCACTAAATATTTTTGCATTAATAAATATGTATCGAATGTTAAATTTGGAAGACATTTGCAAAAAACTGTTTTTCGGTAAGACAAAAAGATATACTTCCGGTAAGAATTTCGAAACACTTATAAAATCTTTCTAAAATTCACTTTTTGGTACTTTTTTTTACTCTTAATAAATTTGTCTAAACTTTGTAGTTGAGGAGATATTAGTAAATTCTGCTTTTTTTACTGAAGTAAACTACTACTTCCGTCATCCAACATCAAACATTGCTTTTACCGGTTAAGATATGTGGATGATATATTAATTTGTTTTAACAGTACAGATAGGCAATTAAAAACTTTACATAATTATATTTACATTATTCACACAAACACCAAATTTACGATTGAAATAGAAGAAAATAAAACTATTAACTTTTTGGATCTCATTATACCTCATATAACTAAAAAACATGAATTTTCAATTTACCGCAAACCTACACATACAGACATAACTATACATACGCAAGTTCGTTTCATCCCATAACACAAAAATTATCTGCTTACCAATCAATGCTTCATAGACTAATTAACGTGACTTTGAGTAAAGAAAACATTGATTTAGAATTAAACAGAATAAACATAATAGCGCTAAATGACGATTTTTCAATGGGTTTAATTAATAATATTTTAGCAAAACTACAGAATTCTAAAACGCTATCTCTAATTTACCCCACAGTAAAAAGCAATAGAACCCACAGTTATAATTCCATTACATACATTGGCACAATTTGATAAACAGTAGGGAACTTAATTAAAACAAGTGGGGAAGAGACTATTTCATTCAAAACAAACAATCTCTTACAACAATCAATAAAAAACAATAAAGATAAAATAGACAATAGATTAAACTTAGGGGTGTACAAGTTGACATGCGAAGACTGTAAAAAAAGTGTATGTAGGACAAACACGAATGACCTTCGATACCAGAATGAAAGAACACGAAAGATGTTATAAGGATAAGAAGACAGACTCAACTCTTGCCAAATATTGCTTAGAACAGAATCATAAATTCAATACCAATTTTACAACTTTACATCTTTTAGAAAAAAGTAAAAAACTTAATATGGTAGAAAATTTAGAAATTAATAAAAATAATAAATTATGTATAATTTTAAATGACCAACTAGATATAAATAACTCCCCCCTACTCATTTTAAATTCATATCTGTCTGCCCCTTCTCACAATAAGATTATTTTTGTATTAATATATAGGAGCTAATATTTTGAAATAGTATTTTCATCCACCTGATGAAGCCACATTTTGGCAAAACATATGTTGTGTGTGAACATTATAATTTTTTTGAACCTAACAAACAATTGTGTTTTACTTGTATATAAAAAAAACATTTGTTTACGCTTCCACGTAGCTTCAGTTATTCCCAATATAACAATTAGCAACAAGTTGCTGATTTAACTTTGACATACATATTAAAACAAAAAATAGTATACTTAATTTAAATAATTCTCCCGTTTTAGCTTACCCAAATTTTTATTTTACATTTTCATATAGGTATTATTGGCCCATCATAATTGATTATATTATTATTTTTTTTTCCTCGTTATTAATTATAGAATAAATATTAACATTGCTTTCATGTTTCTACCAGTTTTCAATATTGATTAATTTACTAATTACATGTTGATTTATTTGTATTCGCAATTATAAAACATGTGATCAATTACAATTTTGGTTATAAATATCCCCCATAAAAATATATATGACTTAGATCCAATGATTCAAACGACTTATTCGACTGAAAAATAGTTATGTACAAACCGCCAGTTTCGTTAAAGCGCAAACAAATCGTTCTTTATAATTCAATTTCCTCTTTGGGGTCAAGTTCTCTGAACTCAATATCACTGGTCAACGACTTCTAAATATTTCGAAACTGACAGCCGCTTTGGAGCTGGTTTGATTTAATGCCTTACTTGTTAATTCACACACATACTTTATCAATGTTGCAAAAAGTGCAAACAGACGAGAGTGGCTGCAAATGTGCGGACGGTAAAACTAATAGATGCAATATAACAATAATAATAATAATAATACCAGGAACCGAAGAGTCTCCACACACTGCTAAAATCATTAGAAATACCATTACAATCAAAAAGAAAATGCTAAAGAAAATCTAAATGGAATAATGTACACAATAGGCCTTATAATATTGCTCTTAAATTTCCATTGTAAAATTGTTTAGCATCTAATTTTAAGTCATTAATAATTGTACTCCTTAATATTATTAACAGTGTGATTATTAATGATCTAAAATTATATTTTAAACAATTTTACTAGTAATTGGATACTAATTAAAATGTTATTTATTAAATTTAAATCATTGTTAATTTAGGACACAGAAGTGTATGTAGTCTTTATACATAGAAAATATATTCGATAGATTTGTTTGTATTATATTATATATACATATTATATTAGTTCAATATAAATTTCCAGGTATAAAGTTTAAGGGACAATACAAAGGGAGGATGGCGGAGAAAGGACGGAAATACATTATCCATTACAATATATATTTTGAACCAATTTTTTAGATTTACTGTATTGCACACTCGCAATATTAATAGTTTCATTGATGGTGTTGAACTTGTACTTTCATTCGCAACTAGTAGTGTGGTAAAGTGGTAATCATAATAGTAAAATAGTTTGGGCATCAATTTCTGTGCTATCTGGAAATACCATCAGTTATTATTGTTGACAATTACTGGAGAATAGTGCACCAGTGAGTAAATCTTAAAACAGCGATTGAGTTTCTTGATATTGGAAGTTTTACATTGTTTATTGAAATGATTTGTAACTGTGTAGAGCTTGATCAACTGACACAGAAAAAGGGACATTCTGTGACTGCCATTATTGCATTTTCGATCCCATTGATCATATATGGAGTATGAGGAAAAATTATTACCGGTGGAATTTTCGAAAGACGACCACTTTTGAAAATTTCAAGCTAATATGGCAAGAAGCGTTCAAAACAATTACATTACAGCAATGGTGGGAAAGGGAAGTGGGTATACTTGGGGCAGGTCTTTGCAATAAACCTACCTGATGAGATTCGACCTACATGGAAAGTATAAAAGGTTTTGTGGAGAAATTTGATTTGAGCAATCTTCATGATTTCACTGCAAGTTCCTGGATTGAGATAACATAAACGTGTCCTCATCTTATTCAAATTTGATAATAGTTGAGTAGGACATTTGAGCAAATGCATGTTTACCCTGATTTATAAAGTATTGAGTTATATGATTAGTTACTATTTTTGTATTGCACTTTTATTTGGTTTTTCTAGATAATTGATTGACTATTTTCCAAATCGTTTTCTGCCTGGTTTGTGACCTCTCAATTTTCTTCTTTTATCTGTTTTTAATTCATTTTCTTTGGTTGTTTTGTATGTGTTTTTAAAACCTACAATATTCTAATATATTGCAATTTGTCGCAAGGGAATCTGAATTATTTAAAAGTTCCTGGATATATTCAGACAAATAGTGAATTTTCTTATTGTCATTTTACCTACTCACTTCTCATAGTAGTCCCCCTCTATTTCAAACTCTATTTTTCTATGATTCGTAAATATGCTTACCAGATATTCACAGGTTGTTATTACGTTCATTGTTTCAAACAACTTCATATTTTTAATTAGAAGAAAAAGCAAAATATCTGGCATATGCAAATTTAGTTTGTGCCTCAGAAAACGCACAACTTTACAATAGAATTAACGATGTAAAACAATAGGACACCAGAAATAAATAAATGGAAAGGATGTTTTCGTTTAAAGATTTTCAACGTTGGAGTAAAATTGCGGGTGGGTACCTACCTACACACGACGCGCATTTTAAAGGAAATTTTCTCCGGATGAGGGATCCTCACAAGGAACGAATGACGTATACCTACTTGCAACGTAATGAATACTGACTGTATAGGTAGGTTTCGCATTATGTCCGCTTCACTTTTGTTTCCGAAACTTGTATCAAAAGAAAAGAACGTTGCCCTTCCCCCACCACCGCCGCCGCATTCCGACCGACCCGAAAACCCGTCACGCTTAAAAAACAAGCGCGCGCGGCACAAGCAAAAGAGCATTGAGCAAGGTTAGTTTAGGTTATGATAGGTTAGTTGCGTTCGTCTGAGACCTTGGTCGGGCTGTTGACCGTTGCCAAACGCCGTCCAAAAACAAAAAGAGGTTTCATAGCAATGCACTCGTTCAAGGCCAACTATTTGGCGCTCCGCAGTGCAGGGGAATGCACGCGAGAGGGGCGTCCGGGTGATGGAAAGGGGACTGCAGGGGACGGGTGCAGCGATGCCGTGAAACAATTGAACCGCGACTTGCCGCCTGTGACTGGAATCCTGAATTGACGTTTGCTTTTTTAGGCATTAATTGAAATGGATGGTATCGTTTTGATGGAAATGCCTCTTCGAGCAAATGCTGCTGCTGCTGTTGTTGCTGCCGCGACTACTCCTGCTGCCGGGTAACTTTTACACAGGAGAGAAACTACCTGTGTGTGTGCGCCAATCGAGCAGGCCGAGCGTGAGAAGATGAAATTAAAATGCATATAATCTAGTAGATATACCTACGGGACCGATCTTTTGTCATTTTTATTCTGCTTGGACTCGTTCATTTTAAGGCAACACGTGTGCCTCTGTTGTTATATAGTAAGCGTGCATAATATTTTATATAGTAATAGCTATACATATATAAAGGTAATTCTGGCATATTAAAGTGATTTATCTTCGGTGGGACTTTATAGAATTAGTACAGTAGTAGTTATACGTAAGGTGAATTCGCCGATAGTCGGCCTTTTTTCATGAACGTCAACTTTCAGCTTTAATAACATTGAGGCGTTCCATATTATATTAAAAACTATTCTTGAGAGGAAAACAAATATATGCAAAAATTAATTATTAATTACAAATATAATTACGGTATGACTAACACAGATAATATTTAGGATGACGCATACTTTTTTTTTGATTCTTTTAAAAAAGAACATATTTTCACCAGGCCCGTATAAACTTTTTGTGCCCTCATATTAATCGTTCCGTTTTGTTGTGTTTTTTGCCTTTTCAATCAAAGTGAGTAAGTAAAAGGGTGAAATCAGTAAATAAAAAATAAACGTATATTTTCCGCTAAATAAATAAATGTACAAAACCAAAAACAAATTCTCTTTAAATAAGGTAACAAAAAGACACTAAATCTCTAATAGTCATATAAATAAAAAAATTACATTATTTTCTGATTCACAAGAAACAGAAATGAACTCTTGAGGAAAAAATTAATAACTAGATATCTAAATCTGTCATGGTAATTGGTAAATACAAAAATTCAATATTTAATGCTTTTTAAATTGTTCATCGTCAATAGAAATTGCAGGATAAATCTTGATTGTTAACATCTTCATATGACTGTCCTACAAGTATAATACAATTTAAATGAAACCACCTGGGGCAAGGATCACATTCAATATTTTCGTGACCTTCTTCTTTGGCATCACTGTACAATTCTTCTTCGCAGACAACGCACTTCTGCTTCGCGTCTGCTAGTTGCACGTTTGGTTCTAGTATTTTAGGATATTTCAAATGCTTTATGAATATATCTACGTATGCTTGGCCTAACCTAAGTTTTCCCTCATCTAATTTTATATGTCCACTTTTTCTTTACCCAGTTTTACTTCATCTATTTCTTTGTTTTCCAAATTTTCTTCCTCCATTTTTTTTCAGTTATTTTTTCTAGTTTCAATCCCACTTTATGAAGCTTTTCTTCGTCTAATTATCCATTTGGTTATTTTCTTTTTCACTTTCCACGCTCAAATATTGATCTGGACCCATTATTCGTGGATTGTTGACAGTTTGTTCCTTGAACCGATTCTGTAGTGTTGCTCGATGAATATCAAAATGCCTGCAAGATACTCGGATTTTTGAATCATTTGTACTGCATCCAACGCTTTTTGAATATTATTCTCCGATTATGCAAAGAATTTTGGTTTTTGGTGGTTTGTCATTTTTTAAAAATGAGTAATTTAAAATTTTTGCTGCGAGAATAGCACTGAGAACGATTTATAATCTCATGGCCGACAAATGGCAAAGTCAGCATTTGACGTCTATGCTAGTGGTCGGTCGTTGCTTTCAATGTTGCTAAACAATTTTATTATTGACTGTGCCCTCGACCGATTATTGTTGGGAATCACCTTGTCAAACTGTACATGACTGCGAATGATACGAACATATATTATATCTGAATAGGTAAGTACGAAAAAGATGAAAATAAAATTTGAATAATGTGCTAGTGGTCGGCCTGGGGGGGGGGGCAGACCACTAGATACTGAAGTAAATCTTTTGTACCAGTGACCGGCCGTGTCTTTTTGGCCGAACAGAAGTTATTTCAAACTCTGTTCATCCCCGAAAACCCACCGAAACGGGTTTAATAATGATTAATAAAATTTCACTTTCTTACATATTTCCAGCCACCTAAGTTCACCACTTTTTAAATATCTCGGTGCTCCAATCAGCACACGACACTTATATTTTGCGCGCGAATTACAGGAATAAAATATTTATATACGGGAATGAGAAATTGATACTCGCACTGTATGAAGACGTAAGATTTCAGATGTTTAGTGAAGTAGCTTAATATTTGACCAAATTTTATGTTATTCTTGACAAAAGTCACCAATGGCTGACTATTGGGTGGTGGCTGGTTACAGCCGAACTTACCCTATACCAGATGATTCATATATCGTACGTAGCAAATTTCCTTTTTAATTATTTATACAATAAAAGACGACGTCCTGTAATTGATAAAGTTTTTATTGCTACACATATAAAAATATATACGCTTATACATAATGATCCAAAAATCATTGGCACAAAAAAGATATATTTTTTAAACTGAACTAGTCATATATCTAAGTTCAAATTTGCGTTCTTATTTTGACTAAGGTCAACATGTGACACATTCAAATGTCTTTTTAATTGCCCAATATTTAAGACTATCATAACAGAACACGAAATAATTTCGTATGAAGTCCACACAATGTTTTCCAAATGATACTATACACTGATCTTGTTCTATTAGACAGAATGCCCATTTTGTATCTTCATATGTGAGTAACATTCTTAATGTTGAAGATATAGAATTGGTCAAATTAGTTGTAAAGTTGTTAAGGCATTTAAGGAGTACTTGATAGTACTTTTAGATTTAGCATCTGGTTGATGTTGGTGCAGTTAAAATTAAACACTTAAAAATTTGTACATAAAATGATATGTAAAGAAAAAATGAAGAACTATCTTGTTACTTTGAATGACATATAAGAACTGTTTTATATTTCTTAGAAGGGATACTAAATAAAAATGTGTCTTTATTGACAAAGTAACTTTGTTCCAAGAATTTTTAATGGAACATTTTCGTGGCTTGTCCTTCCAAGAGGGACCGCGACTTTCACCAACCCCAACTAGAAAGTTGTTGTGCCAGCCCTGTATCATAAAACAATTTAAAATAGCTGCTCTGTTAGATATTACATTGGGTTGTCTTAACAATGGCAAGACATGCATGGCAACAAAGTATCACATGTAAAATAAATATTTAAAAACTACCGTAGATTGCGGTCTCTTAATGAAAATAACATTTATATATAACTAAAAATAAAAAATATAAAATATTAGTTTGACGAAAATGTAAACAACATCTGTCAACTTTTCAAGATATTTAAAAAAAAAATTAAAATTGAGGACATTTTCAATGATATATGTTTCAAAAACAACTTCATCTTAGTAAAAAATGTCATATATGTATTTAGAATTTAGATAAATATAAAATACTGTATGCGGCACTCACTTTTATGGAATGTAATATAAAATAATATCATTAAATAAATTTTGCACACAAAATATTCATTTATTTTAGGTATAAAGTAATACATAAACGATCATAAGAGCAAATAAACTTACAAAAACATGAACCTAGCAGTAGCTCATGACAAAACACTAATCTTGTTATGAGCAAGATATAATCATTCTTGATATGTTTATGTAACCAACATTACTATTCTCCTAATATTATTTTTTGTTAGGGTTGGGTTTGGAGTAGGTTGGAACAATTTAGAGCAAACTTGGAACAACTGTCAGAATTTCAGTTTTCGAAAAAAGAGGAGCTAGCGTAAAATTGTATTTTTCCTATTATCTCCGCCGATTATGATTTTTTCTCTGAAATACTTTGGAACACTTTAGAACAAACCTCTTTTGATATATAAGAAGAAATATGGATTTTATGTTTAGAACAAATCTAGAACAACATGGAGCAATCGCACTTGTTCTTCTCCATTTTCTCGATTGATTTTGATTTTTTCTTTGAAATACTTTGATACAATTTAGATCAAACTTAGAACAACCTGGAACAAGCGTCAGATTTTCGATTTTCAAAAAAAGAGGGGCTACCTTCTAGATAACGCAATACTATGTGATTTCAAACCCAGATTACGATTATGATTTTTTCTCTGAAATACTTTGGAACACTTTAGAACAAACCTCTTTTGATATATAAGAAGAAATATGGATTTTATGTTTAGAACAAATCTAGAACAACATGGAGCAATCGCTCTTGTTCTTCTCCATTTTCTCGATTGATTTTGATTTTTTCTTTGAAATACTTTGATACAATTTAGATCAAACTTAGAACAACCTGGAACAAGCGTCAGATTTTCGATTTTCAAAAAAAGAGGGGCTACCTTCTAGATAACGCAATACTGTGATTTCAAACCCAGATTACAATTATTTAGTTTTACAAGACCTTCATTCGATTTTCATCACCTGAAGTTTTCTTTTGAACATATTATGTGGATTTTTATTTAATTATTTACTATCTATTCCTACTATAATTAATAATAAAAATAGAACAATCACAGAATTAACATAGTACCTAACGACTTAGTTCAACCATTTTATTTGTTCTGTTGTAAATCTAATTTATTCTGCAAAATATTATAGAATATTATGCTATAGGTACCCATTCGTTATGTAACACGATTAGGTTTTATCTTATTCAACAACACGCAATAAATACTGTCTGTATACATATTTCTAAGTATTGCCTCTTGTTATTCTAGACTGATGGTGATTCTTCCTTCCATTCATAGTTCATTTGCTTGTTCGCGCATTCAACGTTTGTGTGATTTTATTACTTTCCTTCGTTGCGTTGCTTACTTGTAGTAAGTTTAATTCTCACCATTCACATTCGTACCGACTATTTTTACACCAAATGTATTTATAGTAATCGTATATACATATATACATACATACGTAGCTTGCTGAGTACCTACTACATTGAGTTCTGTAAATACATTATATTGACATTTTTTAAGCCAGAAATTTGAATGTCAAGTTCATGAAATGCTACTATCGACGTCCAGTTTTAAGACGCAATATTTCAACATCATTTGCCTCGGAGAAAAGAACATGAAGATTTCTAATTTCTAATGACAGTTGAATATAAAAATATTTCAGATGAGACTTGGCCTAATTAACCACCTTGATAATCTTTATTATTTCTAGTAATTCAAAAAAAAGTTTTACACTAAGGGCTTGATTTGAATTACATTTTAATATAATAATTATTTTGTATTAATAAGTATAGAACATCTCTCATATATCTGCCGTGCTATTGATATACTTATAACTCTGTTTCAAGCCTGGAAATAATTACAGGTTTTTATGACCTATAGCCTTGCTTTTTTCTTTCAAAGAAGATTGTAATGTGTTTTCTTCAAGAGTATGCAGCCTATCGAATTTAGGAAATGTTATCAAAGAAATTGTTGAACTGAAAACTGACGACACGACATGGATTACCATCTTTTAGCCAAGAAGTTATTGGCTTAGAATAAGTCCTATATTTTTCTTCAACTTATCCAACTGTTTAGTGGTTTTTAATAAAATGTATGTTGAAATGTTTTTTGCGAATAATAATATATGTAGGTATATAAAAACCTATTCGAGTCACTTTTCTAAAACCGTTGGCTGAAATAGCTTAACCGAACTGTTAGGAACAGCAAAATGTTGGCGGGGGGTAAGGGAGTGTGTAGCTGCTCTGCTCATGTGTTAAATTGTTTTGCAGGTGGGTGGGTCATTGACATTGGTGGTTCCGATGGGGTTGATCTCAAGACGCGACTATTTTCGCAGAGATCTGCGGATATACGCAGCACCAACGTCTTCGGAAAAGAGCTTATGTTTGAAAAAGCTTTGGAAAAACCCAGAATGTAGTAGACAATCAGCATGAAAAAACGTGTCAAGTGTCAAAAGTGCGCGTCGACCTTGGCTGGCCACAGAACGTAAAGTAAAGGTCATTTAAATTAATAATTCTTTTCTTATATACTTAATTTTAAGCAATCCAAAAATAGAAAAATCAAACGGAGTAAGGTCTGGTGATTGCGCTGGTAAATGACCTCTGCTTATAACTTGATGAGGGAAGTCATGTATTAGAAGTGCTAAACTTTCAATGACGTCAACTTTTTGCACAATGTCGTCATCATCATTTCTTTTTAAATGACGACCTCCACTACCTTTTTCAAACCTTCTTCTCCTTAAACGGTGATGTAGAAGAATTGGTACCTTACATAACAATTTTTTTGAATAAAGACTCGTTTACAAAGTACAAATTATTTTAACAAAAATCTTAATTCAAATCAACTAAACTGGGAAAAGTTTGACAGTTATCTAAACTGTAAAAAGCTAATCTAAATTTTGAAGTTAAGAACAAAAAACGGCAAATTTAACAGAATGGGAAAGAACAGAGATTTTAATAATGGTCGGATACGGCGATAGATTAGAACTTATGCGGAAGTTTGTAAGTTATTCAATCAAGCACATCCTGATGGGCCTCCAATTGCAAGATCTACAGTAGGTAAGTAAATTCGCCGCCAAGTTTACTGAAATTGGAAGTGTAAACGACTTGTCTCGAGAAGGTCGACCACGAATAAGTGATGAAGCAAAATTAAAAGTATTACTTGAAGCAGAGGAATGCCATCATATTTCTACAAGGCAATTTGCCCCAGATAACAACGTGGATCGCAGTTTTGTTGTAAAATTATTTAAAAAGGAAAAGTATCATCCGTACAAAGTGTACCTAATTCACGAGTTAAACGAAGATGATCCAGATCGCCGATTGTAATTTTGTGAAGAATTAATGTTACGACGTGATCAAAATCCCCATTCTTTTCTGATGAAGCCACTTTTTTCCTCAACAGATCAGTAAACCGCCATAACTGTAGGTATTGGACACGGGACAATCGTCACTAGATTCAGGAATCACACAGTCAACACAAGTTAAATGCACGGGTGGGAATGATAGGACGGCTTTCTTTAGGACCTTACTTTTTTGAACGACACTTTATTTTTATTTGATTTGGTGCCAGCAGTGGCTGCTCTTTTTCCTAATAATGAAGATGGCGACGTACCTCATCAGAATATTTGTTTTCAACAAGATGGGGCGCCTCCTCATTTTGGCATAGAGGTACATCAGTACATTGACGCTATATTTACTGAAATAGATAGGGCGGCGGGGACCAATTGAGTGGCCAGCGCGTTTTCCCGTCCTAACGCCCTTAGATTTATTATGTTTACTAAATTATATAAGAAAATTGTTATGTAAGGTACAAATTTTTGTACATCACCGTTTTAGCAGTAAGAAGATCTATTGGAAACTGAAAAAAATAGTGGGGGTTGTCATTAAATTTTTTTTATAGATAATAGAATTAAAAATGGCGGAAACTAAAGTATGCGTGTGACACCGATGAATTTTTAGAAATTTATAAAACTATGGAGTGTTTATAACATAAAAACTAAATAATATCTAGATATTAACGCCAGGTATAAGACTTATGAAGCAATTGCTAATATAATGGACATTATTATCGATGCAGTTACAAAAAATTAATAATATGCGGTCTACTTATGCAGAGAGATCGTAAATGCTTGACCGTGCCGCTTCATCGATATATCAACTTTAGCACGAGTTTCCACACGTTCATTGTTGTAATATGAATATTTAATTTGTATCTAACTTCGCTAAAGTGTCTGTCAATCCAATATTCTGTCATTTATACATATTTGTCAGTCATATAAGCTTTTTGTGGTTTTTTTCCCGTTGGTTTACTGCGTTTAATTAAAAATTAGAAACTGTCTTTCTCAAGGTAATAGAAGGCACATTTCGTTGTTAGTGTAAGTTATTTTTTTTGTGGTTATACGAGTTTCATTATTATTTTTGTTTAATTTTAAAGTTGCGTTAAAATCAACAATGCCATTTACGGAAGAACAAGAGAAGTTTATTGTGGAGGATTATTTTCGTAGCGGAGAACTGATTCATATAGACAATAAATGGAATTCCAACATGATATTTTTGCAAGATATGTCAACCGTCTTATAGTCGTTTTCGAGACACTGGCATGTATATAAGAACCATTCTTCTGGTAGACCTAGTTTACTATCAGGAGGAATGCTAGAAGATATTCAAGAACGGCTGGACGTGAGTCCTATGAAATCATTAAGGCGACTATCAGCGCAGACAGGTAAAATATTACTTTGTTTGATATACAGAAAATTTATTAATTCTGATTTTATGTTCATCTTATGGAACATGCCATAAAGCCACTAAAAAACTACACTTACATCCATATAAAGTATCTGTTGTATAGAAATTGTTGCCAACAGACTTTGAGAAACGCATACATCTTTGTACGTGGTTTAATAATGATATTCCGGATGATAATTTGTTGGACATGTCCACTTATATGTCAATCCCCAAAATTATCGACATTGGTCATCCGGGAACCCACAAGTTTTTATTGAAACTTACATGCATCTTATTAAAATAGGTGTTTGGTGTGCAATATCACGAAGAAGAAGAATAGGGCCAATTTTATGCCATGATACAATAAATGCAGAACGATAAGGAACATTTTTTTAGAACCATTTATTAGACAACTTGACGACAATGAAAAACAATTTGGATATTTTCAGTAGAATGGTGCTACCGCTCACACTGCACATGCTACAAGTGAATTGCTCCAAAGATATTTTAATAATAACCGACTGATTAGCAGAAATAGATGGCCTCCTAGATCACCAGATTCGACACCTCCGATTTTTTTCCTTTTTGGGCATTTAAAGAACACTGTCTTTAAGACTCCACTACATACATTACCAGAACTACAAGATGCTATTACAAATGCTGTTAACAGTGTAACAGAAGAAATGATTAAAAATGTTTTCAATTCTCTCAAAAGACGTATAAATGTGTGTCTACAAAATGAAGGATCTCATTTTGAACATATGTTATAATATTTCTAAGTATGTAATGTTACGTATATGCAATATCGATCTTTGTATTAAATTATTTTTAATGAAGATATTTTCAATTATTGGATGTGTTTCTTGAGTTATTAAAACGAGTAAATTTAACAAACATTCTTGAAAATAGTTCATGCGTAAAATAATAGATGTCGCACGGACGAAATACAATTCAGAATATGATGTATGTGGCAATTACACCATACCTATGAAGCGGCACGATCAACCATTTACGATCTCTCTGTATAATAAAGAGAAGTAGTGTAAAAAAGTGCTGTAGTGCATTCCCATGAAATTTTTATAGTCACATGCTTCCATCAGGTATTGTAATTGTAACAAACCTTCTTCAATTCCAAAAGTGTGTCTTTTTTCTAGTGTTTCTTTTACCCAAATTCGACTCTTTTTATATCGCATGTGACTATTATGCTTTTTCATAATTTTTAGCAATAGAGTAGCTACACCTACATGCTTTCTTTTACCTGAAGCCATTTCTATTCAATATGATACTTACGAGGTAAATAGTCTCTGCGAAAGTTATCTAACGATCGGATATAACGGATTTATGTAACTGGATCTCCGTTAAAATTAAGGTCAGGAAGGATTGAAAACGCTATTTAGCCGGAAACCAATACATTATCACCAAAATGTAGAACCGCTTTTATAGACACTTCTATATAAGTAGTTTTTGCACCTAACTACATACAAACACATTTACAGATCTAAGTAGTAAGATACACACTTACATACACTTTAGATATGTAATTGCCGAACAGAGCACACTTATTTGGTATATGGTGTGTGTGTAGCAGTTTACGTTCGAGGTCGGTCCGTGAATGGGAAAAGAAATAGTGGCAAAAAAATCACCAACTGCTCTGCTGATGTTGAGGCTCGTACGTACGTGGGACATCGAATCGTCCGTTCCACATTCACCGTCCTGTGTCAAAGTAGCGGAGCAGGTACATACATGTGTGTTTATTAAGTTTATTTCTTCAATTAAAATGACCCGTTCGAAATGTACGGATTTTTTCCGGATTGTAGAACACTTTCGAGAAACGAAACGTAGGAGATCGTTCGTGCAGCTGTTGTATTATTAAAAGTAAATAAAAGGAAATATGTAATGTAATGCAGGCAAATGCGGTGATTAATGACACAAAGTGGGATGAAAATTAGTTTGTGAGTGACAAACTGTTACTACCTGGATTAGACATTAAAATAAAATACTAAAGCGCCAACCCGACGTTAGCAATGACAATTAATTTTTCAAATCCTTTTAAATCTTAAAAACTAAATCGGCATTTTCCTAATTTTTTATGTTTTCGCGATCTTCCTTCTTGCAAACAGCAACGAAGCGACATCGGCAGTTCAAATGCATTGCGACAAGGTTAATTCAAAAATTGAAGTGAATTTCTCTCCATATCTAACGATGCCTTTGTAATTTAGAATCTTATTTCATTGTCTATACAAGCTGATTCATTTTCGGCCCTCACCATGAGGATTTCGCTTATTATAGGATATAGAGTATTGGTTTAAATTTGGTGAAGTTTGTGAATCCGTAAATAAAATTGACTAATTGATGTCCGTTTAAAAAAAAACGCAAGAGCACCAATTTGTTCTTTTTCCTGTAGCACCGACATTTTGCCTTGTAGAGGAAAAATAAAAACACAATCTTATGGCTACATTTAAACATCTATCCAATGGTGTACTTGAAATTTTTATATAACGTTTCGTTTCTTTCTGGGCATTATCAACAATCTAATTTCTTATAGGTGCCATATTATATTTAGACACCTTTAAAAAGAGTTTTTTTTTTTAAAAGTTTCAACCATGTACTGCATGTTGACAAAAGTTTTTGATATTATGCTTTAATTCAAAGAATACATTTTACGATTAAATTAGGTAGCCATGAAATTTCAATCCGTCAAACATTTCATTTATCGTTCATTAGTAATACAAAAATGTCATACACCAATGAAGAGAAACGAAATGATATGTTAAGTATTTTTTATTCTTTGAACCGAAATTCAACAGTAGCGATTACAAGACATTTACAATTGTATCCAGGACGATAACAGCCTCATCGTACTATTTTCAAACCATGTTAGTCACACTTTACTACCTGGAGATAATTTATGTGGACTAGAATACCGGAATTGGTTAATGGGAAGGATAGCAAATGACGAAATTTTTTTTGATCAAATGAAACTAACTAAATTTACAAATTCTGCAATATTCAACAGAAATACGGAGCACTATTGGGCAGTACAAAATCCTTGACAAAACAGGGCAAGGAAGCCACAACATCGTTTTGGAATAAACGTTTGTGTGGGTGGATAAATCTCGTCTGGCGAAATTCCGCCTGTTAGCCGAAACCGTACCATGTTTCACTTCAACATTTCTCCAACAATTAGTCTTGCAGAATGTATTCTATTTTCCAAATCACAAGTTTAATTAAGAAAATATTTTTTCAACTCTTTCAAGGACGTGGTCAGAATATTTTTTTAAAATTATTGTGGTATCGATAATTTTCGGATATTTTTCTAATTTCAGTTTCAATTTTTTTTTCTAAATTCATAAAAAAAGGGACTATGCTATGATATTTCTTTTTTTTTCTAAGTAATTCAATAATAAATCAATAATTATCTAAATATTTCATAATAATAATAATTATTAATAATAAACTTTATTCGTCTTTAGATGTTTACAATGTTACACTATAATTTTAAACTATACAATCATTCCTAACATACCTCGTACAATAGTGTCTAAACCCTCTTATAGAAGGACTCCGTTTAGTCGCTTCAGGCATACCATTATATAATTTTAAACCCTTGTAAAAAAGACTATTCTGCGAAGCCGATTTTTTGTGAAAAGGTAACCTAAAGTTATCTATGTATCTAGTATTGTAGTCATGAATCTCATTACTACACGAAACATATTTGTTTAAATACTTTGGTAACTTATTATGTATTATTTTATAAATCAATATAAGAGTGTTGAACTGAATCCTTTGCTTAACACTAAGCCATTGTAATGTATCTAACATTAATGTAATTCGAGTATACCTATTGCAACTCAGTATAATCCTCATAGTCATGTTTTGCAGCTTCTGTAACCTATATATATCCCCATCTCTGGCTAGAAATAGAATTGTGGAACAATAATCAAAGTGTGGGGCAATGATTGTCTTATAAACATAGATTCTAGCCCATAAACATAATTTAGCACTTATTCTACCCAAAAAACCTATTTTTTTTGCAACTTTCTTTTCTATATAGTCAATATTTCTAGAGAATGTTAATTTATTGTCAATTATAACACCGAGATATTTAATCTCATTTAGCCATTCAATAATTTCATTTTCAATTACCACTGATTCACTAGTGTCATTTATCACACTGCTGTAGATAAGCATAGCTTGTGTTTTCGACGTATTCAACTTTAGTTTATTAATTTTTAACCACTTGCTAACACCTTCTAGTTCACAGTTTATCTTTTTTATTGCTGAATCAACATCCCTATCTGCAACACTTATTAGCGTATCATCCGCAAACAGGTTAATCTTGCAGTCCTTAGTCGCACTTATCACGTCGTTTATGTAAAGGATGAAGAGAAGTGGTCCTAGAATTGATCCTTGAGGGACTCCTAGGGAGACCTCCTCAGCTGTTGACTCTTCATCGTCGTACCTAGTTTTTTGTTTCCTATCTGTTAAATAATCCTTTATCCATTCCAAAGCCATACCTCTTATTCCATATTTACTTAACTTTTGTATTAACTTCTTTCGGTCAAGTGTCTCAAAAGCCCTTTTCAGATCCAAGAAAACTGCCACAACTTTGTTATTGCGATCTATCTCTTCTTTCCAGTTACCTATTACTAAATTTAATGCTGTTTCACATGAGTGATTTCAAAAAATAAAGTCAGGATTTGGAATAAACTGATTGAGGTAGTGAGCATTCCGCCTTAACGTATGTTAACTTTGCAAAAACATGCCATAAATTTACCATTTGCAAAATATTCTGTCGATTTTCATTCGAATTCCTGTTGACATGAACATTACGCGCTTAGTAAATGATCCATTGTCGACCAAATTTCTATCAAGATCTAGAAAATGCTACGATGAGGCTGTTGTCGTTCTACATGCAATTGTAAGTATCTTGTACTCGCTACTGTTGAATTTCGGTTCGAAGAATAAAAAATACTTAACATATCTAGTTATTCTTGTTTGGTGTATTACATTTTCTTATTACTGGTAGACGATAAATGAAATGTTTGATGGATTGAAATTTCACGGTTACCTAATTTAATCTTAAAATGAATTTTTTCAATTAAAGCATAATATCAAAAGCTTTTGTCAACATGTAGTACGTGGTTGAAATTAGAAAGAAAACTCTTTCTGAAGGTGTCTAAATTCATTATGGCGCCTGTAAGAAATTTGATTGTTGATGATGGCCAGAAAGAAACGAAACGTCATATAAAAATTTCGAGTACACCATTAGATAGAGGTTTAAAAGTAGCCATAAGAACGTGTTTTTATTTCTTCTCTACAAGGCGAAATGTAGGTGCTACAGGTAAAAGAACAAAATGGTGTTTTCACGTATTTTGCTTTACGGATTCATAACAAACACAAAATTTAACAACTTCGCCAAACGTAAACCTATACTCTATATCCAATAATAAGCGAGATCCACATGGGAAGGGCCGAAAATGAATCAGCCTGTATAGCAACTCTTTTGTACTGTTTGATGTGTTTCTACAAAATGTTATCTAGAAATCACTTATTGTTATTGAGAAATAACAACGTTCCAAATATTATTTAAATTTGATGAATATTCCATTACGACGGAAGGTGTTTCATTTCAAATTAAATTGCAAAAATTCAGTAGATTACGAGTCTAATATAGGTATGTCCATACTATTTTTCAATTACTTTAGAAAGACAATATTGATAAATCCAAAATGATAATAAAAATATATTAAAGTTAATTAGTAATCAAAAGTCCGTACCGAAAACCTATAATTAAAGCTGTATTAATTAGGATGATCTAGCCAGATCTTTCGCAATATCGCGATACCCAACAATTCGCAAGAAACTCTTAACGAACGTCTGCAATGCGTTACAGAACAAGCTTAATTACATGTTAAAAGGGACAAAAAAATCCCCATCATCTACTTCATGAACATCGCCGTCATTATTGACTACGACAATAACAGCAAACGCGGCGAAGACAGAAAGAGGGCTAGTTTAAGTCAGAGGCGGACTGGTTCGGCGCTCACTAGAGACTCTTCTATAAGCCGTATTTGTACATATTTACAAAGGGGTATATTGTAAAGACCACATTGTGAATTATTGCTATCAAATGATATCAATTAAAAACATACGCATATAAACTGTTGAACATGTAAATATCATTGTTTTGGAATATGAGGAATATTTTGCACCTACAGTAGAAATTCTGTTAACTGAAACAAAGGAGAAAAGGAGGTTTTGGACAATAAAAATTTCGGACAATAATTGAAAGGCCATTTTTAGAGGTTAAAAATCCTTTTCTGATGGTTCAGATAAAAGTAAATGTGATAAACTGTCGATCAAATATTTTAGTAATAGAAGCTCGAAATGCTGAACTCTATTTACAAAATAAAACGATGTTCATAGTGCATCTACTGTAAATATACCTAGGCATGACTATTTTTTTTTGAAAAAATCATCTGTTTTGCCAAATCGTAATGCTACCGGAAAATATATAAAAAAAAAACCTTTGAGAAAGCTCGTCATCCTCGTATTTGTAATATTAGGTCAGCAAGGTTTTCGTGTTTCTTATGGTCGTCCTCAATTAAAATCCATTTAAAATGTTTATTCCAACATTTTTCGCGACTTTATTTTCTACTAGGATTGAGCACACCATTATACCACATTTTTCATGTTGACGCTCTTCGGGATTTCATGAACACCTCTTGAATCGTGTTTCTCTTGCAACGTGTATTTATGAAATAATAACCGATAGTGTCTTTTTAAGCATTCTATTATACCTTGGTCTAAGGGTTGGATCAGATTTGTGAAATTTGCGGATTAAAACTGAACAATAATATCACCATCCTTCAGACTCTGTGAGTATATACGTGCATTATCGATTAGCAACGCTGCTTTTCTGGGAAGGTTTCTGGACTTCAAAAAAAGATGCTCAATACTGGGGACAAATTCAAGGCAGTGGGCATTGCAGGAAGTTGTTTGATTTCGGTAAAAGACAGGAAGAGCATTCATCGAAATTATTTTGCAGTCTGTGAATACATTATTGCAGGGCAACACTTTTTGCGTGTTCAAATTGTGCCCAGGAGCACTCTTTTCATTTCTTGAAGCAAGTGATTTTTTGGGTAAAATTTTTAAATTCAAACCTGTCTCATCCGCATTGAAAATCTGATCTTCACTGCGTCCTTGCAGAAACTCATCTATTTTAGTGTTGAAAACGTCTGCAGCATCGACATCGACAGATGTCTTTCCCCACAAACATTTACTTGACCCACGGCGTAACTATTTTTCCACTTCTCTAGCCACCCTCCAATGGCTTTACACCCTTTGCCCACTTGGCTTTTTCTTGAATAACTTTCGTCTCTGCTGCGTAAACCATAAAAACACGGTGTCATTTATTTCATCATTCTGACTAGTCTTCGTAGTTTTCTTGTTAGGCGTTTTTGATACATGCTAATTTTACTCAGTTAGAAGCAGAGTTTCCAGTCCCGGTGTTTGGTCCCGGGATGGTCCCGGGATTTCATAAAAGAATTTTCAAAAGTCCGGAAACAGTATTTGTGGTATAGCATGTAATATGCGTGATTATTAGTGATGGGCATAATAGTTCGAATCGATGAATTAGTTCATAGAAACTAATTGACATGGAAGAACTAGTTCATAGAAATAGTTTGTGAAGGACTACTTGTAGCTTATGTCTATACTTTAAGACAGAAATCTTTGTTGAACAAAAGATTTGCAGTATATATACTTTGTAACCGCTTGAAATATTACCTGTAAATCCAAAAAAAATTATGACAAAACTAAATAGTAGACTCCGAGTTAGATTGAAGCAACTCATTTAGTATTTTAAAATAATATTTCTAAACTAAGAACCGATACAACAAAGAGTAGAGGCGTTCTCATCCATATATGTTACTGCATACATAAAGCTTGATAAAATAAAACGGTTCTTTATAATTAGTAAATCTACAAGTTCCCTTTAATTCCCTTATAGTTTAAGATTTTTTATTTTAGTAAAGGAAATATTGCAAATATATTATTATTCGTTTATTTTCTAAAAAAGTATTAGGTGCCCACATTACTTATACGTATACGGCCTTGTAGCAAGTAATATAATCTATATAAAATTGGATTATGTATGTTTGTTTATTTGTAAGAAGAAACGCTCGAATATGCTAAAAAAGATCAAAGAATGGTTGGGTACAATAGTGTATTCGATGTTAAATAAACAGCTTTTAAAATCATAAATAAGGCTCAACGTAGTGTCCCCTTTCTTTATATCATTCAGTGTTTTGTTTCTTTTTATTACAAGAAGAATATTTTATTTATAAAATATTCCATTTTAATAACATTTGCCTTTTTACAAATCAACGTTTTTGATATAATGATCACATAAAAAGCTTCTGTTACGACGAGACGTGTTCAAGTTTCAAGAAAAAAAACTGATTTGAAAAAAGCTAAATGTCGTTACTGCAATGAATTAATAATAAGTTTTGCGGCCGGTAATTTGGGAATTAAATGTTACCGAAGATGAAATAACGGACAAGGGCAACTCTAAGACAGCGGACAACAAAACTATAGTGCAAGAAGGAAATCAACAAATAGAGAAATCTGGAAGTGTCGATGTTAATAATTCTAGTAGTGCTACACTTGCTAGTACAAGTACGGCCAATACATATTGTTGCGTTTTCGGGGTCGAAATAAACAACTCGTGCAATTGTTTTAAAACAGTCTGTATATTTTCACACTTAAAACTAATCACAATATAAAAATGTAAAATAAATGTAACGCACTTAAAACTACTACGAATAAATTAACACACGTATTTATTTCTATCACTACTATTTATGTCTGTAATATTTATGTATTTCTAGAACTGTAATAACACTGCACCATTCACTATATTTATGTTTATTTGCACTGTACGAATACTACTGAATGAATGAATTCCTTATCCCGCCGGCGGCATTTATATCTGCAGACAAAAGGTCTAGAATACACCAGCAAATTCTGGCTCTCTTCTACCATATTCCAGACTTTCTGTCGCTGACGCAGTACATGAGTCCAGTTGATTTACGACTTGTTTACCGGTACGTTTTTGTCGTCACCCGGAGGTCTGCTTCTTTTTGTGGGCTTGTTTCGTTACAATATTTACAAACAAACTTGGACCAATTTATAAAAAGCCCTATTCCTTTTTCCAAAAAAGCGCTATTGACAACCAACTAGTCAAGATGATTGTGAAGGAATATCAACCGTTTTTTTCCATTGTTGAGGATCCTGAATTTAAAATTTTCGTGCTTATGCTGTGTCCAGGATACCCGTTACTTTCGCGAGAAACACTGTCTAGTTCTATGATTCCGCAATTGTATCTCTCTAATTTGGAGATTGTTAAAATGAAGATACATAGGGTGTTTAACCACGGACACTTGAACTTCCATCAATAATGAAAGTCTTACAGCGGTAATGGCACTTCTTCGACCATGAAATGCAAATAAAGTCAATACTTTAAGAGTGTACTTCTTTTCCTCAGCGACATACAGCTGAAAATATAGCAAAATGTTTAAAAGAAACAGTGGAAAATTTCGGTATGCAAAATAAGATAATCGCGTGTGTTACAGACAATGCAGCAAATATAGTGTCTAGTATTAAACTCTGTCAGTGGGGGCATTAGGGTGCTTTGCTCATACCTTTACTTATTATTATTATTTATAAAATATATTTTTAATTTTAGTCATATTTTCCATACAGGTCTATAAGGAATGAATTTAAAACCTCGCGCACTAAATTTGTCTGACCGAAAAGTAGTTCGCCGAGAACTTATAGTTCGCTTGGAAATTGCGAACTAGTTCGTTTAGTTCTATGAGAAGAATCGGCTTTTTGAATCGGTCGTTCGCGAACTACCCACTTCTATAATAATTTGAGGTATGTTAATGGTAATAAGCTTCCGGACAAAAAATGTTAAATATAATTTTTAGTTTTTAGTAACTGCACATCAGCTGTCAGCATTTCAATTAAAATGAATTCTGATTTGACACTTTACACGATACACTCAAAAATAAATACCGATCCAAAGTCAATATGGCAAAATTTTTTAATATCAAAGGATAAGCAAACGGCGAAATGTAAATTATGCCCCCATAAAATTAATATGACTAAAGGTGGCTCGAGCAAAAGGACATGAAAATGACAATATTGAAGAAGAGGTTCTTAGGTTAGTTGAAGATTATGAACAATTGGAACATTCAAGCACTAGTAACCCAAGTAAGAAACATTGTTAAATTATTCCACCGCTCTCCATTAAAAAAATACTGTTCTGCAGAACTATGTGAAAGAAAAACACAGCAAGAAACTAAATCTTATTGTAGATTGCAAAACCCGATGGAACAGCTTAGAAAATACAATGTCTGTGACCACAGGAGCGGTACCAATATATCGTCAGCCAAAGCCAATCTAAATGAATTAATTGAAATAATCAAAGGCGAAATGGCACTTTTTGAAAATGGTGGTTGTCGTGGTGAGAATCTCTTATGTCATAAATATTTGCTAACTATACTACATACAAGCGTTTCAGTGGCTGGATTGCAACAAAACTTCGGTCAGAATTAGGAAATTCAACTTTAAATGCACTTGTAGCACGCAGGTCATATTTTAAAAAATAATATTCATTTTGTTATTTTGTAAAGTAATATCTACCTCTGTAATTTAATGGAATGTTTTTTTCCGTTTTTTTCTTTAAGATTGCGTTTAGTGTTCATTGCTCATGTTATATCTTTATTGTTTTTTGTTCTTGCTTTGTACTGTTGCTAAAGCGCTATACCTAATACTATAATAAAAATAAAATGTATCTCGATTACGGGACTATAATCGAGACTACCGGGACTTAGAATTAAGTCCCGAAGACCTTTTTCGTCCCGGGACTTGGAAACCCTAAGTTACAAATCATGGAAACACCAATACCAAAGTCGGCTGCCAGAATACGCCGCTTGGTTGACATGACGACAATAAAAAAACTTAAATTATGATCGATCGCCAGCGCACGAACAGATACTGTACTACCGCGCGATCGATGTTAAAAAAGAAGACAGCCAACTTGATTTTGCAGTAATTACCATTTGTTCTTGCACGTAAAGAAGCATCTTGGCGGTCTGCGTTGCGAGGACGACGATGAAGCCAAAATGGTCGTACTAAAGTGGTTAGCAATTCAACCGACAGGTGTCTATGAGGATAGAATTCAGAATCCGTTTGCACGTTGCGACAGGTGTCTTAATGTAGAAGTGACAGGTACATGAATGTCCAAGATAAAAATAAAAGCGATTTTTTTTTATTAAAAATAATCCTACTTAAAGAATATCTCTCGTACAATCATTTCCATATTATTTTATTAACCCTTATCTAGGATATTAGATGAGAGAACATAATCAAAAAAGGGTGTCAGGTCGAGCACGTTCTAATAGCAGCTTGGGATGTTCTTGAGTGTATTGACTGTTCGTGTACGTCCCTGTACGTTTTGTATCAGAGCCCATCACATCGGGGCGGCAGATAGAGAAGTGTATTCAAGTCGGGTCGACAAAAACATCTTAATTGAAACAACAAACATGGACATCCTTCCTCTTGTATATTTGTACATTGAAAACAGCGGCACAACACCAGCAGCCGCAGCAGCAGTAACAGTCGAGCAAGGTGCATCAGAGACGAATTTTTCCCGCCGCCGCTTTTAAAGTCTCGCGTGTACTGTGCGTGTATGTAATCACGCACACACACACAAACACGTAATACGTGCGCGCCACACACACATACACGATGCGTATGTATACACATGAAGCTCTAGGTTAATGACCTACTCCACAAGGCATCAGCTTGGGATAGGACCCAAACTCCACTGAATGCAGCTCAATACAATGTCTACGCTGACAGGTTTTTTTTACTTTACAGCAACGTCTGAACGTAGACCACGACGACCATGTTTCGATATGAATGACGTACGGTTAAATACAATTTGAAAATGTTTTTGTATCTCTTTGTTTATGTGTGTGTGTGTGTGAATGTATGCCTTTTTTATATCAGTAAAACGAAATTCACCGCTCTGTTTGAGTCGTGGAGCAGCAAGTCGATTTAAATGATAACGGTAGGCGATAGTATTAGGTAGGTTGCGTGATGTTTCATCGGAATGTTTGGAACGATATTGATTTTCAAACGTTTAATTTTGATAAGTACTTTTAGGACATGGCGTTCCTTATAGCCTGGACTTTCTTATGGATTGCGTATCGAAAAAAAATCAGCAATACAAAAGTTATTATGTTTTGACTACTTCCATAGATAGATAAGATAGGTGAATTTGCCAGTAGTCGGCCTTTTTTGATGGACGTCAACTTTCAGCTTTAATAACATTGAGGCGTTCCATATTATATTAAAAATTTATTCTTGAGAGTGAAACGCATATATTTAATTACGGTATGCGTACGACAGAGAATGTTTAGGATGAAGCATACTTTTTCTTTTTTCATTCTTTTCAAAAAGAATATCGGCCATTGGTATACCAATTGTTGGCCTAGTCAATTTCCACCAGGTCCGTATAAACTTTTTGTGCCCTCATATTAATCGTTCCGTTTTGTTTTGTTTTTTGTTTTTTCAATCAAAGTGAGTAAGTAAAAGAGTGAAATCAGTAAATAAAAAATAAATGTACATTTTTTGCTAAACAAAACAAACACAAATTCTCTATAAATATCAAATAACATTATTTTCTGATTCACTAGAAACATAAATGAACTCTTGAGGAAAAAAATGAATAACTAGATATCTAAATCTGTCATGGTAATTGTAAATATAAAAATATATATAAAATATAAAATGTGCATACTTTTAAAATTATTCATTGTCAGTAGAAATTGCTGGAGAAATCTTGATTTTTAACATCTTCATATGATTGTCTTACAAGCTTAGTACAATTTAAATAAAACCATTTTGGGCAAGTATCACATCCAACATTACTGTCACCTTCTTCTTCGGCATCACTGTACAATTCTGTTAGTTGCACTTTTGATTCTTGGTTTCTTTTTATTTTGGTAAGAAATTTTTTCTTCGAGGTTGTGTTCTTTTTGGTTTTAGATTCATTTCTTTTCCGTTTTTTCATTCTTCCTTGTTCTCTTTCTATATTTCTGTCAATATAATAAGCTCTCCATACTTTGGCAGATATGGAGCTTGTCGATGATCCCGACTTGGGTTTCTTCGATTGTTCTAGTATTTTGGGATACTTCAAATGCTTTATGAATATATCTACGGATGCTTGGCCCGAGCTAAGTTTTCTTTCATCAAATTTTACTTGTCTGCTTTTTCTTTATTCAGTTTTTCTTCATCTAATTGTTCGTTTTCCAAATTATCTTCCTCAAATTTTTCTTTCTTACATTTTTTTTAGTTATTTTTTTTTAGTTTCAATCCTCCTTTAGTAGGGTTTTCTTCGTCTAATTATACATTTGGCTACTTTTTCTTCACTTTGCATACTCAACTATGAATATGGACCCATTATTCGTGGCTTGTTCGTAGCTCTTTCCTTGAACCGGCCCTGTAGTGTTGCTCGAAGAATATCGAAATGTCGGCAAGATACTCGATTGTTTGAATCATTTTGTACTGCTTCCAACTTCTTTTGCATATTATCCTCAGAATATGCAAAGAATTTTCGTTTTTGGTTATTTGCCATCTTCTGAAGATGAGTAATTTCAAATTTTTGTCCGAAAATAGGACTTAAAACAACTTATATCCTATGGCCGACAAATGGCAAAATCAGCATTTGACGTCTATGCTAGTGGTCGGCCGTTACTCGCAATGTTGCAAAACATTTTTATTATTGACTGTCCCCGGCCTGGTGTTTTGAACCAGCTTGTGAAACTGTATATGATTGCTAATGAGACGAACATGTATCTGAATAGGTAAGTACGAAAAAGATGAAAATAAAATTGAATAATGTGCTAGTGGTCGGCTTGGGGGCGGACTACTTGATACTGGAGTAAATCCTTGTACCAGTGACCGGCCGTGCCTTTTTTAATTTCAAAGTTAATAAACCAAGCCTTTTTGGTCGAATAGCAGAAGTTTATTTCAAACTTTGTTCATTCCCGAAAACCTACCGAAACGGGTTTAATAATATAAAATAAAATTTGACTTACTTGTATATTTTCGGCTACCTAAGTTTACCACTTTTTAAATATCTCGGTGCCAGTGGCGGCTGCTGCATGGAAGGCAACGGGGCACTGCCCCCCCCCCCCCCGTGGCAAATTTCTTTTAACAGATAAATGAATTATAAATACCTAATTTGTATGTAATTTTTCTGATTTGTTTGATAACAAATAATATCCTTAGCATCAAAATCACTATATGCACACTTGTCCTACATTAGCAAATATATATTTTTACCCTTCTCTACAATTGTGATTTTGCTGCTTGGGATTTTTTCGGAAGTAACAGTCCGTCTCTTCGGCGCATTTGAAAATCACAGTCTGACGTAGACTCCGGGGCATCTCGGGCGACTGCACCGTTTGTATTAGAAATCGTGCGTATAAAAAGTGGCGCGAGGCGAGAGCGGTATATGTCACGACAGGGCAGTAGACTGTGATGCTGGCAATCCAGTATGTAATGTCACAGAAGAATAGAAGTGACAAAAGCCACACTTGAATAATTTCGATATTTGTGCGCAAAATCAAACAGGCCTACATTTTAAAATGGCGTGTTTTGTTTTTGTTGTGTACTTTTATAACTATAACCTGTCTTAGTTTTATAACTTATTATTTACGAAAGAATAATAAGTAAAGGTGCCAGTTAAATTGTTATTGATATAAATAATGGAAACTGTACGAAAGAAGAAATCTGGCGTACGTAGATGTATTTTTACTTGTAAAAATGGTCAGCAACAAAGTATATTCTACAGTTTCTGTTCGTTTCCTAAAGAAGAAAATCGGTAAGTTATAGCTATTGAGTAACAGATACCTAATTTGTAATAATTCTTTTTTTTTGTAGTGTCTTACAGTGGATCACCAGTTGTAACCGGAATGACCTTCTAAGTAAAGATTTGTCAAAATTATGGCAAACAACATTTGTGTGTGGTAAACACTTTGAATGAAACTTTTTATATAGTAAAGGAACCTCCTTCGAAAATAAGAATTTCAGAGAACATCGTTATCTCTCACAGCCATGACCATAATGAAAAGGAACCAATTCAAACCTCACCGGTTAAGGAACTATCTAAAGGTAAATGTTTATTATAAAATATTATTTTATAAGAACTATAAGTATTATTTGAAATTTTAAAAGCATACTAATTTCAAAATGTATTTTAGAATGTGTGGAAACTATGAATGTTCCTTAGCACAAATGATATTGGATCCGAAAATTTAGCACAAAGTGAACCACCTATAGGTATGACAATTAATATTTACAATACAAAATTATATTATGAGCAAAACATAAAATACGTTTAGTTGTTTAACTGAAGAATTCGAAATCATGTTTGAGCATAAATTCAACACATATGTATTTAACCTAGAATAAACTAGAATAATTTAGAACTTTTCAGTTACAAACATACAATTAATTTGTTTTAACAAAATCTATAATGTTTTAATTGTATTTTAGCAGTTATGAAAATTCTTACTACAAGTGATGTTGGGGTTCAAACAGAAAAAAATCTCTCTGCCCATACACCCAGAAAGGAAAGACAGAAAATCTCTAAAACAGCATCGAGTTATAGCTACTAAATCTAAAATGAAATTCTATCCTAAACAGGAGAATTTACAATATTTTCTAAGGCTTTATGACAGATATTTATCAAATGAAGTGGCAACTGTTGTTAAATTTAATGCAGTTAATAAAAATGAGAATATTGCAAGATACAGCATACAGTATAAGCAATTTGCTTTAAATATCTATTTTTTGGAATCAAGAGTTTATAAATACTTAAGTAAAATACTTCAATTGCCAAGCGTAAGAACATTTCAAAGATTAACGCAGAATTGGAATATAACTCCAAGAGTGATGATTTTGTGTATTTTGCAATTGAAATGAAAACTGCTCATTTTACACCAAAAGCACGTGAATGCATTCTATGCATTGATGAAACGTCACTAAAAGCTAATTTATTTTATAATATAACTAAAGACGAAATTGTAGGATTTCATAAAATAAATGGTCAAACAACATATAAACCAGCAAAATTTGCTATGGTTCTCTTTGCTAAGGGCATTCTTATGAATTGGAAACAGCCAGTTGGTTATGTATTAGTCAGCAGCACATGTAGTGGTAAAGCTTTACAGGAGACTGTAGATAATACAATACTAAAGCTATTTGCAGTTGGGCTTTCTGTCCGACCACTAGTATCTGATGTCGGATCAAATTTTTGTAAATATTCAAAAGAGAAAGGAGTTACTCCAGAATCACCATACTTTTACTTAGAACATAAAATATTTTATTTTTTTGATGTACCACCACATCTTGTTAAAGCATCGAGGAACACATTTTTTAAATAAATACAATTTGACAATTTTACAGCAAACAAAACATTTGTAGATGAATTTTATAATAAGATAAACTCATGAACACCAAACTTCAGTGAATTTGTTATTAATCATTTTGCTAATCGTAAGGAACGGCGAATGGATTTTATTTTCAAACAAATTAATTAAATAACATATTGAGTTTATTTTTTTGTCTGTACTTAATTTTTGATATTAAACACTCAGCCCCCCCCCCCCTCCGATGCCGTCCCGTCCCAAAAAATCACGGACCGCCACTGCTCGGTGCTCCAATCTGCACACGACACTTATATTTTGCGCGCGAATTAGAGGAATGAGAAATTGATATTCGTACTGTATGAAGACGTAAAATTTCAGATGCGTAGTGAAGTAGCTTAATATGTGCTCAAATTTTAAGTTATTCTTGAAAAAAGTCACCAGCGACCGACTATTGGATGGTGGCCGGTTACAGGCGAACATACATCGTCCACCACAAATCGATTGTACAATTTATTCAAAAATGTGTTCATTATGTACCAATATATCTCCGAAAAGTATAAACAGCACAAATTGCCGTGTGAAAAGGATATACACTTGAAAAGAAAATGTGAGAAATAAAAATACAAGACGCCATTATGTGGGGCAGTGTTAGTCAAGTAACCAGAAATATTACTATCATCGTCGTCAGTTTGAAATATTTTATATATTTTACAAAATCAAACCAATTATCATCTCAACCCCGTAACAAAATTAAAACTCTATCTAAAATAATTAACAAAGGATTAAGTTAAATTATATATTCTCATATAAACTGCCAAAATATTGCAGTTTTTACTTTAAGTAATTAGTTTATTGTGTTCGTATTTAGTGATTAGTCATCAAATGTATGTACGTACGTACGTCGTTTGTGCGTATGTGAACGCATTTCAAATGAAAATAGTTTTCACGCATAGGTAGTACATACGTAGATGTATATAGATTTATATTATTTCAAGGCGAAACAGCACATTTATATGTGTAGTAAAGGTTGCATTTAAATCGACCTTATTTCCTACAGTTTGGGTTCTAAAACGCAGTCATTCTCTTTGTTAGGTAAAACAACGAATGACGACGGCAGTATTTCGTCTTTCTAATGCAACTAGCACACACACACATGTATACATAAATTCACATATGTATGTATTTGTGATGTGCATTTTACACTAACCTACACATGCATGGGACACCTCGACCGGTTTATTGAATTAAAATTTATCCTAAAAACATCTATTGGATTAAAGATGGCTTCTTCACTTTAAGTTAATTTAGTTGTAGTATTTTATATTATACGTCTTCCCAATTCAGTTTAAAGGCACAGTCCATCGTTTCTGTCTCATGTTTCTCAATAATCTTGGTTTCACTTGAAAATAAATGCAATTCCATTTAATAACGGAACAAAATCCAATAATGTAGAATTAACCCGAAACTAGAGCGGAATTAATCTCATGCAAAAACTGAGAGTTTGATCTATGCGATGGTACTTTAGCGAATATATTAGAAAAAAAAACGTTTAACAGAATTACATACTTGTCCACTTAATTTACACTTTGTTTAAACTTACAGTTTTGTTTTCAATAACATTTCTCTTTCTACGTTTGACTGTTACAATTTTTATTTAGTTTTTCTACATCGCATATAACATGTTACCTGTACATTATAATCTGTAATTGATTTATACCGCCACACACAGGGCAATTTTATCGATTTAGAGTGACAAAAATAATGTTAATAACTTAACTATATCTTTTGCTTACTAAAACACCTTTGAGTATATCAATAGTCATTTCAAGTATAATTTTAATTTACGTCTTTTAATTTATAAAAGATCATAATTGGCATTATTTTCCTCAATGGGAATGTAATTTTTTTTATTACAGAATTTTAATATAGTACATACTTAAATTTCGTCATGAAACTGTTAAAATGTTAAAAAAAGATTATATACATAACAACGGTGACAATTTCATGTCCATCCTCATTCATTATTTGTCATCATCATTTGAATAGTCACTTTTTTCTTTTCATTTCAAAATTCTCAGTTCTCATAAAATATGGTATTTCCAGCATCTCTATTACATCCTTGGGAAATGGTTTGCTGTTTTTTTTCTTCCAATTTAAAATGTCAGTTTTGTGTCGACTCGTGAACTTTTTCTTGATTGAAATGTTCTAGCGTTTTTGTAATCTTTCTATCTGGCTTCCAAAACACCTTCGGATAGCTGCCCGATTGGCAAGGGTAAAGATTCAATAACATTGGCCTCGTGTATTAAAATTTTATGTACCGATGCGGGCATATTGTACCACCAATGAAGCTCAATACATGTCCGAGCTGTTTCTAAACATTAGGTACTTTTTAAATTTTGTAATGTTGATGTAGTGACAGCTCGACAAGGTGTTTAAAATGTTACTGAAGCTTTTTATCAAATTTTTGTCTAGTCCAGTTATTGGTGATACTGCAGAGGGGCACTCAAAGAATTTTTGGGCCGTGTTGCCGTCATTCGAGTTTCCTTCTCTTTGTTTCGGTTGATCGACAACTAGTCCCATTTTAGTATAAAAATTTGCATGAATTTCTTTTTTCAGAATTTTAAGTTTTTCTTGGGCTTTTCCTCCTGCTTGCCATTGCGTTATGTCTCTTGTATGCTATGTGGAGCAGATACTCGAAGCATCTTATATACGCATGTAGTACGGGAAATCCGAATTTGTACATCGATGCATCATATGGTTTTTCTAAACTACTTATAAAATGCCGATGCAATATCGGTTAAAAGATTGCATGTTTTGCCTTCCATCATTGTCGGAACAATATTGTGTTTTATATGCACTTCTCCTTCCGACAAAAGCACCTTCGTTGGCATTCCTTCTGCTATTTCTGCCTCTGTTCTTTCAAATATGGTTTGTAAAGCCTTATTGTTTTCTTTCTTCAACTGAAACTGCAAGGGTCGGCAGTATTTAGTAGAAGAAGGAGTTAAATTCGTCCATAAAATACTCTTCTCTCCATTACTATAAACAAACATTTCAAGCGTTGCTATCGTGATGTTTCAATTACTTATATGTGATTGCTGTAGTTCTGTTTATAAATACTGTGTTCACCAGTGTCATCAAGTCCCCATTTGAATATGACTTCAATTTCATTTACATCTTGATCAACATGTTCTTGTAATACCTCCAGCTGTATCCCAACTAGTCGTTGCATTGTTAAATCCAATAGATTTTGTAAAGGAATCTTTGCTCTGGTTTCTGTAACTCTTCGTGCTTGTACACTTCTTTTTCACATCCGGGGGCCTTTTTGCTTAAGTATATTCACATGGGCATTTTCTCCATTAGCTTGTATGTACATACCTTTTCAGCGGCAATTAAAGCCTTACTGGAAATGACATCAATATAATGCAAATAATGTCGTACCATTGAAATGAATCATTTAAATGCAGTAATTAATATAACAAATGCCGAAATGTCCATAGGTTGTTCCTTCGGCATCTCTTATTTACAACACAGAAGGTCGGATTTCAACCACCTGCCATAAAGTGCATAAGGTTTGAAAAAACTAGAATTTTTCAAAACTTTCTGAACCTTAAAGTTTAAATAAAATCTGATATAGACAACATTTTTTAAAACGGTAAAATGTTCCTGATACAGCTTAAGCCGTAGAATAATTTAGTATCATGGCTTCAACCTTCAGTTTCAAAACATGCTGCGTGAATATTTGCATATAAGTCGTCCTCATTTCTTGGTTGTTATCTTTTAATATTATTCATCCGTTGACTAAACAGCTCTTCTATAGGATTTACATGAGAATGGACTGAATGGGGGGGGGGGGGGGAGAAACACAGGACGGTGACCGTGAATTCTAATAAAATTTAACACTTCAGCACTCCCATGAAAACCCACATTATCCATGACAAAAAAAGCTTCGATTATGTTATCGTTCTGCAGGTGATCGATCAGTGTAATTAGAAATTCTGTAAAGTAATTTGTATTGGAGGGTCGATCTTGAATTTGAAATATATATAAAGAATTCAAAGTCATGGCAGCTGCAATGGAATAATTTCGACCTCTTAGCTGAGCTTTACGTAAATGACCTGGTGATCCGCCATGAGATACCCTTCAGTTAACTTGCACACCAAATTCGTCGATGATAAATATTTTTTCTTTTCCATGCATGATTCTGTTATATTCTACGGCATACTCGACGCGATTTTGTATCACCGCAGGCGTATTTCTTCTCTCTGGTACATTTGTCACTCTAAATAGTTTTCACGCAAACGACGGAGTTGATCAACCCAATCACAAATCAGTTCCTTTTGAACTTTACAGTCTTTTTCTTTTGGTTTTCCCCTTTTGTCAATTGTGATTCACAATTTGTCAAATGACTTTCCCATTTATTATAATATGGCGGCGATGTGTCAAATAATTTCCTTATTTGTCAAATGTGTTTCACTATATGTTAATTGACTTTCACGTAGCGTGTTAATCATTTTATATTCATCTATTATGGAGAATCGTCGAATTAATAGTAAAATAAGTAATGATTTAAGAGCTTTAATAATTCGTTGTATGAACAACGGGCTCACGGCAAATAATATTGGAGAGCAATTTGGAATTTTATCCAATAGAGTAAGAAAGATTTATTCTACATACCGGAGAACCGCTAATATTCATAAAAGAAGTGCTTGTCACCGACTAAAAAAATTATCTGTGTTACAGATAAATGAAATTTGCAATTGGATTGATGAAGATTGCAGTTTATCACTTCGTCAGTTAAAAGAAAGATGTTTGACGCAGTGGCCTCTTCATCAAATATCGCTATCGACGATTAACAGAGCACTTAAAACTTTCCATTATTCGTTTAAGAGAATCTCTTTCGTTCCCGAAAGAAGAAATACACCACAAATCATACAGACTCGCTTTGAATATGCTATCCGGTACAATAGAATCATGTTCGAAAGGGAAAAGATTTTTTTCATTGATGAATATGGAATTCAAGTTAATTCGCGAACTTCATATGGAAGATCAGTTAAAAATACTCGAGCAACGAAAATAAAAGCTCAACTAAGAGGGCGTAATTATTCTGTGGCTGCAGCAATGAATATAAATTCACTATATTTGTTCCAAGTGCAAGATAGACCATTCAATACAGTTCATTTCTGTGAATTTATTACAACTCTAATTAATCATTTACATAATGATAACATACAAGGCGCCTTTTTTGTTATGGATAATGTTAGATTTCATACAAATGAAGAAGTTGTCAATCTCATTAGAAGTCATGAGCATTTTGCAGTTTTTTCACCTGCTTACAGTCCATTTTTAAATCCTATAGAGGAATTATTTAATCAATGGAAACACATAATAAAGAAAACTCAGCCGACAAATGAGGATGAATTATATGCAGCAATACACAATGCTTCTGAACAAATAACTGAAGATAATTGTGTTCATTATGTTCAGCATATGGAAACATATCTGGGTGATTGTTTAGAACAAAATGAAATATTAAATTAATTGTTTCTCCATTTATATATTTCGATAGTTTGTACTGTGCATATTTGTGATATCTGAAAATGTTTTGCATACATGTATTTTTTTATCAATTTCTATGTACATTACACAGGAATAAATTAGATAACTTAAAATTCCAAATGTATACTTTATTTTCAAGGGTACGTCAATAACTAAATGAAAATGATGCACAGCTTGGTAAGTAGTTATTAAACAAAACATATAATTTACATACATGGGAAAAGTAATTGATATAAAGTGAAAGAGATTTGACAAAAAAAGAATTTAATTTGACATATATGTCAATATGACAGGAATTGGGAAAGTCATTTGACAAATTGTGAAACACAATTGACAAAAGGGGAAAACCAAAAGAAAAAGGCTGTAGTTATATACCAGTTGCTTTCTATGTCCTACCGGTTGTTTATCTGTTTCTCCTGTGCTTGTATGGACTGAGTACATTTTTCTCACTGTGTTGTGTTTTACGTTAAATTGTCTACCAACATCAACTGAAGACAATCCGCGAGTCATAGAATTAATAATTAAGCGCCTTCTTTTATGTTCGGCCATAATTGCGCATTCAAAGTGAAACATAATTGACAGATTGAAAATGTTTTGACAAAAGGGAAATATATTTGATACAAATGTAACAAGCGTTGTCATGTGGGAATTACATTTGATGCATTGTGAAAGAGAATTAATAAATGGCGAAAAGCAATTGAAAAATCCTGTAAGATGCAAGATTACATTATAACAGTTTTTTATAACTACATCATACACAATTACTATTATCATTCAGTTGTCTTGTTGTAGGAAGGCTCCTGATATTTAACAATAATTTAATGTAAATTTCTCTAGTATCGACAAATTCTCATCAATCAATGTATATGTATGTATATAATATTGTTTAATGCAAAATTCGTAACGATGCCGTTTTCTTTGTTATGCACATACGCAAATGTATACACTTGCGGTAATTGTCCCATATTGATTAGCATCCTTGTGTGTTCGGTTATCCATCACATGTGCACACCCCACGGCAGGAATAATTTATAACAAGGGGGAATGTTCATATTCCTCTTTGCAGCTTGCATCGCTGCGGCCGCTGCAAAGGCAAACGAGCGAACAAAAAAATCGCTTTGTAGAAATTTCACGTAACTGTCAGATCAAACATGAGCGTACATATTTTGGTATTACGTATAATAGGGATACTTCTCTGTATTGGTTGTAACAAGGAAATCTAGAGTGCATTTTTAGTAGCAGTTATGACCTGAATCTATTAGATACACCTTATACTGGGCAGTGTATGCATTTATTTCTAATAATTAAATAGCATAATACGTAGGTGTAGTAGAATTTTTATTTTTGCACTGCGTAACGAAATATAATAAAATACACTGACTTTATTATAGATTTCCACTATCACGTTGTTACGCCACACTATGACTTCATCAGCTGGATGAATAATGATACAAGTTATATATGCCTACTAGATTACAACGTTAATTGTTACCCATCTGAAATTCAAATCGAATTTATTGACCTGCAGCACGATGCTTCGTTGAAAAGCAAATATAAGGAATTTATTTTAACTGCAAGTGATCCAAATTATATTGAATTTTGGAAAATTCTTTAAACAAGTAATTTTCCAAATTTACACGATTTGGCTCTCAGATATTGTCGTAGGTTTGGATCAACATATTGCTGTGGTATTTTTCTGTATATTAAAAAAAAATATATTATTATTTTTATTATTAATCTGTATCCTCTTTTGCCGTTAGGCGTCGAGGCGATCTGCTTTGCAGAATTCTTTCCATCCTATCCTATCCCTAGTCATTTCTTGAGCTTCCCTCCAGGTACTTCCCCGGTCCGTCAGCAGCTGCGCTATCCCCTGATTCCATATTCTTCTTGGTCTACCTCTGTTTCTCCTCTTGTTCCAGCCGGCCTCCCATATTTCTTTTACAGGGTTCGTGTTACTCATTCGTGTAAGGTGCCCAAACCAACTAAGTTGTTTTTCCTGGATTTTTTCTATTGCTGATGTTACACCTAGTTTTTCTCGTATCTTCTCATTTCTGATTCTATCCAATCTGGTAACACCAACTATTCTCCTTAAAATCCTCATTTCGGTCGCTGTTATTCTTGATTCCAGCCTCTTAGTCAATACCCATGACTCGCTGCCGTAGCATAGTGTCGGAAGAAATATTGTATTGTAAATCTTTGTCTTGGTTTCCCTGCTGACCTCTCTCTTACTTAAAAATATGTACTTCAGTGCATGATATAAACAGTTTACAATTTTGATTCTATTATTCACATCTGCCTCTACATCTCCTTTGTGGTTGATTATGGTTCCAAGATATTTTAAGTTTTCTGTCACCTTTATTGGATAACCATCTATTGTTATATTTGTTTCTTCTTCATCTTTGGAGACTGCCAATACTTCCGTTTTTCTTTTATTGATATTCATTCCAAAGTTCTTTAAAGTTTCGTGCCATATTTCTATATTTCTTTGCAGGACATTTTTATTTGGAGCTGCAATTATCAAGTCGTCGGCATACAAGAATTCCTTGGCTATTACAGGTTGAAGGTTTCTGGACCCTACGTAAATACCCTTTGTTAGACTATTGGCACTTCTTGCAATATCGTCCATAACAGTTATAAAGAGAAGGGGACTCAGAACTCCGCCCTGTCTCACTCCTTTAAGTGTGATAAAGCTTCTTGAATATCCGCTTTCAGTTCTTATTATGTTGCTCGTGTTGGTGTATATACTTTTGACTGCCTTTAGTAGCTCTTTTTTAATCCCTCTCTTCTCCAGCGATGACCATATCCTATGCCTCGGAAGTGTATCGAATGCTTTTTCTAGATCAATTGCACATAGGTACATTTTGCCGTTACTGCCCAGAATTCTGTCCGAAATTTGCCTTAAACAGAATATCCAGTCCTGCGTGCTCCTGCCCGGCCTGAAACCTGCCTGATTTTCTTGGAGGGTCGATTCTAAGTTTGCTCTTAATCGTTTCTCTATTATTCTTTCGTATATCTTTCCAGCTACTGATAACAATGAGATAGCTCTGTAATTGGAACATGTATTGTCACCTTTTTTGTGTAAGGGGATTATAATTGCTATTTTCCAGTCCTCGGGGGTTGTTTTCCTTTCCCATGCCAAGTTTATTATTCTAAGTAGTAACCGTGTAGCTTTAACTCCCATGTATTTCAGCATTTCTGGCTTTAAATTGTCAATTCCGGCTGCTTTACCTGGTTTTAGCTTTTCCACTGCTTCTGTTATCTCACTCAGTTGTATGTTTGATGTTGTCTCTTCAGCTTCTTCAGGCGAGAAATCCTCTGCGTCGACCTCTCCCCCTGTTTCGGCTTCAAACAAATCGCAAAAATATTCATACCATCTATCCCTTATATCCTGCGGTTAGAATTCGTCCTTCTTTACTTCTTATATATTGGAGGTGTGTTCCAGCTGACTTACGCAAGGTTTTCAATATTCTATATAGCAGTTTGGAATTTCCCTTTCCTTGATCTTCCATTTTCGATCCAAAGTCTGTCCAGGATTTTTGTTTTGCTACTTTAATCAATACTTTAACTTGTGTTCTTTTCTTCCTGTATTCTTCATGGTCAGTATTGTTACCAGTTTCTAGATATTTTTTCCAGCAAAAACAAAAGGGTATGGAAACATGATGACGACTTTGGCAATGAATCAGGAAAGCGTGGATCAGAAATGGAAGAAAGCAAATAAGGACTGGAATGTGGAAGGGGCAAATGAAGTCGCAACTAATGATATGTATAAGACAAACAATCGGCCCAATGGCGAAAGGGAAAGTGTGCGGGTCAAGCCTGGAAATTCAGAATGGAAAATGGGTACGTGGAATATTCGTGGAATGAATGGGAAGGAAGACGAATTGATAGACGAATTCGAGAAAACTGATATGAAATTAATAGCAGTCACTGAAACAAAATTCAAGGGAAAGTGGGTAAAGAAATTGAGGAATGGGCACATACTTATTCACAGCGGAGTAGAAGAAAATGTCTGGGCACAGGCAGGTGTGGGTTGCTTGATACACAGGGACAACTTTGATCAAGTTGATAGTTGGAAGTTGACTAATGAGAGGATAATGAGTATACAATGGCGAGTGAACCCAAAAAAGAGAATGATGATTTACATAATATACGGACCGAATGAAAATGATAGGAAAGAGGACAAGGAGCTTTTTTGGATGGAACTCCAGGAACAGGTGGACAATGAAGAAAATTTTATGGTGGTTGGCGACTTTAATGGGCGAGTGGGGTGTAACTTTGAAAAGGAGGGCGGTGTAATAGGGAGATACGGGGAGCAAAAGAAGAACATGAATGGCTCTCTGATATTAGATTTTTGTTTAACAAATGATATGGTTATTACAAACACATTTTTCCAACACAAGGATATACACAAATATACCAGGGAAGTCAAAAGTAGACAAGAAAAATCTATAATTGACTTATTGCTGGTTAAACGAGCAGATTGGAAATCGGTATTGGATGTAACGGTGAAAAGAGGATACGAAATAGGCTCAGACCATTACCTAGTCGAAGCAAGATTAAAGGACTCTACGGTTATGATAAAGAAAGAAGGGGCTGGAAAAGTATTTGAAAATATAAGAAGTTACAGACTTCAAGAGGACGACATAAAATATAAATATTGGCAGGAAATAGACAGACAATTGAAAGAACAAGGACATTTGGAGATAGAAAGTATGGAAGGACTGTGGACAATTCTTAAAAACACACTTGTGAACGCAGCAAAGAAGGTATGCGGAAGTGCAAGATACAGAAAAAACAGAAAACATACGCCTTGGTGGAGTGAAGAAATTAAGAGTGCAGTAAAAGAAAAGAAAAAAATATATAAAAAAATAAAAAAATAATGAGAAACTGGCTATAACCAGATTTAAATATTAAAAATTTTATACATGTAAAAACATTGATAAAGCCAGATATAAGTGGTTATTACTGAATAAATGTGGATATAACCAGATATCACTGAATATGGTTAACACGTTTTTATATAAATAAATAAAAAAATTAAACAAATAAAATGCCAACAAAAATAAATACCAGCACATTTATTTTAAATAAATATAAGTTTACATATTTGATATATTAGTTATAAGTTAACATTTCATCAGATAAATATATAGAACAATCCATTAATTTATATAAATATATATTATTTTAAATTATAGCATGACAATAAATATTCGAACTGATGAACATGCAATAGAATACACATCAATGCAATGTGGGTTGCACACCCGTCAAGAGAAAAACAAAAATGAGAGCATTGAAAATTAAAAGTGTTGACCCCAATTTTAAATAAATTAGAGCACAAAAATTGTGTTAAATATCATACAAAACATGATGTTCAAATACTGACCTCAGTCTAAAAAAGGATATGTAATGATTTAAACATTATTTTTAGTAATTAATAGAAAGTAGGTCATTCGGTAATACATTCTTTGGTAGCAATAATAATCAATGAATAGAAGCCTGCATTTAACATATTGCGATAATAATAAACACTACGGCAAAAACAAAGGTCTTTATACGTAAATAAATATATTCCACTCATTTCTCTATCACTAAGATCAATTGTATTTTCTTCCGTATGGGACATAGAAATGCATATAAAGGTATATGATTTATTTGTTTTCTATACACCAACACATCCAGAATGTAAATATTGTGGCCTGGTTCACTATTAAAAATAAAACATGATGTTGGGTATGCAATTTTTCACTGGTATCTCCAGAATAAAAGATATTATTGAATGTACATTTAAATATACGATTGGCATAATTTCCTTCACATAAAAATGCTCTAAGAGATTCCAAACTAAAAACAAATAAAACATTAGTCAGTATATAATATAGTACAGCTTAAAAATACCTACCAATCGACAAAAATCAATCGATGTTAATTAGATATGCAAATACATGATATGTAAACAACAACAACGGTAACATGGCGGATGAAAAATCATGTGATCACATGACATCGATAGTTACCAAAACAAACACGGAGGGCGCAGTAGAAGAAAATTCAAATTGAACTAAAATAATTTGAAACAAAATAAGGCGTTTGTCAATTGTTGAAGGGTATATAAACGCGTGCATTTGCGGAAAAAAGGAGTCCATCCGAAGATCTTCAATACTTAAGAAGAAAAAGAAAAAAAGAGTTGATCAGCAGTCCCTTAAACTTAAACCAGTGCTTCAAGTGTTGTCAAATAAAATAAAATAAAATCTAAAAAGGCATAAACGCTTTTAAGATTTAGACGTCGTGAAATAAAACGTGTGATACGTTTTTCAAACGATAAGTGCGCGCTAAATACAGTAAAGCGCCGGATATTATTATTCGACTCTATAAAGCCCGCCATAATAAAATTTCAAAGGAATGGAAGGCAAGTATTATCAAGAAGAATTCGAAATGATATACAGTCAAGAAAAGTAAGTACAAGCACTATTTAATAAAACTTCATCTTGCAATCTTATAATAAATAAATAAAGGAATCTTCATGTGTGTTATATAAAATTACTGGATAATAACGGTTTTAAGAATATTATTTAAACATTTAATAAATCCTTCTTTGAGTAAGTCTTGGTTTGACGTGAAAATCTCAAGTTAAGGCGATTCAACGGAGTATCAACAATTTTACCTGCATAACAGCACTTTTAAGAATATTATTTAAACATTTAATAAATCCTTCTTTGAGTAAGTCTTGGTTTGACGTGAAAATCTCAAGTTAAGGCGATTCAACGGAGTATCAACAATTTTACCTGGATAACAACAATTTTAAGAATATTATTTAAACATTTAATAAATACTTCCTTGAGTAAGTCTTGGTTTGACGTGAAAATCTCAGGCTGGGGCGATTCAACGAAGTATTAACGTTTTCATTTGAATAACAATAGTTTTTAAATATTATGGGAAACATCTAATAGGTTTTTCATTGTTTAAATCTCGATTTTGACGTGAAAATCTCAGGTCGAGATGATCCAATGGGGATACGTCAGTAAAAGGTAAAGAAAGTAAATTTAGTAATTTCCTTGATTTGTAAGCATACATGAAGAAGTAATTTAGTAGACTTCTACAATTTTTCTTAAAGGAATAAAAGATTTGCAAGGTGCTTGTACCTTAACTGAAATGAAAACACACCTAAATAAAATAAACGATTGTATTGTATAATAATCAAAATATTTTTCATGTTTTTGTAAACCTTTATACTGTAAATAAATATAAGTTGTTGTTACGCTGTATAATTTACTTTGGTTATAGTTCTGGAAAGATTGTGTGCCTTGGTCTAAATACGTGGAATTTTGTATTAGTTCGTGACTTTTGAGCGTACCCTGTACATTGTTTGTTTCACCGGCTACTAAGACTGCCTGCCGTATACCTGCGTGTGTACTAAATCTACTCTTGAGCCCTCACCGCCCTTACTCACGTACCGTGAATTTGACAGATTCATTTTGTGTAAGATCGGGCATTCACACCCTATTTTTGTGGAAGCCTCTATATCTGAGTAACTAATTCTAATTATCTTAGCTCTAGCTTATTCTAACCTACCTGTAGTTTCGTGTTTTCTGCATTTGCAGTTACTTTTTACGCTTTGCTTAAGTTTTTTTAAAAATATCTACTTATTTATTACGTCCGATCTCTACATAATGCATTTATTTGTGGCTTGGAAATGCTCCGAGACAACAGTCAGGTTGTTGTGTCGATTGTTTCACATGTTTTTGCGTATTGCCGAACACCGTATCTCGAGCAGGCCCGATTATTATTGTTATTTTCCTTTTCCTTCGCAGACGTCCCACTAAAAATGTAAGAAGTATTAATTAAGGAAATGCTTGGGACAGTGGGCATACTATTAATTGTTTGCCGATCACTTGTTGGCCTTTCCTCGTTATTCTAAATATTAGGAAACTTCTGTGATTCTTCCGGGACTCCCATTAGGGGTTATGGACGTTAATAATATTCTGAAACATATAGGTAGATCGGTTTCTCTAACCGTCTTCCGCAGCATTTTGATATTAGAGCTTTGATATTTCGTTAATTACCTGCAGAAATTCTGTTCTTTCGCCTAATAAAATGGAAACTACGTGTGGAAGTTTGTTTTGTTTATTTCTGTCAAACGTGGACAATACGTTGCCATGTAATGGGTGTTACACACGGATTGCCAACGTCCAGCATGAAATACCCTCTCGTGCTGTCGACTTTATATTTTCTATTTACAATTGTTGAGTATTTCGCTTATGTTCTTCCGTCTAAGATATGTGTAGGGTTACGTTTAATTGTGTTTAAGTCACGATGTCGTCTCCCTTTATTGTCAGATTAGTTGTGTGTTTATTATGTTTATTTGAAAACTCCCGCCCTTAGTCTGAATCCTTTCCAGTGCGATGCATTGAGCGTGCGTGTTCTTGGTTTGTAACGTATCTACCGTAAAGGTCACGGCTGAGCCACTTTCGAAGTCCAGCTTGTTATAAGTGCATGGGCACGATATGCTTATTTTCTTTTGGTGAATTTATCACTATGTCTAAAGTTAGACTAACGCTTAGGCGGCTTTAATGAAATAAGTTTAAGTACCGATACCTTAATTAGGTGTTTTATCGTAAATTATTTTTATCGCAATACCGCTATCTAAATTTACGAATGCCACGTGGTGGAGTTTGAATTATTTTCGTGCTATGTGTGACTTGTAAGTCGTTTACCGTGGAATCTCCATTATTTTTACATATTGGGGTAAGTGTTTGGAACTTTGTGTTAATTTTCGGGATTTTACTTTTGGTTCTTTCTTCTCTAAATTTTAATAGGATTCTTTTGTTGGGCACAAAAGCCCTCAGAAGCCGTTAGGATTCTTTTGACGGGCTCAAAAGCCCTCAGTAGCTGTGTTTCTGGTGTTATCGCCCCGCATTTACATCGAGGAGCGTGGGTTTTTTTTTGTCGAAGAGGAATTTTCCATCAAGGGAGTCACCGCCATTTTGGATTCCCGCAGCGTTCTTCCGGCGACCATTTTGCCAGTTGAGAGCAGCTAAGGTTGTAACTTTACTTCATATATTTTACGTCTGATTATCGACGTCTTTACGTCTGAGTGCAAGACTTTATTTTGCCTAGGTTTTGACCAAGAATTTTGAGTGGCTTAATAACTATCGCACCTCTTAGTCAACTGCGAGGTCACAATTTATTCTTAATTAAATTTCCGTCATACCTTTTTTTATTATTTGTTTTATGTAACATTCAGTTTATCTAGAATTTTGGTTATGTCACTACCATAATTTTGTAGCCCTATGTCGAGGCGAATATTTAATTAAAACTCATTTTAGTAAATTTATTATCATATCACTAAATATTTTGGAAAGATTTTATTTAAATTAGTAATATACCTAGTGTTTTTAATTACCGTTGAAATTACTGTGTGTCTCATAATGTGTTGAATCTTTAATCTAATTTCTAATATTAATTGTTTTTTTTGCACGTTTATTGTTGTAAGATAATAAATTTTGCCTTTCACGTTGATCAGTTAATTTACCTGAGCTAGATAAAATCAATCCTGTACGAGCAATTTTGGTTCGTGTGGCTCAGTGTTTTTTTTTTTTTTGCTTAATATAAAATTTCCTTTCTAATTTTACCTTTAATTATTTGACTTTGCGTTTAAATATCCTTCATTTACTTTATTTAGTTCATGTAGTCAAACCTGGTGTAGGTATTTAGCGAATTTTTCACAATTTTAGACTAAGTCTTTTATACTGAGATATTAATTTTCTTGCGTTTAAATATATATTCACACTTTTGTATTTACATTGCCGTTGTGGCGTGTCCATGATATCACTTGTATGTATAATGTGAGGTGAAGAAACGTTTCTGCTACCAACCACCCACTGCGGAAACGCAGAGGTTATGTTCTAGTATTAAGATTTGTTTTTTTATTAATTTTTGCCTAACGCTTTGGATACATATTATCAAACCGCCTAGTTAGCATTTCATTATATTTCAATTAATTTCATTCAACGTTTGTTTATATTTATTTTTTTTTATATTTAAACTGTACAAACAGACTCGTGACATTTTAAAATCTACTGTTATCCTTAACTTCTTCTCTTATTTGGAAAAAAAAAACAACAAGATTTCAACACGTTAAATTTAATTAAATTTTGTTACATTACGTAATACCTCTTCTTTTATTTCTTTTACCTCTGCATATCTCAAATTTTATTGTGACTAGCACGTACATAAGATTAGGTGCTACGAATATACAGGGAGTTCAATAGGTAACCCGCTGGAGGGACACAGCCAGTGGTAGCTCGTAGGAGGCGCAGGTAGGTTATCTGTAAGGTAGCATAGTGTCCTGGTGCCCGGACAACGTCGCTAGCGTCGTTGCCGACCGACGCTCTACTTTTAGGTGTTCTTATTTTCCTGAACCGTCACGCCGTCTGCGACTGAGTTAGCTCGGCCCTGCGTTATCCAGTTAAATCAACCCCTATTGCGATTCTCCGTTTCATTCCCTAATTCAGCCCGTTATCTTAATGCGACGTAGATCCGGTAGCATTGTGCTGACATTCATTATTTACTTATTTATACCCATCCCAAAGGAGAACATTAGGAAAGTAAACATCACAATCACAGCTAAACCTCACAATAAGGAAAAGCTGTGACATATTCCTCTTTATAAAAACAAAGAAATTTACGTTTTAGACCCTGAGATTATTAAAGAATATTAATTTATTAATTTGACTATTGGTTATCAACCATAGTACAGCAGGTCACAGCAATATGTCTGTGAACAAATGTTTTCTATTATGAACATAATAAAATCAAAATAGCAGTCAAAATTAACTAATATGCACCTAAAACACCTAATTCTGTTGGCATCTACAAGAACAAATCCTAATATAAATGTCTTGGTAAAAAAACTGCGAATCAAAAGCCAAATTAATTAAGTACTGACTATTTAATAATTATTTATTAAAAATAAAGTCTAAGTTTGTACTTTTATTTTATTTATTATAATATTTTTTAAATCTTCACTACTCAGACATATATGAGAAACGCTATTTGCGTGCAAATCCCATAATCAATTTATAAATAACATTTTTTCACCTTTTTATATTTTTCAGTATGTTGGAAAAATTGGAAGTGGCACGCATACTTTTTTTCAGATAGTAGCGCTTATCCCAAAAATGTTGGCCACCCCTGGTCTAACCCCCACAAAATTTGGAATTATTGGCGAGCAGGTAGGAGTGGGGAGAGATTTGCGAGCGGTTATGGAGCATTCAACCAGTTACCTCTCAAACCTTTCTCCTGAGTACGCGTCTGAAAAATGTTACTCCAGCGTAATATTTCAGTTCTTAGTCAATTTGGAGTTTATCAAATCCCACCTCATTATTTACGTAATTTTTTAGTACATCGTTTTTTGACATGGCTTCCAGTCATCTCCTATCCAGAAAATGAATTCGAATAACCCTCGTTTTTGTACGAAACGCGCCAGAAATGTTTGAGGTGAAATACAGAGTGATTTTAGTGGTGCTGAAGATTACACTGTGGCACCCAAATTTCATAGTGAGCATGACAGTAATTCGGAAGTAGAGAATAAGGGTGCCCAAGTTCAAGCTGAATGAGAAAAACTTCATCGTCAAAAGACGAACCATCTCTACAGAAAAGACAGTGGTCTTCGAAACTTCTAAAATTCCAATTATAATTGGCCTGCAAAATGGATTTGACGGTTCTGTACACACACAATTTGTCGTGGGGACTCCTGTTTACTGATGAAATACTGAATGAAATAGTTTCTCGTATAAACGAAAAAACTATCGCAAGTTAGCTATCTGCACCGAACCGGCGAAACTATGTAGTTCTACACAGTTTAGAGTTCAGAGCTTTCATAGGAATCTTGATATATTGATCAGTCTTCTAATCAAATCATGAGGATCTCGAATCATTGTGCGCTACAAATGGGGCTGAGCAATATATCTGCCGGTGCATCTTCGAAGTGAGCACTGGCCATCCTATTATATCTCAGCTTTGGCGTTGCTTTAGATAGAACGTAGAGAAAGCAGATAGATGACACCGCTGCAATATCCTGGGTATTGGAAACATTTGCCGAAAATTTGCATTGACGTAATGCTTGTGGGATTTATCTACTCTGTAAAAGGAAACGATGGAAGGAGAATAGTTAAGAGCAATTATCGATAGTGACTATTGATATTCATCGATTGCCCGACCTATCTATTGTTCCTATTGGTATTATTTTATACTATAGTTATACCGACTATAATATATGCCAGCGAGAATTAGATGTTATAGAAGTAACTTAATAGTAAGACAAATCGAAGGGGAGAGAAAACATGAGAGAAAAGTAATTCATTAGACCAGATTACTTCTAACAACAATATTATATCTATATTAACGGCAGACGACCTTAATGGGTATTTTTGCACCAGAGGATTTGAAACCACTAAGCAGATAAAAAGTGCCAAATCTGCGACTGGCGTGTTACAAAAGCAAAATAATATAACTAAATTTTCCTGCAGACCTGTAACAGAACAAGAAATCTGGGAAGTTATAAACAGTCTAAAGAACAAAGACACATGTGATGTTCACGACATGTTTAGCAATTTCATTAAAGAAATTAAAACAGAAATATACAAGCCATTAAGAAAATTAATAAATGCTTGCGTAAGCGAAAGCTACTTTCCCTGGCAGTTAAAGGTATCAAGAGTAATATCTATTCCAAAACGAGATTGTTTTAATAATATAATAACGAATAAACAACACGGGTGTACGAAAGGTAGATCAACAACTACAACATGCAAATATTAAATTATATATATGCAGAATTTGACGAGGGAAATGTGGTGTAAATGAATATCTTAGGCGATAAGTTGGCCCATCCTGTGTTTAGAAGCTGTTTATTGACGTCCGTTTTGATACTCAAAGTTCTTCGCTTATTTATTACATTGATGCGCGCGAAAGGGGCACCCGTCTAATAAGTGGAGGGTGTGAGTTCGGATATCAAGCTGAGACAACCTAAGAGCGAACCATGAACAGTATGATAAATGCCTCCGTGAAATATACAGCACGTGTCAATTTTCATTAGCCATAGGCGATTAATTCATGCAATACGTGACAACATGGCACCCCCTACTTTTCTCTTCAATGCGAGCGCGACCGATGCAAGCTCAAGTTAGCAGTAGCTGTTGGACTATTGACTTGGATGTTTGTACTGCGCTTAGAAATAATATTTACGCCTTGCAAGGATTTTTCTTTTTCCTTTCAGTAAATGCAGAGAATTATTAAGCATGACACAAACAAAAGCGTAAATCTAATAAAATTAAAAATAAGGTAAATAAAAAAGGATTCTGAAAATAATAATAAACAACTAGATCGCGCCGGCCATTTGATGATGACGGATTTTATTGCAGACTATATCTCGGAACGTGTTCGCAGCTAAACATTTAATGTAGAAGTGGCAAGATCGGGGAAAGTCGCTGTGATGTCGATTGTTGCCGGGAGACACACGTTGCCACGTATTATTTGTATACGTATAAATCGCATGTAAACATTGAATCCCTATAGCTAATGAAAATAGACACATACGGTATAAGAAAAAGGATTTCTCTAGCTCCTAATACACGATCCAAGTTTGAGGCATGTACCTATTATGTATCTGAAACTATGTGTCTGAAACATTGTGTGTGCAGTCTTTTATCGATTCCCTGTTTTTGCCCGTTTCGGTTTAGTCGTTTTGTTTTGTTCATTCTTCGCCTGAGCAAAAGACTGTTAAAAGAGCAAGACCGCGAAGAAGGGGAACATAAAAACCGGTTAATGTATCTCGAAACAGTAAATTTATTCCGGTTAATTGGATAGTGTTATGTGTACGTGTGTGTGTGCGTACCGATCGAAGCATATAAAAATGGCGAATAGTGTCTTTTATTTACGACGCGTTCAAGTTCATTCCACCTAATAGCTGCTACGATTAAATGATGTGATGATTTACGAGTTTATGTTTGTGTAGAAACGTTCACGTACGCATCTGTAATTGCAATAGTAATACATAAGTATGCAGTAATAAGAGAAGAGACTTTTTCAGCATGCCGTAGAACGTCTCGAACTTTCGTCGTAATTCGTATTTAATCCTTTTTAATAATAAAGATCTTTCCCAGATACAGATCATAATAAAATTATTATTTAGAGTAAGTAATGATTTTCGTATAAAATTATTGATGTTCAGTGATATGATATTTTTTAAGTAAATTCCTAATCTGATATAGTTCAATCGCGTTAACAGACGAGGTGGGGATGTTCTAGTGATTTGGGCCCGTTTCGTCCGGAAAAATCTCACGAAATCGTCGTCTATTCAGAGGTCGAGCTCGTAGTTTGTTGATACAGCGCGCTACAGGGTCAGCTACAGAAGACAGGTTTAAGCCTTTGGCACAAAGAGCTTCTTGATAAATAATACAATGATACTTAAAAACTTTTCTTTCCAAATAATTTTCAAGCAATGTAACAAAACCTTTTATTCTGCCAACCATGCCATCTGTGCAAACACTGCCTAACTTTGTCCACTCTACTTTGATAACTTCAATTACATTTTTAAGTTCTTCAAAAATGCCCTCACCTGTAGTGAAAACTAATTTCAGTACTTGCAATACTGTAGTTCAGAGATAATTTGTTTGTCAAGATCCTGGCCAATGTCCTCAATTCGACGCATGACGGTATTTCTAGACAAAGCTATTTTATCAACCATATTTTTGATGTTTTTCTATCACCGACATTTTGGGCAAATATTAAAAGGTTATTTCTGATTATTTATTCTCCGTCAAATTAGGGTTTTTTCTTGCGGGCTAATAACAGAGAGAGTTCGTAGGAAGTCTTCACTATAGTTTCTATTTCGTCATTTCTCGTCTGGAACAAGGATTGTTGACCGGCTAAAGCTTTCTTTGTTTTATTGATAAATTCCATTCGCAAGTGTGATCTGACAGAATATTTGCTGTTGAAATCACTATGCAATTGTTTGAAATGTCAATTTTTTTTTGGCATTGCTACACAAATTCCACATATTAAACAAATCTTCCCAGATAGTTTGAAAATCATCTTCCGTGGCAGTTTAAATTCAACTGACAGCCAGACAGTGTTGTCAACAATGCATTGGATATTTTACCAAAGCAGAGTTAAAAATTTACCAGAATTTTAACAATTCGACAAGTAAAGTTATTAGAATTTTACCAGCAATGGTTTTTTTTTAAAAAAATGTACTATTTATCATTTTTGTTTTGTTTTGCGTGATTTCAACAGCCATGAATAGAATGGGGAATGGAATGCGAACTTTAAAAAAAAGAAACAAAAATATTGGTTGGCAGTTGGCCACAACCACACAACACCCTGGTTAACCACATCATAACATTACGTGTAGTAAAAATGTTCTTGGATTATTCCTATGATTCGGTAATAAATATACCTACATAAAATAAAAAATAAAACACCTATACACTTTTGTGATAAATTAATTTTAATTAAAATAGTAACAAAAATAAATTAAAAACTGCTCAATATAACAAAAATATATATACCGGGTGTCCACGAGATCATGTATCAGCACGCCATTTATTTATTAGTTAAAATAAAAGAAATAAATAGAAATTCGGACCGTATATATAAGGTGGGCTTCTTCAGGTACACTCAGTTTTTCTATAGCACTTCCGGTCAAACCGGAAGTGACGTTAATTTTGAATTTTTAAATACAACATTTATTATCTGTGTTCATATTCTGTTTCCTCTAAAGATTTGCCATCTAGTGCAGGTTAACTTTTGACATTTCTGGCAAAGATGGTGGTATCTGTTAAATTTATCCATTAAAGTGAAACTGCTTCGCAACAATTGTCAAAATGTAGCAACCATCAAAGTTAGCTTTGAAAACAATTAAGAAACGTATTTTTCACATTTACACGCATTGGCGAAGGAAACATGTATTTCATGTTGAAATTACTAAAGAAAACAAGAAGAATGAGTGTGCTTAAAACCACACGGCAGAAGTGTAAACTTCATCAAGGCGAGGTTAATAATACCGTAGATAATACGAAATACACGCATATAATATTCAGTAACGTATTAAATAAAACATATTCGCACATTTATTACATTTACGCGAGCGTCCATTTTGTTTGGTCAGTTCGGACGTATGTGTATGTATAAATAGACGATATAAATACTTGCTTACTGTCCCGGTCTTGGTCTAATGGTAATGTATCGGCTTCATAACCGTGCGGTCTCGGGTTCGAATCTGTTCTGGGACATGAATTTATTTATTCATTTAAATTTCAATTTAATTGAAGTTAAATACCTCGATAAGTTATATTTATTTATCTTGTTCCCTTAGCCAACTTTACCCGAACGAGCGTTACATATCCGAGCGTGACGGGTTCACTGCCTACAATCAGCGCAACGCGCCTAAAGAAGTTTACACTTCAATAAGATTTTTTTTTTTCATTTTCAAATGACAGGTACTCGTTTTTTTAAATAGTAACACCTATTTTTTATTAGAGTGCTATATTGGCATAATTTTTGGCTTTCAAGTGGTATAAAATATGCTGTGGTTTAGTGGTAGACAGGTAGTACAAAATATAAAATGTTTTAAAAGTAGTCTAATTCCAAAGCAACAGAGCAATTACACGTCAAATGAAAAAAAGACAGTTATCATAGCAAATAAACGTCACCAGGACCTGTAAATAACTAACAGGCTGTGACATTTTGAACATTTATAATAAATACCTAAATAATAATAACTTACATGTAGCTCCTTTTAATAATACTCATAACATAGATTTTGTAAATTACTGTTTTCGCTATTGTTGTGTTACTAATAATTTTAATGCAAACATTGAACATGTGTGTATCTTTGTTTAATATCTAGTAGTTGATTAAATTTATGGAAGTCGTTTATTTCCTATGATAACTGTGTTTCTTTCATTTGAAATGTAATTGTTCTGTTGCTTTGGAATTAGTCTACTTTTAAAACATTTTATATTTTGTACTACCTGTCTATCTAAACCACAGCATATTGTATATCACTTGAAAGCTAAAAATTATGCCAATATGGCACTGCAATAAAAAATAGGTGTTACTATTTAAAAAGAACGAGTACCTGTCATTTGAAAATGAAAAAAAAATATTTTCTTTAGTAATTTCAACGTGAAATATATGTTTCATTCGCCAGTGCGTGTAAAGGTGGCTACACACATGCAACAAAACATCGTACCGAACTCCGTCGCGTCTCAAGTGTGGACGCAACCACGCAACAGTGCAACAGCGCAACATCGCAACATAACGGCGTCCCATCAGTTCTCGGTTTTCTGCCGTCGCATCAAAGAAATGTTGCGCGTTCACGTTGCGCCACATGTTCGCATGTCTGGACGGGCCTGGCTGATTATGGGAGGATGGGACGGCATTATGTTCGCGTTGATGTTGCGCGACGATGTTCTATTGCACATAAAAACTTCATCACATCGCAACATCGTATGTGTGTAGCCACCTTGAACAAAACATCGTACCGAACTCCGTCGGGCAACATTCCTTGTTGCGCGTAACATCAACGCGAACATAATGCCGTCCAATCGTTCTTGATCAGTTCATGAATGTTTTCCAAGCAAGACGGACATTGCGGCTGCAGCGTATATACTTATGCATTTAGTGGAAAAGAAAAAACGTAGGCCAAGACGATGGTGGCAGGCACAATTTTTTTAACTTTATCTGGGATGCTATGGTATTCCACAAAATTACTTTTCCTCGATAAATGTCGATCAAAGCAAGAATCACATCCTCCGTTCACTCCATACCGAACCGATATCTAATTCAGTCTGATTAAACTCAATCGGACGTAAATTCCAACAAGATCGATTTAAAATTATATCCGACAAATTTTATTACTTGTGAAAATAAGAAAATGCGTTTTCTTCCACAAAATATGACACAGATGTTTAGAATTATTTTGAGACAAAAAATGAACATAGATGTTTTGAATTATTTGGAAGGAATGTTCCCACGCCATAAAAACTTTTCCTCAGTAAATTTAAGTGAAATTCAAAATAATCTCAGGCATTCATTATTTGTTCGCCAGAATGTTCGCCAGGCCCGTCCAGACATGCGAACATGTAGCACAACGTGAACGCGCAACATTTCTTTGATGTGACGGCAGAGAACCGACAACTGATGGGACGCCGTTATGTTGCGTGGTTGCGTCCACACTTGAGACGCGACGGAGTTCGGCACGATGTTTTGTTGCATATGTGTAGCCACCTTAATGTGAAAAATACGTTTCTTAATTGTTTTCAAAGCTAACTTTGTTTTTGCATTTCGACAATTGTTGCGAAGCAGTTTCGTTTAATGGATAATTTTAACAGATATTGCTATCTTTTACAGAAATGTCAAAAGTTAACCTGCACTAGATGGCAAATTTTAAGAAGAAACAGAATATGAACAGAAATAATAAATGTTGTATTTAAAAATTCGGTTTGACCGGAAGTGCTATAGAAAAACTGAGTGTACCTGAAGAAGCCCACCAATCACTCATATATACGGTCCGAATTTCAAAGTTTTATTTTAACTAATAAATAAATGGCGGACTGATACATGATGTCGTTGACACCCGGTATTTTTTTAACATCACTGCAACACACACGGGCACACAAGAAGACAGCAAAAAGAAAAACGTATATACCCTACTATTAAAAATAATCTTAATTTAGAAAGAAACAAGCAAAAAAAATAATAACAGAAAAATTTCTCAATGAATACCTATAAAAAAATACTATATTCTAAACTTCGTCGTCAATATCCAATTCATTTTTGGAAAAAAAAATTAAGAAAGCTACAAATAAAGGTTTGTCTTGCCTTAGTGCATTTTGGACACTAAGCCCTGAAATATTTTTTGAAATACTTAAATTTTTTGGTAATCTATTGTTTATTTGCAAGATCAACGCAACGATGAAATTAATGACACTATCACGCATTTCTCGTTCATTTTCTTGTATCATATAGTTTTCTTCTCTCATTTTCCTAATAAAATTTTCAAAGACAAAACCTAAATAGCAATTTTTATCAAGACTTCCTGTAAATAAGTCAGCATTTTTGTAGGGCAGTTTTATTTTTGAAATAAGACTGTCTAAAAGAAATCTCATTGGATCTGCATTACTACTTTCAAACAATTTACTAACTGTCTGTATTTATATCAAAATATTTTTTAAACATTGTTACAATTTTTTTTGTTGTATTTTATCCTTTGCTTAAGATTCCTATTGCACGCGTTCTGCCTTATCGCAGGTGTGTGTGGCGTATTCATGCATTGACGGGTAGATGGCGTACGTTGTTTTATTTAATAAATTTGTTTTCTTTATTTGTTGCTAATTTAGTTTTAGTGCTTCTTTTGGGCCTAGAGTTATGTAACAAATTATTTATAATTATTTTCCATTTTTCTATGGTCATTTGAACCTGCATTTTTGTCGTACGTTTAAAATATCAGATTGGGTTGTTCGGTCTTTTAGAGCAATTGTCGTGTTCCGTTTGATGGTCGGGCTTTGACATGTTAGAGTCTTTCTCTTGCACTTTAACGGTCGTCGAGGAAGGGTTAAATACCACAAGAGCAGAAGCAATTTCCTTAGCTTTACTTGAGAATGTTGGAGAGTTTGGAGGTTTATCGTCTGTAATCGCTTACAAAAGCGGATGTTATAGTACTTCTCAAGTGTTATTATTGGATTTTGGCGTTTTGATTGAATCTTGCGAGGATATTTTCTTCTTGGCTAGGAATTGTTTAATTGCTGTAAGTATTTTTTTCCACGTGTCTAATCGATTTTAATTTGTGTTGTTTCTATCTTCAAATATAGCGGTTAGTGTGGTGCATGGCCTAGACCTCATTTGAGCACTTTTGTAGTGGTTAAGATTTAAGAACCACGTGCTATGGTAATCTTACGGTGCCAGGAAATTTATTGCTGAATCTTGCGGTGAGGACATATTTAAGGTACAGATTATTGGAATTCTGTAGCCTTCATACGCTATTTTCTTGAGATGTCGTTAGCCGAAGATGGGCGAGCAGATTTCTTGTAACGTGTGGATCCGTAGAAGGTATCATGTTTGGTAGCTGTGGATGTGACTTTCTTTAAGGTACTGTGTTGTGTAAATTTCTCTGATATTATCCAGAGTGTAGAGTCTATTGACTAAACAGTTTTGGTAAAATTTATGTCAATATCGTGTACTCTGAACAGTAAATTTCAATTTTCCGGCTTAGCTAATTAAATAAGTCATCGTAATTTCCTATTTTAACTTCTTGTGGCATATGAGCCTTATGTTTTGAATTAATTAAATTAACGTAGTTGTATTAATTACAGTGACCTCAATTTGGAGGTTACTTTGACATTTTTGGAGACGTTACGTAGCCTTTTTATTTTTGGACTCAGAATTTGAACTAAATTTTGGATGTGTATGGGCAGTGTAGCCTCACATCTGTCTTGTGTAACTTCTTAGTTGTTATTTAGTGCATTTAGTCAACCATTGTAACTTATTTTTGTACAATCTCGTAAGAAATTTTTGAATTTAATCGAATCACATTTCCTTATGTAAAGCATAGTTAACTAGCGCTAATTTTTTTAATAGAATTAGATACTTATAACTTAGAGTCTGCACTCTGATGTCGAATAGATTGTCGGTTGCCTCTGGTATACAGAGTGTTTTATTTTTGTGTTGACGTGTTGCAAATCACGATCAAACTGTTCGACTTTGGAGGGACTTCCGGCAAGTTGCCTTATAACTGTGTGCTTGTAAGAATATTGTTGGTTAATTAATTTTAATTTTAAGATTGTTTCTTGTGTTCACCATTTCGAATTTTTTTTTAAATTAGGTAATTTGTACGTCATTGATAATTTTGAGTTGTGGATCACCTTGGGTGACCATTTAAATTTTAAATAATCATTCAGAATTTAATACTGGCAACTGAGTTGCGTTTGTGATTTACTTTTCACTGTTTTTTTCCTTTGTTCTATATATCTCTTGAAAATCAAAGATTTTATAATATAGCCGGATATGTACAGTAATTGGAATGCGCTGTTGAGATCTGTGATTAAATTTCAATAAACTATTGTTAAGTTTGAATGAGTGTGTGTTGGTCTTATTTTCTTATCACCTGGGGAGTTTTACATTGGATCTGGTCCGGGGTCTGAATATCTGTTGGGCTTAGCATATTTTTACGGATAGGCGCCCTGACAACTTAACCTTCGACTTAGTACGGTGTTCGAACTCGCCCTTCTCCGACTGTAGCTGGAGGCAGTGCTGACTCCCATATTTAACATCGACCCTTGGGGAAGTAAGAGGTAAGACTGAGTGTTATAAGTTGGTGATTAATTAATAGACAAGCGTCCTCTTTAAATTTAAATAGAAGGTTAATTACCGTGGTGGTGTCTGACTTACTACCTTCTTGGAATTTGGGTACCGATTTTGTTTAGGGCCTTGGCCATTTGTAATTTAAATACAAGAGGGTAGCAACATGAAATTAAAAGCATAGTTTTAGCTTAGCTTTTGTCATATAGAATATTTCTTTATTTCTAACTATGCCAAAAAAAAGGCTTCGGTTCTAACCATTTCTCCAATATTCTAGAAATTGCTGATTTTATTCTGAAAAATGTCTACCAAAATTTTACCAGACAGCAAATTAGATTTACCATTTCTTTTTCCAACATTCTTTGATAATCTTTATTACCAAACTTACAGGTATTTTACCAGATCTGGTACAGAATTGAGCAAGATGGCAACACTGCAGCCAGAGCGCTTTCGCTCGAGAACGAGCAACCATAGCAAGACAGAACGGCGCCAAAGCAAGGTTATTTAAATGATTGGGCTCGTCCCATCCCATCGTTGTACTCGTGCTAAACAGGGGGCTTTCCGGCGCTGTTGTATTCAGTAGCGTACGATTAGGGTTTTTTTCGAATTTTGAAAAGGTCCTGAAGACAAAAGCCGGCGGGGAAAGATAATAATGATTATTATCTTTTCATTTTTCAATAAGTCCTCGCGTGTCACTGTTAAAACTACGAGTGCCTCGGGTTGGCCATCCCTGGGTTAGACAAACCGCAGCTCACCACTTACTGGATAATTTGGTAATGGTCAATTATAGTTAAAAACATTTTTATTAACATTTATATTGTTTCGATTACAATTTTTTGTTCTAATTCAACGGATGGTTGTTTCCTGTTGTAGTGGGGTGTTTTAAAAATCCTGAACTTCAAACTAACAAAATTACCCTTTGTCACGTTGTTTTATTGAGTACTCCAACTTTATTAATTTGGCACTTAGTGCCTTTAGTACATCCACTTGTTAGTTATTAAAAGTCGAACATTCTTAAATGAACTCTGAATTCGACAAAATTTTATATCTCAACATATTGATTGCTTTCGAACACCATTGTGTACCTATAAGACCACTTTATATTTTTTTATGAATTACAACTCTCAGCGTAGGAAGCGCTCTTGCTCTAAACCAGTCTATTCCTAATTTTGCCCTTTACTCTACATACCTAGTTTTAGCAGTAGAACATTAAGCACTTATAAAACGAAAATGAGTTGCCATTAAATGCATGTATGCCGTCAGGTTCTGTGTGTATTTATTTGCAGTGGAAAAGGCGATGAGGTGGCAGCAAAAAAGAAAAGTAGAAAAATGTATGCCATTATGTTGTGTGCAGTTGGGAGCTTTCGTTTCGTCTAGTCGAGTTAAGATTTAGAGGTCAGTGACACCGTGTTGATGTCGATTCTAGGCGAACTGCACATACAGTATAAATGCACGTATATGCAGCTCCTTCCTATTGTGAAAACGCACTCACACAATACACACGCAATGCAAAAAGGCACACTGTGAGGATACACACATGTGCGTGCGTGCGATATCGGTTCTCATATTGAGAATAAATCACCTGAAGCAAATCAATTCCTGTCGAAAGCTATTATGAAAGCGCCGGCGTTCGGGTAAGGTTATGCCAACGTCAAAGCTATTATGTTACTGCTTCTTGTCAAGAGGGAACGAGTGCTTCCATGCAGTATGAGTTTTTAAATCAGGTTAAATTTCATAAAACCACTGTTACGCCTAAACTAAGATTCAACAGAATTAATAATAATATATAGCTAAGACTTTTTAAATTGAAGACTGTTGTGTAAATTTGAAAGCGAGTGTAAATTCTGTTCAAAAAGTTGGACTAACTATAAACATTAACTGTTATTAATTGAATTACATAGCCAATAGATAAGTGTCCCTGTATATGTACAATTTTTAACGCAGAAAAGTGCCTACGTTCTCTGATAATAATAATCCTTTCCCTGCATTCCTAAATTGGTTAATATTGTTTCTAGGCACATTTAATCATAGTGCCGAGGTCAAAAAATACATTGTAAGTAGGTAACATTATTCTGTCACACTTCCAAAACCCATGAATGTGCCTAAAGGTGGGTGGCTACACACATGCAACAAAACATCATACCGAACTCCGACGCGCAACATTCCTTGGTGCGCGACGAAGTTGCGGTATGATGAAGTTTTGAGGTGCAACAGAACATCGTTGCGCAACATCAAGGCGAACATAATGCCGTCCCATCCTCCCATAATCAGCCAGGCCCGTCCAGACATGCAAACATGTAGCGCAACGTGAACGCGCAACATTTCTTTGATGCGACGGCAGAAAACCGACAACTGATGGGACGCCGTTATGTTGCGATGTTGCGCTGTTGCGTGGTTGCGTCCACACTTGAGACGCGACGGAGTTCGGTACGATGTTTTGTTGCATGTGTGTAGCCACCTTAAGTCAGGCATTCTGTGTTCGCTGTATCCTCTTCCCAATTCCAATTTCAACATGTAAAGGTGGCTACACACATGCAATAAAACATCGTACCGAACTCCGTCGCGCAACATTCCTTGTTGCGCGACGAAGTTGCGGTGTGATGAAGTTTTGATGTACAACAGAACATTGTCGCGCAACATCAACGCGAACATAATGCCGCCCCACCCTCCCATAATCAGCCAGGCCCGTCCAGATATGCGAAAATGTGGCACAACGTGAACGCGCAACGTTTCTTTGATGCGACGACAGAAAACCGAAAACTGATGGGACGCCGTTATGTTGCGATGTTGCGTTGTTGCAATGTTGCGTGGTTGCGTACACACTTGAGACGCGACGGAGTTCGGTACGATGTTTTGTGTGTAGCCACTTTAAAGTTGTTGGACGGCAGAATTAGCATTATAGAGATGGAAAGCAACATAGAGTTTTGTATCCTCTTCATAAAACTGGTAAATTAAAGTTATGTAAGTGAAAATATTGATAGTATAGACAGACTTAAGACCCAACTTAGCTAACTACTATCTACAGAACATATAAAGGTGGCTACACACATGCAACAAAACATCGTACCGAACTCCGACGCGCAACATTCCTTGGTGCGCGACGAAGTTGCGGTGTGATGAAGTTTTGAGGTGCAACAGAACATCGTCGCGCAACATCAACACGAACATATTGCCGTCCCATCCTCCCATAATCAGCCAGGCCCGTCCAGACATGCGAACATGTGGCGCAACGTGAACGCGCAACATTTCTTTGATGCGACGGCAGAAAACCGACAAGTGATGGGACGCCGTTAAAGGTGGCTACACACATGCAACAAAACATCATACCGAACTCCGACGCGCAACATTCCTTGTTGCGCGACGAAGTTGCGGTGTGATGAAATTTTGAGGTGCAACAGAACATCCTCGCGTAATATCAACGCGAACATAATGCCGTCCCATCGTTCTTGATCAGTTCATGAATGTTTTCCAAGCAAGATGGACATTGCGGCTGCAGCGTATATAGTTATGCATTTAGTGGAAAAGAAAAAACGTAGGCCAAGACGATGGTGGCAGACACAACTTTTTTTTTAACTTTATCTAGGATGCTATGGTATTCCACAAAATTACTTTTCCTCGATAAATGTCGATTAAAGCAAGAATCACATCCTCCGTTCACTCCATACCGAACCGATATCTAATTCAATCTGATTAAACTCAATCGGACGTAAATTCCAAAAAGAACGATTTAAAATTATATCCGACAAATTTTATTACTTGAAAAAGTAAGAAAATGCGTTTTCTTCCACAAAATATGACACAGATGTTTAGAATTATTTTGAGACAAAAAATGAACACAGATGTTTTGAATTATTTGGAAGGAACGTTCCCACGCCATAAAAACTTTTCCTCAGTAAATTTAGGTGAAATTAAAAATAATCTCAGGCATTCATTATTTGTTCGCCAGAATGTTCGCCAGACCCGTCCAGACATGCGAACATGTAACGCAACGTGAACGCGCAACATTTCTTTGATGCGACGGCAGAAAACCGACAACTGATGGGACGCCGATGTTGCGCTGTTGCACTGTTGCGTGGTTGCGTCCACACTTGAGACGCGATAGAGTTCGGCACGATGTTTTGTTGCATGTGTGTAGCCACCTTTATGTTGCGCTCAACATTGATATTATATATTTATATTTTATATTATTATATTGTTTGTTTTATAAAATTCTTTTGAAGTATTTAGCACATATATGTATGTACTTACTGTGTATGATGAGTATTAGAAAACCTAATTCTTAATAATAATAATAATAATAACCCTTGTGGAATCCCAGGGCGTATAAAAGAGCAGAATCGAAAACCTCGCCTTTATTTAAAATATAAAATTTTTCTATCAATACGCATGTATGTCCTATGATAATAAATTACCGAACAGTCACTTCTGTATAAAGGGCCTGGGCTAAAGCTAAGAAGTTATTAATTTAAGCTCTCCCGTAAAATCTGACAAGTTGCAAAAAAGAGTTTGGTAGTAATAAAAGCCTTGTAGAATTTCTTTCTGCTGTAAGACATTGCCAAAAAATGTTACTACGAAATCTGAGAAGTCAGGGGATGAAGATGCGATATGCCTAATCATTTTGGTGCCATTTTCAATATCCAAAAATAGAAATTGGATTCAATGTAATAAATGTAACTTTCTTTTCATAACTCTATGTTTAATCAGTCCAGAAACAAGTAAATTCAAGGTGTCTCAACTTTATTCTATCTACCCGTGTTTTTCATTAACCTAATCTTTGAGTAGCAACTTGCGTCACAGTGGTGCTAGTTAGTTGTTAAAGTTTAAAAAATTTGAACTAACCCGCTTAAGGTTGTTCAGTACATCAAAACCATTAAATTCAAAATAAGTAAAGGCGACAAATTATGGCATTTATGGATATATTAGGTAGATATAAGTCTAGAAAAAATGGTTAAAAAAATCTACCTCTGTAAATAAATATAATATTAAATAAAATAGCACAAAAACCGCCAAATTTTACTCAATCAGAACAGGAATTTGAATAGATTTTTTCAATAGAATCTAATTAATTCATATTGAGAAGTGCCTGTAAAAGTTCCTGACAGAGCTATTTTGATAAATAAAAAATTATCGACTTGGAAATAAGGACTTATAATAATCGATAATTTATTCAAAGCGTAACTCCTACGCTATCATTAATTTTTCATATTTTACTCTTACAGGAACTTTAACATATTGTAAACAAAAGAATAGTACAAATGGTTTAATAATATATTTTGTTGTTGTTGTGTTGTTGTTGATTATTGTAAACGGATACCGCCCCTTGCTGGTACATCCCATATATTATGTAAACACGCCCATTTTAAATCATGTGGTATAATAAATAAGCATAAATTCACAAAATATGCCAGATGTTTTTCCTTCTCTATATCTGATGTTAGGTGTACTCGTATTCCATAAATCGTAAGATTAGTGTATAAAAAGTTATTTGAAATGGGATGTAAAAGTAAAATTTGTGCTTCGAGACGCAGAAAGAAAACAACGAAATCCAGGAAAATTTATAACTTGCATCAAAAGTTTGGGTAAATTTATATTTTATTTAAATAGAATAATTTTAAATTATTTTTTTCTTGCAGAGAATCTAAAAGAAACGACAAAAAAAAACAAATGTTAAATCTGAATGTGCAATTCCTGAACAGGAATTTGAAGTGAAGCCTCAAAATGATAATTCAGATATCCATTCTGTCGAAATGGTTGACATTGAGAATTTAGACGTTTATTCTCCTATGCAAGTGAAAATGGATACCAGTTACAAATGTATAACGGATCTCTTACAAGGACGAAGAATTGTCAATTTAGGTCATGTCCTAAAAGAATATGAAAAAGTTATAAAGCATGGTAACCATTGCACAATGGGGAAAAGGAAATTTACAAAGGAAGCCAGAATTGGTCTTGTTCCAAAATTGCATTTTTTTTGCGACAATTGCGATACGTTTATAATTATTTGCACAGACCCGACAATGTCATCCGAAACAAATCTAACAGAAGCTATGGTTTGGGCAAATTTAGCAATTGGAATAGGAAAAAGTCAGTGTGAAGAATTATTTGCCTTAGTGAATGTACCTTTTATGGCAGATGGAACATATAGTAGAACAACATCAAAGGTTAAGGAAGCTTGGGAGGAACATATACTTAAACAAATGAAACAAGCAGGTGAAGAAGAAAGAAAAATTGCTATTGATAAGGGAAACGTTAATCTTGATGGAACACCCTTTATAACTGTAATTATAGACGGTGGATGGAGTAAACGCAGTTATGAACATGGCTATAATGCCCCTTCGGGCGTAGCAATTATTATTGGAGCCGAAACAAAAAAAAACACTTTTTATAGGCGTTCGTAGCAAAACATGTTCGGCATGTTCCTATTATAAAAAACACAAAATGAAATCCAAAAAGCATGACTGTGGCCTAAATTTTACTGGTCCATCTACGGCAATGGAGCAAGATGTTATAGTTGAGGAATTTACCAAAAGTATTGATCAGCATGGACTCATGTACAAATATGTAATAGATGATGGAGATTCCAGTGTTTATGCCCGCATTATAGAAAAGGTTCCATATGGTCGACAAGTGATAAAAATTGAATGTGCTACCACATGACACGTTGCCTAAGTGAAAAGTTACACACACTCTGCGTGAATACATCCTTCCTTATTGCAAGTAGAAAAATTTTGATTGCGAAAGATGTGACAGGAATATCGAAACTTGAAAGACTTATCAAAGGTATAAGGACGTCAATCAAGAACAATAAAAGCAATTCCACGGCGTTGCGAACAGAATTAAAGAATGCACCATATCACGTTCTTGGTAATCACATTAGATGTGCAAATTTTTGTAAAAGAAAACATTTAACTGAAGATGATTCTTCTACCACTATAGATAAACAATTTCTTATAGAGATCCAGAAATGAATTGAACCCATGATAAATAAAGCCGACAGGCTTGCCTTCAATGAAACAACCAATCAGGCGGAAAGATATATGGCATTAGTCGCAAAATGTACCGGTGGAAAGCGGATTAATTTTCCCGAAGTACTTCGTATACAGCACGAGCTTATGCTGCTGCGATTTCACATGCAAGTGGCCCTGGATGGCACATTGGGGCATGGCGAGAAAGGCTTCTGGGTCATTATTCTCATCTAATTCTAAACCGAAGGCAAACGAAAACACTATTTGTGGAAAAAAAATCGGAAAGTCAAAATATACAAGAAAGCGCAAACAACAGGACCAAGATATTCACTATGGGCCAAATGCTTCTTTGCCAGATATTCGTGAAGATGAAATGGTAGAAAAAAAGAAAGGGTTTCTGGCGAAACTTAAAGCAAGAGTATCTTCACCAGAAAAAGTAAAGGAAATTGAAATATCTACGAGAGGGCAGCATGATAATAACTTGTGGCGAGAACTAGTATTACCTAAGAGCCTCTAATTTTGGTGTGATTGTGAAGAGAAGGGCTTCAACACATTCTCATAATTTACTCAAAAGACTGTTATATACAAATAAGGATTTACGGACAAGTGCAATAATCTATGGAAGAGTAAATGAGTCTGTTGCTATTGCAAAGTATGAAGCTCTAACTGGTGCTGAGGTTAATAGATGTGCATTTTATATAGATGCTGCACATTCATTCCTCAAAGCTTCCCCAGATGGACTAATCGCAGATAATGGAATTGTAAAAGTAAAGTTTTTGCCATCTATTAAGGGAAAGTTACGCGATTCGAGTAAAACCAATTGTTTTACCTATGTCGATAACAAAATAACATTGAAAAGAAACCACAATTACTATTTTCATGTACAAGTAGTACAAGGTTAACTCAACATTTTGAAAAGAAATTTTTGTGATTTTATTATATACCGATGACGATTTTAATGTAGAAAGAATATTTAGAGATGACGATTTGTGGAACAAAAGTATGTTACCCAAATTGATAACATTCTACGAACAACATCTACTACCAGAAATTATTGATGGACGAATACCAAGAGGCATGAAAACAAGAAATTAGATTTAAGTTTACTTTTTATTTTAATCAAGAATTGCTATAGAAAATATATTGCCAACATCTCTAAATTGACTAAATAAAATACATATATCAATAGATTAATAGCAATTTTATTTACTGCCTGAACACCCCCGCTGTTCCCTAAGGTCGGGACGTATTTAGGAAACAGCCGGTAATTTTCAAACTGTTTAGTTTTCTAAGAAAAACTTAGAGGTGAGAGCCGTTTCTCTTTATTTAGTGTATTTGTTATTAAATCATTTTTATTATTACGCATCTGCACACAAATGTGAAAACTGGTCAATTTATATTTCTTGCCGAAACATCACGCACTATTTTTAGAAATTATAAGACACTCGTCTTGAAGCTTGCTGAATATTTTACAAAATAAAGTTACTATTGCTAAAATGAAAACCATCAATTTGACCTTAAACTATTGGCAATAGGCAATAGCAACTAGCAAAATTATAAAAATGTCGCCTCCAGTAAGATTTCTTTTCTAAAGAACGGGGAAACTTTTCTGTCAAACTAATAGTACTAAGAAAAAGTCCATTTGTTTCACACTGAATAACGGGCGTTCTATATGTACAATATAGGAAACTTAGAAAATAAAATAAAAATGAGTACCCTGTATATTAATAAACGGAGAAGATATGTGTTTTTACTTTTAACGTACAAAAATATATTACCTATGATTATTTGTAAGAGACCATAATTAATTACATTTTGCCAGTAATTCCTAATATATAATAACAGCTATAAGAAATATTTACACGCTCCGTACAAACTATATTTTTATGAACACGTGTTCTCGTTTTTCTCAATGTATCTATTCATTCTTCAGTTTTTCAGACTAAAAATATGGAATATATTTTGACGTCGGCAAAAAGTAGGCGGGACAATTCAGACAAAAACTATTTTCTTGAAATGTGCATACTAGCGACCCCATAGCGGATTTAGTTTGCGTAACTGGGTACTGAACAACCTTAAGATGGCGGGGTACTGGAAGCGAACGTTCAAAATGGATAGACTTTTGTTGTAGTAAACAGAGTAACTTAAGACCCTTGAGCAGGATGCACCACAGAAAGACGCCTTATGAATAATTTGTTTTATACTATAAATATTTATTTATTCTATAATTTGATTCTAAAAAACGATACTGCAATTCTTATCTATAGCACTCTTGTCGACTCTTGTGTTATAATTTCTGTATGACTGACATGTATTTTATTCTTGGTATGTCTAGATAAACAATAAAATTAATGGCAATTACAACATTTTCACTGGATTAATTTACGAAAACAGTTCACAAAATAATGGCGACTTTACGAGCGAGCCATGTTCGAACAATAAAAACAAAAGTCAATAGATTACTTGAATAGAGTCACACATAGGTACTCACATATTGTGAATGTACGTAGATAGAACATACATTGGCATTGTGTCGTTGTGAAACCGGCACTGCACATATTTGTTGTCATTTAAATGGCAAAATTTACATCTGCGTGTGCAAACCTCTTGACTCTCTCGTGTTGCTTGTGAATTGGTTAATTCTTGAGCCACGAAACGATCATTCATTTCGATCGTGATAACGTTATTACTTTATATTTATGTGCCGATGTAGTGCCCATCGTACCCTACGTACCTACGGTGCAAATGTAGCGTTGGCGGTACGAAAATACGTATTAAAAGGCGAATGCATTAGATGGGCGGGCATTTGAATTATACACAATCATACTGTCTTATATTTTATCTACGCTACGATGAGATTTCGTTACGTCTATTATGGCAGTTCCTATTGTCGTGAAACACCATTTTGCGTAGGTTTGACAAACAACAAATATTTGCAGAACAATTATATATAGGTGGTCTATTGAAAATTGACTAATTAGTTTTCGTTTCGTATATTATCACAAGAAGTAGGTGAACGAGTGATAAGTCAATTTAAAAATAATAAGATTCTGATTACAAAATGATAAGCTAAGCAAACTTCTTCAGATCTGCCGAAATTCGAAAGACAAAATGTGGTTATAAACAAAACACTCATTCGAGAACTACGAGAAACTATATGGATACGAATAAAAATACACATAAGTGATATGTCAAGAAATCTCACTTATAGGGAATATATGGACAACGAATTGAAATAGCTGAAATAAACAAAATAAAACAATATTTATGACAAATGCATAAGCTCATCATTCCAGTGACAAAAAAATAATGTTCTCGATACAACACAGAAAATAGAAGACTCGCCAACTTTAAAAAATATTGTGATTTTGGGCTTTGGTTGGGGAAAATAAAACGTCAATTGGTTTAATCTGCCCTTGCGATGGGGCATATCCGATCAATGAGAGGGACAGATTCATCCATTAGGAGATATCGTAGTATTCTTTCATCGAATGCACTATAGAAAGAGCATTGTAAACAAATATATATCTGTAAGGTTTAAACCTCTTAAATAAATCGTATTTCTGACAATAAAAAGTTTTGTTTTCAATATCAATGAAGAGTATGAGAAAGAAGTTCAAAACAAATGTTGCAAGACTTAAGATTAATTGCGAATGACATTAAAAAACATCATCCTGCAGTTTTTGCAGAGGTAGAAAGGCAATCATAAAACACAGAAATTAATTAATTTTATACCTTGCTCCTTATCATTGACCGAGAACGAATGGTAAAGCCCCACCTGTATAAAAATAGTAGCTACATCAATAAATCAGAAGTAAAATAAAATAAATAATAAATAGGGCGTGCGACATCCCAGGTTTAAACTACGACGGAGTTACAACGGAGCAAAGAAATAACGTAAACAACACACAGTTACTGAATACACAGCTGAATAGCATTATTCATATGGTGAACTGCAACATCTGTTGTTTACTTGAAAAGTTATTGAAAACGACAACAAAAAATGTCAATCAAAAAACGAATTTATGAGTAAAATCCTTTCTTCATCGGCGTAGGTAGAAGGGGTTTCTAACATTTATTATATTTACCTTATCTTTCCCAAGAGAAATTAAGTTACATATATGTATATACCTATTCATACTTACGTTAGCTTCGTTTTTTCATTGTGTTGACTACTAATTACAGATTACACAAATTGCGAAGTACGTAATTAATGTAATAGTTCCTGTTTAATCCCGATTCATTGAATCGAGATCTCCCAATTATCTAGACGTAAGTGTGCACTGGATTTCGTTTAGTTTCAATAACATACGCATACATCTGTAGTTATCATTTATTTAGATCTAGAACATTGTTTATGTCGAACGTCGAGAAATACATCGTGAAACAATTGCGAGTTGGATTGAGGGTCATACTGATTGTATGTCCATTGTCAGTGATTTCGATATTTAATGCAAAGTCTGTAAAATATCGTTACAAAATGGCCAAACAGTGCACGTACAACGCCACTTAGCATCGCTAAAACATAGGCAGACATTGGACCCTTTGGAACCTGACAATTTTAACGAAGAACTCTGTGAAGCTTTAATGGCGGCTAGTATCCCATTAAAGAAACTTGGCAATCCCACTTTCAAAACATTTCTTCAAAAATATACTGGTCGAAATGTTCCTGATGAATCCACCTTACGCAAATATCTTGTTTCTAAGTGCTTCACGAAAACAGTGGCATGCATTAGAAGACATCTTTCAAATCAGTACCTATGGATAAGTGCCGACGAAGCTGTCTGCTAGTGTACTACATTCAACTATTCTATATAACAGTGCTTCATTCAGACGACAGGTTCAACGAAAAAATACTTTTGTTAGTGACAGTGTCGTATATATGTTAAAAACACTTTCACAGAATCTGTGAATATATCAGACACACCTATACGGAAATTGATAGACTTGTATCCGCTTTAAAAGAAGTTTTCATCCTCTTTAAAAAAAAGTTTTCAGAAAAGCACCACTAAGAGTAGCTCTTTACAAGGAAAAACGTCCATATTTTTCACTGGCTCCCTCGCCAGTAATAACTAGATGGGGAACATAGTTGGAAGCTACTAGTTTTTATGCAGAAAATTTCGTTACATGTTTAAATGACGATGCTCGAAGTATTTCTGAGTGCAAGAAACTAACACAAATCCCAAATTAAAAAAATCAGTTGGTATTCCTTCAGGAACACTTTGGAAATTTGCCTAAACTAATCACATACTTTGAAAATCGAAATCTCAAATTGAAAGACGGATTAACCACATTAGATGTGGCTAGTAATAATTTCAAAAGTATTCCAATTGACTTCGGATGTGGCCTTCGGCAAAAGTTAGACGTAGTTTTTAATAGAAGTCCAGATTTAATAACATTGCGGCAATTGTGTATGCTAAATACGCCGAAATAAAAGAATATTTCCAGTACGCACCTATAACCAGTTGCGATGTAGAGAGGAGGTTTTCTATCTACAAGTATGTACTTAATTCAAAGAGAACAAGTCTTACAGAAGAGAAAATGAACAAATAATAAGGTATTTTGTATTTTATAGACCACCAGCCACTTCTTATCCAACTGAATAAATAAAATTAAAACCTCTAAATACAACATTTCAATAGTGCGGCCATGGGCGATGAGTCATCAACCGTTCGTGTCCGCGCCCTAATAATAAATCAGAAAAAAATCACAACTTTAATAAATAAAGTTAAAAGTATCTACGTTTCGCCAAGCTGTTTACTCTACAGCATACCGAATACCATGCGATTAATGCCGCACAAAAACATATCCTGTACGGCATAAGGCAACGAATGATGTAATTAGTAGATATTAAAAGCAACAAACATCTTTCATAGAATGTTGTTCTATGGCGTGGAAGGGTTTCAAGATGGAGGTAAAGCGGTGATTTAAAGCTAATGAATTTATAAAATAAACAACCGGAATGCAAGACTCTCCAGTTCCTCATGTTTAGCCAACGGACATAATCAGTTTATGTGTTACATGCTCATATTTTCTCAGACAAAAGACAAAGCGAAGACAGGCATTCTAAACTCTTTGTATTTTTGCCAAATCAGATGAAACTATGCATGATTCGTATAGTGATGAGAAGAACGTAATAGCTTTCAAGCGAAAATGGAACGTGTTTCTGTATGGAAGAAATAATCTTAAGTTGCTGTATGCAATTCTAATTAAATATGAGGTATGAACTTTAAGCCTGAAAGAAGTATCGCACTCCATATCTAAGTACTCAACTCTGTCAACAATCTCAATGCTAAGTTGTTATATAATGTATAAAATAAGTAATATTTATAAGTATTTTAAATGTGAACATTAACTTGATAAAAAAACAAGAATTTCAAAACACAAAATTCAAAGGAGGTATATTATAGTATAATTGGCGTAATATTATTCAAAACATAATAGACTAACTGTGTGTAGTATATCTAGAATGCAATTTTACGATAACGACATAGTAATGGACGATGAGAAAAACAATTGGAAACAAACATTTTTCATGTAGACCGAAGCGAAGCTGAAAACATTGCTAAGAATTAAATTGTCTGTGTTAAAAGAATAAAGCCAAAATAAAGATTGAAAATACCTGAAACTGCTTTATAATAGGAGAATCACTGTGTACATTATGAAATTAGCTGAAAATAGAAATCAAGTATACATTGGAATAAAACCTTATTCAAGAAAGAAAATAACCTCATCGGAAGATCCTGATTCCCCGTTTTGCCAGTTTTATCATCGAATCCAAGCTAACCATCTTGAGAAAAAGAGAAAATTTTGGGTAAGCACTGTTCCGCTCATGTCATTAGATATTGCATTATCTATCTAAATAAAATAATAACTTAATATTTATGAATATAAATATCCCTGGGTCTCTTTATTTTTAAAGACATTTCCCTTCTGATTTTAGTTTTCTTTTCATGATTTTTTTTGAAATCTATAATTGTGGTGATCTTAAGAATTAATGTATTAGCGTAGGTAAATTCGTAGAGATAATAAATAATTTTAATTAAGATAATAATATTTTTTCCAGACAAAGGTACAAGTATTGTCGGTCTACATCATAAATGTACAAATAAATACACACACAGGTATAAGTTTATTGCATACATAGTTTACATTCTTGCGGAACATGCACGGGCACCAGTACATTAAGTAAAGGAGTTGCTAAATTGCACGGTTTTGATTTTTTTCCGAATATCAAATTCGTATTTTGTCCGTTCGTCATTATGTCTTTGGATTGCACAGTTACACATAGGTGCCGGTAATGTAGCGATTGTGAACAAGTTTCGCAAATTGTTGCACAACCCGCCTGTTGAAGATACTGAATAAATAACTAAGACTACGTTCGGCGGAAACTAACCTAATTTTGAAATCGTGAACTACGTACACCCATACATATTCGTATGAAACCGTTAGATGTTTTGAATTTCATTACAAACTTGTCTTAAGTTTACATATTAGTAAAACTGATATTGCTATTTCATTCGATAGAAATTAAGTTGCGGATTCAATAAATTATCCACGTTTATTTCTTTACCATTATTTAGTTCTATTTCAAAATGACTCCAATATTATTTTTACTGAAGTCCTTCCAAGCTAATGTTAAAAGTCTAATAAAATTAAATCACGATATAAATCATCTTCAGCTAAGAAGTCATTCCGAAAGAATAAAATAATTAAGCTTAAATAAAATAATGAAGTGTGGGCACCACACGATTTTATTATATGTATGAGCGTTTCAAATTATACAATAGTTCTTCTAAATTGTTTTAAATAGTTTTACTTCTTAGAAAACCTGTGAGTAAGTGTGTTATCTACTTCAAGTCCAAATTTTAAGAATCTTTGTATACAAAAATTATTCAAAATTCTATTCAAAATACTTCTATTGTCTTAATAAATCTCTATAGAATACATAATTTACTTGCAAAAAATGGCTATTCGATAAGAGTAAAGGTGTTACTTCCGGTCCAAATTTAAAATTTTTTTTTATACAAAAGGTATTGAACATTAACTTTAAAAGACTTTTATACTCGTAATGTACCTGTCTAAAAAGTATGAGAAATATTCCCAAAAAACTGATTCTCGATAAGAGTAAAAGACCTATTTCCAGTAGGAATTTCGAAAAACTTTTTTAATAACATTCTTTTCAAATTTAATTTTTAGTATATATGAATTCTTTACAAATTTGTTTAGACTTACTATTTTAAACAAATATTGCCAAATTTCGATTTTTTCACTGAAGTAAACTGTTACTTCCGGTCTGCCGATTTTACTAAAAATTTAATCAGATCTCAAGAGAGAGATTATACTCGTAAATACAAAGTTTAGATTTGATAGTTATACCGGTTTGATCGCTATCGTGGTCTCATAGGAGAGAGAGTGAGACATTTTTTAAAAACCACTTTTTCAGTTGAAAGTTGAAAATTTTCATCATCACAATATTTCCTTATAAATTTTGATCAAACTAAAGGTTGGCGAGATATAAGAGAAACTTTGAATGTTCTGATTTCTGTTAAAATTTTATTTGGCACAAATTTGATGTCAATGCGAAATTTCGATACACAAATCAATTTAATCTATTGCTCTATCCAGGGGTCTCCAAACTTTCCAGCCTTAGGGCCATACTGATTACTCCAGTAAGTTCCGAGGGCCAAAACCATATTATCATTGTTGCCGGTGGTAAAAAGTGAAATAGTCCACTGATGAAAAAAAGTCCGAAAAAGTACGCAACGTTTAAAAAAGGCTGCAAAACGGCAACACTGCATATTATTAATTTTCCTGTCATTATCTGTAATTTCTAGATTAGTCGTAGAGTACGAGCCATGAGGAGTAACGTGACACGACATCTGGTGGACACAAGCGGAAATAGGTAGTACCTTCTATCGCTAACAGATGGCGCTAATAGCACGTACAGAATAATCTCGTTGGTTCGAGAAAGTTCTGGTGTCTTCCACTCACTTCTAGATGGCAGTAATTGGAATATATAAGAAGGCTAGTGGCGCAACCACAAGTCAGTTCCTATGACACTGTTGTGAAATAAAATAGTGCGTACCTCCTTAAAACGTGTTTGTGCGTGTTTAAGTTTAAGACATCTTTGTAACAGTATTTTGATTTGAATTGTTGCTTTTGTGTGTGATTTAGTAGTATGGAAAAGAAGCGAAAAATTGATAGTGAATGCAGAAAATTCAAAGATCAGTGGAACATTCAGTATTTCGTAATTGAGTCCAGTAAGAAGGCGCTATGTTTGATTTGCAATGAAAGCATAGCCGTTCTCAAAGAATATAACATTAAACGTCATTATGAAACAAAACATTTTCAAAATTACTCAAAATATACAAGAAGTTTGCGGACAGAAAAATTCGAAGCTATGAAGCGCGGATTGAAATCGCAGCAATCTTCATTTACAAAACTCAAAACTGAACAAGAGGCTGCAACGCGTGCCAGCTTTCGTGTGGCTCTTGAAATTGCAAAACGTGGAAAACCATTCACCGATGGAGAAATGATCAAAGAATGCATAATTGCAGTAGCCGAAGAAATGTGCCCTGAAAAGGTAAATTTATTAAAAAGTGTCAGTATGTCAGCAAACACTGTGGCTCGCAGGGTAGAAAACATCGCTGAAAATATATCCTCTCAACTGTTCGACAAAAATGGACATGTTGAGTGGTTTTCTTTGGCCTTGGATGAGTCAACGGATGTGTCAGATACTGCTCAGGTGTTGATTTATATTCGAGGAGTAGATAAAAGCTATGAAGTGCATGAAGAACTTCTTGATATGAATAGTATTCATAGCACAACGACTGGTACAGATATTTTCAAAGGAGTTGAAATTGCCATTAATCAAAAGAACCTTCGATGGAAAAACTTGAAATGTATTACAACTGATGGAGGCAAAAACATGAGTGGGAAAGATAAAGGAGTGGTCGCTCTTGTGTCAAAGGCTGTAGAAAATGACGGTGGTTTAAAACCATTAGTCTTACATTTTATCATTCATCAACAGTCTTTGTGCGGAAAATGTTTGGATATGTCTGAAGTTCTGAAACCAGTCATATCAACTGTTAATTTTATCAGATCTTTTGGGCTGAATCACCGACAATTCCGACAATTTATTGAAGAGATTGGAGAAAATGACTTACCTTATCATACTGCCGTACGTTGGCTTAGTTGTGGGAAAGTCCTTCAGCGCTTTTTTGAAATTCGAGCAGTGATCGAAATTTTTTTGAATGAAAAGCATCGCCCTCTTACTGAATTACAAAACAACGCATGGCTGTGGAAGTTAGCATTCTATGTTGATTTGACAAAACATGTGAACGAACTGAATTTGATATTGCAAGGAGAAAACCAGCATCTTCCTGATTTATACACTAATATCAAATCATTCCGGAAGAAATTGATACTGTTTCAATCACAACTACGAAGTAAATGTTTTTCACATTTTAAAACATGTGAAATATTCAGCCACACTACTGAGACTGAGTTTCCTATCGATTTTGCAATCGAAACTTTGAGTGCTTTGAAAATAAATTTTGATACTCGTTTCTCGGACTTTGATGCCATTGCGAATCAAATTAAGATTTTTCAGAATCCTTTTGATACTGACATTGAAACCCTAGCCCCGGAACTTCAAATGGAAATAATTGATCTACAGTGCAGTGATATAATTAAGAACAAATATCAAAACTCATCTTTGTTGGAATTTTATAAGAGTCTTCCACTGACACAATTTGATAATTTGCATAAATTTGCTAGTGGGCTGTTTTCTGTTTTTGGTGCTACTTATTTGTGTGAGAAGACCTTCTCCAAAATGAAGTACACAAAAAATGTTTACAGATCTAAATTAACTGATGAGCATCTTAAATCTCTTTTAATAATTGGTACAAGTAAAATTAGTCCACAACTACAAACTATTGTCAGTGGAAAATCTCAATTACACAAATCTCATTAGTATTTCATATGTCATTATGCTTGTTATAAGTTATGTTTTTATTTAAAATGTATAAAATGTTAGTTGGATTCATTTCAATAATTTGTTAGTTATTATATACTGAAGTAAAATTTTCTGCATATTATACATGTCTTTACTCATTACAATTCTGTGTTTCTTTATCCAACTTATCACAAAAACAATAACAATAAGCCTACAACAATGTTATGAGTAGTTAGCCCATGACCATATCAATGTAGATGTCATATTAACAATTATTCAACATAAAATTAGAATACTTCAGTAAACTAAATTTAATTTGCTATAAAAAATATGTTCTCTAAAAGGAGTTTTCAAGTATGCTAGCTCTCCGCGGGCCGGACAAAATCTGTCCGCGGGCCGGATGTGGCCCTCGGGCCGTAGTTTGGAGACCCCTGCTCTATACGAACTTGGAGGAATGATGTATTTCATTTTCGAGAGAACTTGAATTTTATATTTACTTGGTGTTCCAATTTCAATTATTAAAACCTACTAAATTAATTTCGCATTTACTTCAAACTTTTTACATGCAAATGAAATCTTAACAGAAATTATAACATTCGACATATTTCATCAACCGTTACGTCTATAAAAATTGAGGAAGAATACAAAAGTGCTTAGAATTCCATTGGGAACAAGTTTCTGGCAAAATATTTTTTTACATCCGATTTCAAAATTTGGACCAGAAATAACGCGTTACTCTTATCAAAAGACACATACTTTGCAAATATATCGCAAATGATGCATTAAGAAAACAAACGTAATTAGCACTTAAGATGGTGCAACTGTTTTATAAAAAAATCGGACAGCACATAGTCGTGTGCTGTCCACACCTCGTTTTTTTAAATTTTAATCTCAATAGAAAAAGTCCTAAAGCTGACTATTCGACGTAAGAATATTAGGAATAAGCCTCTAGAACATTCAGAAATATTTTCTTTATCGGAAAGTCAACGAGTAAACAAATTTTGTTAATGTAATAATTCTGCTAGCATGCAAGGATAGTATGTATATCTAATTAAGTGTATTAAATAGCAGTCAATATTTTCTTCTCCATTCGGAGCAAGTTTTTCTCTTCAAGAAATATATTAGTTTAGGAAATATTCTTGGTACATTTTTAATTTAATTTAATAAGAATATTGTAAATAAAAATCAGATTAATCAAACACAGCAAATACTGATCCAAATGATACGAGGTAGGCGCCATAAATTCTCAGCCTGACAGACTTATACAGGTTCAAACGTGTTCAAACTCTGTCACGTCATGCATGCACATAAGCGAAGTGTACATTATAAGTATGACGGTTCGAACCCTAGTAGTTTTTAATAACCAGCCAACCAACGTGACTAGCGCACGAAAATGTCTGAAGTAACGAAAATAGAGTACCGGGCGGTCATTAGATTTTTAACAAAAGAAGGGCATACACCTTATCACATTAAACAACGTTTAGACGGCGTTCACGGTGATTCATCTCCTTCGTATTCAACTATAAAAAAGTGGGCAAAATGTTTCTGTTTGGGACAAGAATCCCTGGAAAATGCTGATCGTCGAATATAATAATATATTTATTGCATAAGAAAACTTAATATCTAATTAATTCTGGTAATTATCATTAAAATAATTACAAATTCTTAAAGCCGGAATCTTGATAAATCATTCATTCTCGCAATTAAAAATTAAGTACATCAAAAGCGAGAAGAAAATTGAAGAACAGCAACAAATATTTTCTAATAATGTAGTCGCCCTCCTTAAGAGTCCATCGCACCGTATATACAGTTCAACACTATACATTTACATGTAACTGAGCGCCAAAATATCTCGTTATCCAGCGAATCTGAACCAGGTATGTGTATTGTAGTATTTAATCCAGGTCAGTTCATAGAATGTATAAGTGAACAACAAGGACATTTATACACGAGCATGTCAATAGGAAATAATATGCATAAACTAATTATTTTGGCGCTTGTAAAATGTACATTTTCTGCAGGACGGTGGAGCAATACGTAAAGAAATGAGTCTCTTGGACGCAATTCCGAAGGGTAATTTGTAATTGTACAGAAGCCTCTAACGATTGTTAGATACAGCGACAGTGGAGTAGTGAAATAGACACCAAATCTCTTTGTCTGACTGAAGCTATGAACGCGGATTTCATCATAGGAGAACAATGTTAGAGTAAAATTTAGCTTGAATTAACAATGTTAATATTTGTATTTTCCAATTATTACTAGAAATGCAGACATTACTTGCATATTGAGCATTAGTTGGTATAACATTTATTTCTGCGTATAAGAATTGGGAGAGCCTCATTAAAATATATGCCCAAATGCTAGATGTTTGATTCTTGACGAAACTGATTTATACTTACATCATTATTTACCCGGTAGTTAAATATAAATTGCGATAAGTTAGATCTTAACAATACAATATCAATACAGAATTTTATATAAATATAATTTGGAATAACACATAAGGAAATTTAATTATAAAAATATGTTTTTATGATTGCTCTGCTTATACAAAACGGCTAATTTAATCTATAAAAAAATGTATGGAGTTGACGGTTGCCTCTTGGTGAAAGATTATAAATAATTAAAAAATAAAACACTTGTTTGCGTTTCACTAAAACAGAATTTAATCCTCTTACATATGTTTCGACTTCTCAGTCATTATCAAAGAGCGTTGGACTTAAACTAAACTAAAAATTTTACCATTCATCTTATACCGTAGTCGACAAATTTTAATTTCTGGTACGAAAGTAGAAGAGGAACAGAGCACGTCGAAATAAAGTAAACACAAATATAGCGAGGCTGCCAAGTACACCCGGCAAACATTTCCTATGAAATGTGAATATTGGAAATCAGGCATCGCTGCATTTACAATGCATGGGATAGATAGCTAGTATAGAAGTATAAACAGAAATTAAAAATTGTCGACTACGGTATATGTGTGGGCTAATGATTTTATTACAGTATATACAGGGTGAGTCATCTAAGCGGGTAAGGCCGATTATGCCTTTATGAGTAAAGATATTTCGAAGCGGTTTTTTGCTTGTGATAGCTGCTCATTAGGAGCACATTTTTAAAATATTTTGTATTATTCAGAGTGTTCCATAACTTGGTGGCTAACCATAGTTATAGTTCTTTAAATGTAACACCCTATATATTATTGCATTTTTGAATTCCCCGTATAATTTTTAGTCAAAAAGTTATAAGATAGTGTAAGCCTAAAGTGTAAAGTTTTTGACATATTCCCATTTTTCTGAAAAATTCAATGTTTGTATAAAATTATATTTCTCGAAAACGACGTATTAGATGGACAAAAGTGTTTGCAGTTTTGTTTACAATAAGAGGTCCTAATAGAAGCATATTTTATTCTTTTAGAGTTACTAACTGCATGTGCAGGAAACTGGATTAAAATTAGATGACACGTTTTTGTACAAAATTCATTTTTTTAATGGAACACCCTGTATATCAGTTCATTTTTGAATTGTTTATTAAATTTCGTGTCAGAAACATGTAAGACGTTAATACAGTAAAAGTGACTATTACAGAGTTATTGTCGTTTTTTGATATGCTTTTGTTGGTTTTTGCAAAAAAGTCAATTTTTTCAAATGGAACATCCTGTATATTATTTCATATTTGAATTTCTTATTAAGTTTCACATCAAAAACATGTAAGACGTTAATACTTTAAAAGTGACTATTACTGAGCTATTGTCTCTTTTTGATACAATTTTGTCAGTACTATACTATATTAATTAAAACCTCAAAACTGACAAAATTATATCAAGAAGAGACAATAGCTCAGTAATAGTCACTTTTATAGTATTAACGTCTTACATGTTTTTGATGTGAAATTTAATAAGAAACTCAAAAATGAAATAATATATAGGGTGTTCCATTTGAAAAAATTGACTTTCTTGCAAAAACTAACAAAAGCATATCAAAAAACGACAATAACTCTGTAATAGTCACTTTTAAAGTATTAACGTTTTACATGTTTCTGACATGAAATTTAATAAACAATTCAAAAATGAACTGATATACAGGCTGTTCCATTTAAAAAATTGACTTTTATACAAAAACGTGTCATCTAATTATAATCCAGTTTCCTGCACATGCAGTTAGTAACTCTAACAAAATAAAACATGCTTCTATTAGGACCTCTTATTGTAAACAATACTGCAAAAAATTTTGTCCACCTAATACGTCGTTTTCGAGAAATATAATTTTATACAAACATTGAATTTTTCAGAAAAATGGGAATATGTCAAAAACTTTACACTTTAGGTATATACTATCTTATAACTTTCTAACTAAGAATTATACGGGGAATTCGAAAATGTAATAATATATAGGGTGTTTCATTTAAAAAACTATAACTATGGTTAGTCACCAAGTTATGGAACACTCTGTATAATACAAAATATTTTTAAAATGTGCCCCTAATGAACAGCTATCACATGAAAAAGCCGCTTCGAAATATCTTTACTCATAAAGGCATAATCGGCCTTACCCGCTTAGATGACTCACCCTGTATATAATGGGGTTGTTTACAAAGTCTAATTGTGTATTTTTGGCGTTTCTATTGGTTGTTATAGCTTTCTTTATTTCAATAATTTCTAGCATGTCTTTGTTATTAACTAATAATTTACCTAAATTAACTTTGTTGGTTTGTATGATATTCAAACCTAGCTTATTTAGTTCTTTAGAAACTCCTCTGCTAACCCTGGTATGTAGTTCATCGCATGATACTGTTTATTATTAGATGTTGAAGGTTGTGTGTTGTAAAAATTTTATCACAAAATTATGTGTTGCTTCTTTTTGATCGTTTTGTCTATGTTTTGTGTGTCATAACCATTGTTTTCAGCTATTGTCTTTATTGTATCCAAATCTTTTTTGTAATTTTCATTATTTAACGGGCAGTTAGTAGTCTGTGTATTAAACTATGGAAGACCGACATTATTATGCTCCATGAGTGACTTGAATTGGAGGGAATTATAGTGTCTGTAGCTATTGTTTTTCTAAAAACGTCAAAATCTAATCGTGGCTCTGTGTTCTAGTAGAAATTTATCTAATTGCCTGTACGTACCTGACCAAATACATAGGATGTCATCTACATAAAAGAAATGCTATTTATTAATGGATTGTTATTTTTGGAATGAATGTGTTTTTCTTCAACGTCTGATTTGTTACAGAATTTGAAGTAGTTTTGATTGAAACAAGTGTTGATTGATTTAAGTAAATTTTTAGTTTAGTTTAAGTCCAACTTTTTGATAATATCTGAGAACTCGAAACATATGTAAGAGGATTAAATTCTGTTTTAGTGAAACGTAAACAAGTGTTTTATTTTTTAATTATAAAAAAATCTTGTTTACGTAAACTAACACAAATGAATCAGTAAAATTTAGGACGAATTTACATACACGTGTAGGTACTTTTTCAAACTATAACGAAATAGTGCGAATATGAGGAAACTTCTCAATTTATGTAACGAAATCCATGTATATACTGTAAAACAAAAATATTTATGGGTGGGAAGGCGACCTTATATAGAAAACAAACCTAAGTATAATACTTATTACTCTCACTACCACTCCTTCACTAATGGCTCTGATCAATTCTCGCAAAGCACAAGCTTATTTCGGTGTAGGTGTGCAAGCAGTTGGATACCATTTGATTTCCAGTGAGTAAATCTTGTGCGATCTCCATAAATAATCGAATTAAATGAATTTTCTCTCTAAAATTCCTCGTTCAATTTCTAAATAATGATTCACAGAAACAACATCATATTAAATACGCGTATGGTATATTTAGTTTTAAAGCTCTCTTGCGATGGCGTTAAAATATACATGCACCTATCATTAAATCGAAATTTAAGACAAAAGGTTATACGAGTGGCTTTCACAAATGTTTAGTGCTAATGTACCGCTTTTGCTTCCCAGAAATACCATGAGCTACTACTGTGCTTCGAAGGGTACGTATAACCATTGATTCCGGCTACTACTATACAAGGTGTTTCTTAATGACATGCTAATATTTAACTTCATATGAAAATATGTCCTAAATGTTTTAACTTTTGATCTGTAGGGTGCTAAAGTTTAAATAAAAATTCAATCATGTGCATCTCGCTAGACCACTATTTATATAACTTTGAACAACAATTTATTTAAGAGAATAACGTAATCTACATACATTTTTAAATGGTAACAGCAAATTATCCTGAACGTACAAAGAAATAAATTAAATCAGGTATTGGAAATGTCTACCCCATGCTAATATGCATGCCTCTGCTGTTTTTCTCATGGACTCAATTACTCTTTGGAAAATGCCGGGAGTGTTTCTAATTGTTTCGCAAGAAACTATGATGCGATTTCTCAACTGCTCTTCAGTGTGGATTGGTGTGATGTAAACCAATGTTTTCAGATGACCCCACTAAACTATTAAGATCCGGGGACCTAGGTGGCAATGTCTGTGGTCCGCCGCGACCAATCCAGCGATTATTGTAATCTTGGTTTAAATATTCGCCCGCCAGAACACTGAAATGCTCTGGCGCCCCGTCGTGCATAAACCACAGTCGATTTCTTACTAAAATGGGAACATCCTCCATTAAAGATGGCAGTTCTTCCTCGAGAAACTGTCGGTAATTATGCCCATTCAACCTATCATGAAGGAAGTATGGTCCAATTAAATAATCACCGCATATTCCAGCTCACACGTTAACGGAAAACTGCCCCTGGTGACGGGATTCCAAGATTGCATGTGAGTTTTCTTCAGCAATAATGATTGTTGTGGATGTTTTGGATGGCGTTTATGGAGAAATTGCCCTCATCGGTGAATAAAATTCCAGTGTGAAATAATGGATTTTCAATCAATTTTTGAAGACACGATTGGCAAAAGTTTATCCGCAATGGAAAGTCGCGAGGTAGTATAGCCTCAACCCGTTGGATATGGTAGGGATATAATAAAAAATCATGGAGAATTTTCCAAACAGGAATATGTGAGATATTCAAATTGTTCTCATGTAATAACCCACTAATTGGCTAGACCCCGTACATTAAGTACATTTATTTTAATTTAACAAAATAACATTAACGCAATACTCAAGACAAAGGTTATTGCCGAGCATATACATATGCACGCGTAAGCATTTCTTCCAATGCCCATATATGGGAATACACGATGTCGATGCACCGGCGACGTAAATAGTTTAAGTAGGTTAATATAGAAATAAGTTATAAATAGGAGTGTAGTTAGTTTTAAGAGGATTCGCGATCATTATTCACTGACGTTCCGAGATAATGTATTTACTCCGATCCGAACATAAACGAATGTACAATATAGTTATTTAGTTAGTTAACGTGGTGATGTGTTTTAATTGAAATCCTCCTAACAAATTCCCAGTCTCGATCCGATTCAAGTGAGCCAATCGAGATGACGATCAAGTAGAGGTAAGCCTTAGGACCAGGCTTATCACACCCAATTTTTTGTGTACTTAAACCTGAATTTTCCTCAAATTCAAAACCGATGCCTCAGTTCTTACTGTACGTTGTACTCCTTTTAGATGATTGTCTAGTTCAAAACTTCCCATTTCGCACAATGAATGCTTGAAAATGTTCGTGCATCCGAAATATTTCTATTTGGAAAGCGGTCTTCATACAACCGCCTGGCTTCTAGTGCATTACCATTAGCTAGCCCGTACACATAATGCATGTCTGCATACTCAGAATTTGTAAATTCAACCATGTTTTTTTAATAATAGTTAATGTTTAACGACTTAAATACGTGACAAGTATACTAGGTAGATAAATGTCAAAACTGTTTATGATTACAAAATAAAATCTGCTTCTTACCTAGTAGATCGTTTTTAATCCTTGTTAATACCTAATTTCATAACATCGTGCAAACAAAAAAAAACAAGAGACCACATTTGCTCAGAAACGAATGGGAATTAAAAAAAAAAGTACTTTAAGAAAAAACAATGGCGTAACATCTGTTCCTTCAAAAAATTTAAGAAAAACCCGTACAGGCACCACAGATAAAAATTATAAAATAATAATATATAATAGTAAATAATAATAATAAAAACTATTTATTCAGTAATACATACAGTGTTGAAAATATCAAAATTACAACCACGCAAATAACACAATAAAAAAGATTCACAATCATAGGCGTCAAAGTCTATAATTAAAATACTCATCTATGCTATAGAAAGCTTCTTTGACGAGTATCTCAAACAATAGAGTTCTTTGCCTTGTAAATGGTTATACACTCTTATTATTTGGGTGATACAACTCTTTTCCGCAATATTTGTTGTTGTTTGTAGAGGCACCAAATGTGAACAGACTATACCTCTGATCTCGTAATGATGTTGTTTCTTGCTCTGTGAGAATCTCATAGTTCTTCTCCACAAACTTCACACACTCAAGAACATATAAGCCTGTCAACATCATTATTTTTTGTCCCTTAAAAATTTCTTTGCAGGAATAAGTCTTTCTCACACAAAAGACACTACGCAGGCACGACGTCTGGAGGATAAACACCCTGGATGCATGAACCGTTGTTCCCCACAACATGGTGCCATAACCAAGTCTTGATTGCACATAAGCATAATATGCAGATAGACTTGCCGACTGAATCACATATCCTGTTATGATACGTAATGCATAACTAAATGACGATATCTTTGCCACCAAGTGGTCAATATGTTTCTTCCAGTCGAATTGTGGATTCATTCACAATCCCAGGAACTTCAATGCCATGTTTCCATATTTAGCAGTTCATGTTAAAAATAATTTTTATTAGGTCCGTTTTGAAATAGCCAAAGTTCAACACATTGGTTTTTTCAATATTCAGCTTTAACCTGTTTCTGTCAAACTATGAACCACAGTCCTCAACAGTATACAGTATTTCATTGTATGCTACATCTTTTTTAGTTCTTACAATTACCGAAGTTTCATCAACGTACAGTATCGTTTTATGTTTAGTCTTGCAAGGGAGATCATTCACATATATTAAAAATAATAAAGGACCCAGAACGGAACCCTGGGGTACTCCCCTTAAAGGAGTCTTAACAGTAAGTTTTATATTACACACTTTGGCTGAGGTGTATTTCAAACACGTGTCTATACAGTAGCCTCCTACACCTAGTAGTAAGTTTTCAAGATTAATATTCAGTAATATACTATATTCAATTAAAACACTCCTTTGTTTGAAAAATCTTCAGAATATTTATTCGACAAAATTTTTAATATTTTACCCAACAATAAACGAAATATTAACTATTATAAAAAGTTTAAGATAGTACTTTAAAAATTTTGTTTAGTGAGGTTTTCATTTGTTTCGAAATTACCTCGACTGTTCTTCGCTAATGTTGTTCACCAGCATTTTTAAACGCTTACACATTCTGATATATGTCTTGTTAAATGTATATATTTGTTTCTAATATTATTTCTGTTAATTGCATTATTACTTACATTTAATAATATTTGAAGAAGTAGCTACATTTTCAGATTTTATTAAACACCTGAAGAAAAATGAGCGTTCGGTATTTATCGAAACCGTTTCCATAATTTTAATTAAGACGTATCACAGACAACTAAAATTGATGATTAAAAATGTAATGTGTAATATATCTTATATAATTAATTAAGCACATTAAAATCGTCAAGGTTAATTATCAAAGAGGCAAATAAAATACGATCGTTAGATTTAGTATAATTAAAAGCGTTATAAAAACAAAATAAACAACCAAGTGGTCACATCAATCACACATATTTTTTCTTATACTTGTAAATTGTTTACGTTTTCTTGGTGAAATTTTTAAATAACGTCGTGATAAAGATATGTGTTTGAAACTATTTTTCGTTTTCGTATATTATGAACTTATTTTTTCTATATTTACGTAAATGTGTTTATTTGTTGCATGCACAAAAATCGCATTGATCGTTGCATAGCTAGATAATTTAGTTGTTATTTTTGTGTATTTGTTTATAAGAATTGCGTGATATTTTTAGTTGATTAATTAAGAAATGTGCATAAAAGAAAACGCCTATCTTAAATAATTAATGTGGGCAATTATCAATTTACGAGCATTGGCAAGAAAGGAAACAAATATAATTATACACTCATTTTATGTTAATGAGTCTTGGCTGTACAAAGTACGATTGGTACCTTAAAGTTTGACCTGACCACGCCTAGCAGAAATCTAATACATTTTAGAACTAGTTTCTTTAGATGGTCCGTGAGGAGTGGGGGATATTCGGCCATTATTTTAAATTATTTTAAATGACTCACTCTTGTAACGACATTGTAATCTGTCAAATTTATTATCCAATCTGTGTTATATGTCATCTGAATGGTTAGTAAAGATGTTGGTTTTTTGTTGTGTTCTTTGTTTTAGGATTTCTATCTTGTTTTGTTGTTTCATTTTAGTACTATTATAAATTTTTTGGTGTTTACTCGTAATCCAATTTACAAATTCTCTATTTATTGTGGGACATGTAAAGTTTTGAAGGTTTGTAGGTATATTGTTTGTCAATTTATAAATGCAATTTGTTTATTTCTTTTACAGTGTCTGTAATTAAATAATTTAAAGTTACTTACTTTATTTTTGAACATGCCTGTGAGTTTCCTATCTTTAAAAAGTATGTGTGCTATATTGAAGTTTAGAAATTTAGGTGTAAGTTTGTTTGTTTTACATACACTAAAAATGTTCTTCTGTTTTTCATTCTTGCCATTTTGTTCCCTACTTTAGTAATTTTCTTGATTTCTCAATATGTTTGTTGTCCTAAATTCTTCTTAATTTTAAAAAAATTCCAATTATCATGTTTTGTTTCCATATTTTCGCCCATATATACCGGGTGTCTGTTGAACCTCGGTCACCGGCCATATCTCGGTAACCGCTTCTCGTACAACCTCGCGGAAAAAATCTTGATATTAAAATGGATGACGGGAATTACAACAAAAATATTTCCCAAAATGATCGCAAGGGGGCGCAATTCTCAAGATGAATTAAAAATTCGATAATTTTTCATTAAATTCTAGATTAAGATAGATTAAAATTTTTACTAGTAACATTTTTAGACATTTTTATACAATTTTCATTTAAAACTTTTTGATCTAAGTCCCATACGAAGGGGAGGGTGGAGGGGGGTATGCCTGCTTACAAAAGTAGGTATAATTTGGGTTTGCCCCAGCGGATTTTAATATTTTTGAGCTCATTAGATAGAGAATTTTACAAGGAATTGAAGGATATGTTGTACGAAATTACGTGGTTGTCAAAAAAAGTAACAGGAGGCGCTGTTCTCAATTTATGTATATTACTTGTTTTTCTATGAAATTTTAAATGGAACGGAATATTTTTAATATCGTGATATTGAAGCACATAAAAAACCGAAGAGAGTGATGAAAACCGGAGTTGCTACCTCTTTTCTTGAGGAAGATATAGTCATACGAAGATAATCCAGAAAAATAAAAAAATTTAAATATAAATTTAGAGTCTCTACACAGTGTATAGTACGTTTTCATTTGAATTTTCATCATACTCTTCCATAAATGTATTAATTTCAATCTTCTCACCGATTTTTTAATTCATTGCATAAGTTACGTTAGATTCTCCTTTTAAATGTTTTCAAATTCTCTAGCTATTTTTAAATTTCATGTCTTGTCTTTTTATACATTGAAATAAAATAATGACAATAATAATAAAAATAATACATCTTTATTAACAGTTATATATCTAATTATGGGTAAACAGCAAAAATAATTTCCATAACTCATGAACTAAATAGACAATAACGAGAAAAAAAACAATATAATATTATGCATTAGTTATAAACAAATCATTTACTTTGTAGTAACGAAATGATACAAAAATTGATATCTAATTCGCCTATAATATGAAAGTAAGTAAAGGAACCTTTTATTATACCTAAACATAAAAAAAAAATATATTGACCAAGTAATGTAAACGAAAAAAAAATATATTTAAATCAGAAAGTTCAAAAAATAAAACAAAAAAGACTTCAACTTATAAGTTATAACAAATGTTCAAAGTGTTACCGTTATTTTTAATACACATGTTTACTTGTCGATTAGTAGAGAGAACAGTTACTTCAATTTCGGAGGCAGCAATTGTTGTAATCAGATTTTTGTGATAAACTATGTCTTTTATTCTGCCCCATAAATAAAAATCAAGACTATCTCGCAAGGCCAATAAAAACTCAATAATGTCCTCTTTCCGGATAATTTAGGGAATATTGCCGCCAAGCAAGAATACATTTTCAAAGCACTGAAAATACATTTTGATCATGTCATAATCTTCAACGTTATAATATGATATTTTACAAACTTAATAATTATGTACAGGTGTCCAAAAGGGCTAATTTGCTAAATACGTACAAAAAGTTTAACTACAAGTGACACTAATATTTGTACATTTTGATTTTCATGGCCCACCTTGTAATTTAGTATCACGGTGCATGCGATGTTGTATGATGAAAATTTAAAAAAAAGCAAACTATACTGTTCAGTATTATTATTATTTTATTTCAATGTTGGAAAGGACAAGAAATGATATTTAAAAAATAATGGCTAGAGAATTTGAAAACATTTAATTGGAGAATCTAAAGTAACATACGCAATGAATTAAAAAATCGATAAAAAATCGAAATGAATACATTTATGGAAGAGTATGATGAAAATTCAAGTGAAAACGGACTATACACTGTCTAGAGACTCTCTTAAAATAAAAATAAAAATATTACTTCCAATAAATAAATAAATTTATTTTTAAAATTTTTTATTTTTCTGGATTGTTTTCGTACGACTATATCTTATATATCGATAAAAAATCGAAATGAATACATTTATGGAAGAGTATGATGAAAATTCAAGTGAAAACGGACTATACACTGTCTAGAGACTCTCTTAAAATAAAAATAAAAATATTACTTCCAATAAATAAATAAATTTATATTTAAAATTTTTTATTTTTCTGGATTGTTTTCGTACGACTATATCTTTGTCAAGAAAAGAGGTAGCAACTTCCGGTTTTCATCACTATTTTCAGGGAATTATGAAAACCGAAAGTTGCTACCTTTTTTTACGAAGATTTAGTCATTCGAAAACAATCCAGAAAAAAAATAATAATAATAAATATTAATTTATTTATTTATTACGAGAAATAATTTAATTTTTATTTTAAGAGGGTGACTAGACAGTGTAAAATTTGCTTTCGTTTGAATTTCCATCATACTCTTCCATAATTGTATTCATTTCAATCTCTCCACCGATTTTTTAATTAATTGCATATATTAGGTTGAATTCCCATTTTAAATGTTTTCAAATAATCTCTAGCTATTTTTTAAATTTCATTTCTTGTCTTTTCTAATATTGAAATAAATTAATAATAATATTAAACAGTATATTGTTTGCCTTTATATAAATTTCCATCGTACAATATCGCATGCACCGTGATATTGAATTACATTATTATGAGATTTTCTAGGCGGGCCATGAAAATTGAAATGTCAAAATATCAGTGACACTTGTAGTTAAACTTGTTGTACGTAATTAGCAAATTAAGCCTTTTTGGACACCTGCAAATACTTGTCAAGTTTGTATAATGTCATATTGTAACGTTGAAGTTCAGAATGGATTTGCAATGCTTTGAAAATGCAGTTCTTGCTTCCCGGCATTATTCCCTAAATTATTCCGAAAGAAGACTATTCCGTAGAGTTTTTTATGCAGCAGAATAAAAGACAGAGTTTATCACAAAAAGCCAACTACACGTGAAAGTATGATTCAGAGAATTACAAATGCGATTAATACAATTTTTGCCTCCGAAATTGAAGTAGCCGTGCTTTCTACTAATTGGCGAGTAAACATGTGTATTAAAAATAATGGTGGACACTTTGAACATTTGTTAAGATGAAGTTTCTCGTTATTGTATACTTAGTTCATGAGTTATGGAAACTACTTTTGCTGTTGTCCTATAGTTAGATGTATATCTGTTGGGCAATACAGATATATTGTTCTAATTATTATTATTTTATTTCAATGCTAGAAAAGACAAGAAATGAAATTTAAAAAATAGTATCTAGAGAATTTGAATACATTTATGATGAAAATTCAAATGAAAGCAAACTATACACTGTCTAGTTACCCTCTTAAAATAAAAGTAAAATTATTACTCACAATAAATAAATTAATTTGTATTTAAAAATGTTATTTTCCTGAATTGTCTTCCTATAGCTATATATTCCTCAAGAAAAAAGTTAGCAACGTCCGGTTTTCATCATTCTCAGTTTTTTATGTGCTGCAATATTAGGATATTAAAAATTCATCGTTCCATTTAAAATTAAAAAAGCTGATTACTTTGCAACGATTAGTGAAATTAGCTTATCAATAAGTTATAATTATTTACTCGTACATTTCGTCAATAAAACAAACTGAAGAGTATGGGAGTGTATGTCATCTCTATGCAATTACCCAATACCTGTATTGATTTGGTTGCAATTCCAAACGTTTCAAAGCAACCAGGTATGGGTACGATGTATGTGTCTCACACACGTATACAGAACTCTGTAAGATTATTATTCGTGCGGCATGACTGTTACAAGCAGAAAATGTTCGTTAAATTTAGAATGTATTGTGTTTGAAACATAAGTTATTCGTTTTTTTGTAACCTTTCCCGTTTAGCATTCGAACTAGACATCATTCATCTTCTTGCATTAGCGTGGTGTATGTGTGTATGTACGTCTCTCCTTGATTTCTCTTCTGGTCGATTCCTCTCTCTTTCGACTTTGAATACCTCCGCGATGCATTCAGTTTGTTTCGTAATTTATGGAAGAGACCTCCATTCTGTCAGCCTCTCTGAGCTAATGATTTCCACTCTGAACTTTTTATAGTCTTCCTTCTTTAAAATATCTGTACACACGCAAATAGGGAAGCATTTGCGTTTTTAAATTTAATGTCCCATTTTATTAATATGTGCTATATTTGATTAGGAATTACATTAAATAGATTCAGAAAATGTGTAAGTATTATTATAATAGTAACTGCAGGACAATCTCAAAAATAGTTAATACGAAAATGTATAGGTACCTATAGAGAAGACGCGTTATATTCAATTGTACTAAAAAAGTTACTTTGTCAAATTATATTTGAGGGCTTTTATTTCATTAGTTTAGATAGAAAATGTGTAAATTGATCATAATATACACATTCATGGCAAATAAACACATAATTTCCGTTTCAATATTAAATTTCTCCAGATATTTTTAATAGACTAATAGTTCAATTCGGTGTTGACAGATAAATCATGTTTGTCAAAAGGCGTGTGTTATGTATATTTTCCTGTCAAATTTTCGTGTTTATTTTTGCTTTGATTAGGTTTTGAAAGACGGAATTTGAGAAAGACTGAAGTATTAGAGCATTTCAGTTACTAAATACATTAAGTTATAGTTACTGTAATGTGAATATTTCTTTTTTTTTTGGTTATATCAAATGTCACTGACAGAAATAAATATAGATCCGGCAACACATACAAGACGACTCGTCATGGATGTAATAGGACATGTAATTGAATGTAACGCGTTTCCTCTATATACTGGTATGCTCGCTTGAGTTGTCAATGACGTCATTGCGAAGCAAGTCATATTTGACAGTTCTTATATCGGTTGCATTTTGACACAGTTTTAAGTTATTTTTTCTATTCCTTTAAAATAACATTTTATTTAATACGCCTGGTTGTGCTGTATACGGTTGTGGTAAAAACAATCGAAAAGTAGAGACAGTTTGATTAAATATTACAGGTTTCCCAAGGAAGAGACGGTACGAAATGTGTGGTTAATTGAGCGTAAAAGGCAGGATTTAATAGATTTGAAGAATGTTATTTTCAGAAATTAATAATATAGGCAATTATTGAAGTACTCAAGCAAAGTGATATTTTTGAATGCAATTTTAACTACTATTTTTGAATCACATTTTCAATAAACAATGCAAAACAGTTTATTATGTGAGTTCATTTTTATACTGTGCTATCGAGAGGCTAGAGTTATGCATTAATGATTTGTGTAAATATAAACTGAAATTTGTAATTGAGGTATTGATAAACCTTTCATTTAGTGAATAAAATCATTGCCAAAATGTAAATAAACATATTTATTTAACATATATTTTGAAGCTTATAATATTTTCTTTTGCACAAATATAAATCCTATTTAGGTAGTCGCATAGATCTGAAGTATTCGATATTGGTAATGTACAGCTACATAATATTTAATAGAAGGGTCTTGAGCAATTGATGAGAAGATAAACCAACATTTGTATGAAGCAAATAATTATATTTCCTACCTTTTACAAACATTTATCCATAATCTTCATGATATCTTTCTTAAGCAACATATAATTAAAAACATTATTGAAAACATACTTGTAAAATATGTATATTAAACATAACTCCAGCCAGGTTGTAGGATGGAGTTATGTTTAATATACATATTTTACAAGTATGTTTTCAATAATTATAAATTACCCACTGTAACAGAAGATCATAAAACTGATTCCACTGACTTCAAGCCATAAATAAATTAATCTTTTTCGTATTGTTGTTCATTTCTCGATGCTCCATTTAAAATGTGTGTTTTATTCGAAAATGTTGCTGAAGATAATTGTAATTCCACGTAAAGACAAGACATAATCTAAAAATATACTTTCCATACGATTCAACCTGTATGTTTCCATCTATTACATTTATCAAAATAACTATTACTTAATTGCATAATACCTTTTTAATAGGTTAGAAATAAAATCTGTAGCTATTGTTTACTTTACGGCAAGCCAAAAGCTTATCGCAACTCAATTGCACCCCACTCCCACATTTCTCTAACACAACAAAGGTGACTGTCATGTGTAGCATTATTTGATTGTAAAAGCATTGCCATTTCAATGACAAAATAATGTTGGAATTGATTTTCATTATTTTTGCCATTGAACATTTATTGCATACATATTTTAATCGAGAACGCAGCGTACTAGTTGTTGAGCAACAGAATGAAAAAAAAAGCCGTCTTGCTTTTTTTAAAATTAGATTAGATTAATTGAGTAAGTGAATTAGTAATTATAGACCTTAAAACAGTATCCTGGGAATATTTATAATAATAAACATGCGCATTATTGCACTAGTTGGACGACAGTATTACCACATAATTAATAGGTATTTGTAGAAACAATTGTTGCCATTAAATTGAAAGCATGATTTACTGTGTGTCAAAAAGTCTGGAAACACCCAAATAAAATCGAAACGGATGAGTTTTGAGAAAAATGCAAAAACAGGTCAATTAGTATTTTCAAAAAAGTACTGGCTGATGGTATATGTTTGGAATTTTTGATGACCTTGAAAAAGTTATGATGTCATAAAACAAAATTTAAATGGCAACGTCGCATTTTTAATTTTATTTTTGATAGATCTTTTAATTGTCTAAACGACAGTTAAAAAAATTTTCATTCTACTTAAGAAACATTTTGAAAAAAAAATCATAGAAAACAAAGAAAATTTTAATCGTTCAAAATGTTGTCCTTGAGCATCTTGGCAATACCCTAAACGATAATAAAATTCATTTTGAACGTTTTATATCATTTCAGGAGTGATCCTTCGTACTTCAATCTCAATCCGTTGACGCAAGTCTTCCAAATTTTCAGGTTTAGTTGCGTATACCTTATTTTTTAGGTAACCCCACAAAAAATAATCAATAGGCGTTAGATCTGACGACCTAGCCGGCCACTCGATAGCCCCCCTCCTGTCAATCTATCTGTTTGGGAAGGTATTCTCGAGATAATGCCGAACATTTCCCGCATAGTGGGGTGGAGCCCCATCTTGTTGAAACCAAATTCTTTGGCTGGGCAAATTAGGATCTTCATGGTTCGGAAATATTTCTGCTAATGACGGAATTAAATAATTTTGTAAAAAATCCAAATACATTTCCGCCGTCAGGTTACCGTTGAAGAAAAAAGGCCCTATGATTCTGTTACCAATTAAACCAGCCCATACATTTAATTTCTGAGGATACTGAGTTCGTACCTCTCTCATCCAGCGTGGATTTTGGCGTGCCCAGTACCTGCAGTTTTGTCTATTAACAGTCCCATGTAATGTGAACGTATCTTCATCTGAGAATAAGATATTTCTGATAAAAAACGGATCATTATCACACATAGGCATCAGTTGTTCGCAAAACTGTACACGCCTGTCGAAGTCGTCTTCAGACAGCTCATGAACCAAACAGATTTTGTAGGGATGATACTTAGTTTTCCGGAAAATATTACCAATTGTACTCTTCGACACGTTAAACTCCCGAGCAAGCTGCCGTGTACTGGAATTTGGAGTTTCCTCTACTGACAATAATACGTCGAGTTGCGTATCTTTTGCGATCTTTGGACGACCACTTCTAGGGCGATCTTGAACATGGCCTTCTTCTTGAAACTTTTTGTGAATCTTACTCACTGCAGCAGAAATACTAATTGGGGCACGCTCCGTATGTTCTGTATTAAATAAGTCGCAAACTTCTCTAACTGAACGAGCCCTATCCCCAAAACCATTTTTAAACAGATTTTTTTAACTTACGCACAATTCGTATTTGACAGAATGTCACAAATAAAACAAAATGTGTTTGAAAAATAATCGACTTTTAAGCCAACTATGTTTTTTTTTTAAAGACAAACTTTTCCATTTTTGAAGAAGTAATTAAATTTTCCTCGGTCATTTCCTTAAGTAAAATAAAAAAAAAATTACAGTCATTTAGACAATTAAAAGATCTATCAAAAATAAAATTAAAAATGCGACGTTGCCATTTAAATTTTTTTTGATGACATCATAACTTTTTCAAGGTCATCAAAAATTCCAAACAGATACCATCAGCCAGTAGTTTTGAAAATACTAATTGACCTGTTTTTGCATTTTTCTCAAAAATCATCCGTTTCGATTTTATTTGGGTGTTTCAAAACTTTTTGGACACACAGTATGTTTATATTTCGGGATAATAGAATTAATTAAGGAAATTTGAAGTCTCGGAAAAAACTAATCTCGCATTTTCTTAGAATTTTTACAATTTATGTATTTATGAGGTAAATGCTATTTAACAGTTGTATATTAAAAAGCAGCTCTGTAGCTTTTGTTTTAACGATGTCCAAAAAATGCGATCTACGGTTGTTAGCTACGGTTGTTAGCTACGGTTGTTAGCTCAGTTGCAGTTTTATCAAAAATAATCGAAAAATTGATTAATATTCAGTCACTATAACTCGTTGTTGACTTTTTGAGTACACTTCGTCCAACGTTTCTCTAAGTTTTTGATCTCTTCCAAATAGTGATGATATCATCGTTGGAACTAAATATCATATCGGGTCATTTCCTCAGGTGTAGAAACTGAATAAGTTCCTTAATATTTGCCGTTTATTCTTAAAAATTAAAACTTAAAGAATGAGAAGAGCTTACCAAAACTCAGTAATGCAAGGCGGGAGTTTCTCCTGTCGAGATGGCATTATTCCGTAGTTAAATGTTTCACTTCATTTATTTTGTATATAGGAGATAAGAGCCAGAAGTTTCCGGCCTGGCTATATTTTGGAAGAGATAGAAATAAAACAAAATAATTATTTCTCAATATAATCTCCGGCTCTTAAAATTAACATTTTAGTACAATCAGAAAACAGTTTTATCTATAATATGGTTTAAAACCGCTCCTTGCACTACTTCATAACTCGCAAATTTTCTTCCTCGAGGGTGTTTCTTCAGATTTAAGAACAAATTATAATTGCTGGGAGCGAGGTCTGGACAGTAACGAGGGCCACCACAGTCCTGCAAAGCGGCCTGCGCAATTGTAGCCTTATGGACAGGAGCATTGTCGTGCAGAAGGCGAGCAGTTCGGCGCAACAATGCTCGCTCCTTTTCTTTGATTACGTCCCGCAATATATGCAACAAAGTAGAGTAGCATTGTGCATTAACAACTGTATTCTTTTCTTCGAAAGCAATAAGCAGGATTTCTTTTGAATCCCAAAAAAATATTGCCATAATCATCTTTCTTCATTGAGCCACATTGGATTGGAAAAATTGTTCCTAGTTGTCGCAACAGAGGTTTAAAAACAGCTCACAACATGCCACGCGTTGCTGTTTCTGAATTGCTGATAATAGTCGTGACACCCACCTCGCACTGCCCTTATTCATATTAAGGTGTTCATGAAGGATTCATCGTATGGTTATACCTAGAGAATACAGTCCCGGGATCCCGAATCCCGACCGTTTTTTGAATCCCGAGCGAGAACACATACCAGAGTTAACAAAAGATGAAAACATTAATGAGCTGATAAAGAAAATCCGCAAAGTTGTAGTGTATTTCAAAAGATCACCGTTGAAAAACGAAACAGTACTTGAAAAATATGTGAAGATTGAACATGAAAAAGAGCTGTCACTTCTTTTGGACTGTAAAACCAGATGGAATAGTCTTTTAACCATGCTGGAAAGATTTTCTCTTCTAAAAACCTGCATTCAAAAAGCTCTTATAGATCTCAATCATCCAAACCGTTTAGAAGATGCTGATTTTAACTTGGTAAATAAAATTGTTGATGAACTGACTTCAATTAAATTAACAGTAGATGTAATCTGTCGGCGAGATGTTAATTTATGCACAGCTGATGCCGCTTTGAAATTTGATATAAAATAATTGTCTAGCAAAAACTCAGCACTCGCCAATAAAATTAAAACATCCTTAGTGGAACGTATAAAGCAACGACGAAGTGATGATTTAACTGGTGTGTTGAATTATTTACAAGATCCACGAGAAGATGATGAAAATCAGTTAAAATCGGATTTGGAATGGCTTGACTTACTTCCTGGGATTGTATTCTCTAGTTGCATCAGAAAGCCCACACATTTCTGATAATTCTTTGACCTTCAAAGGCCTGTCTTGCAACGTAGTCCTCAAGTGGCCGACCGGCACATGGCTCGTCTTCCACGCTTTCTCGGCCCAAATGAAATTGTTTTGCTCATTCTTTTACAGTGGAAAGGGAAGGGGCAAATTCACCTTATACACCATCCAAGCGTTGTTCAATATCCTCAGAATTAACATTTCCTTTTGTCAGAAATTTAATCTCCGCTAGGTATTCAATTTTTAACATTATGAAAAATAACGCGATATGACCAAAACAAACAAGTGTTGCTAAGAGACTGAGACAAACACGCGTCTACATTTTTTAGCAGTATTTCACATAAGGTGGCGTTACATAGGACTGTCAGTATTTGTTTTCTATCATTACCGGAAAACATTGTCAGGCCGGAAACTTCTGGCGCTCAGGACTTGTATTTATGCATTAATGTTTGTTCTCGTCTATTTAAGCATTATTAGCGTTTAATCAATTATAATTTTATTATACCTGACGCCATTTCTAAAATATACAGTGTGGAAACTAATAACATTTGTCGCAAACGCTGAAACAAGTCAATTTTTATTTATCATAATACTTATTTAATAGCAATATCTATGAATTTATAAAAAAATATAGCATTTCCTTTAAAAAAATGCGTATGACGTCACAGCTCTAACGAAGATGACGTCACTAATAGTTGCAGTGATTTAAAACCAGCGCAATTTAAAATAAAAGTTGACATGTTTTAGCGTTTTACAAAAATATTAATCGTTTTCAAATTAATGAATTTATGCCATAAGTGGTTTCCACACTGTAAATATTTTTGTGACTTCGCATTTTTTAAAAGTATGTAAATGAGACTACTAGACATTATCATTAAGTATATTGGTATATTGACACAGCTAGTATATTTTCTTTGTACAGTATCTACTGCTTGAATCTAAAATGAATCGGAATAATACAGATATGCATGTATTAGGAACATTAATTTAGAATAAATGTAGCTGATAAATTTGAGCATTACTAAAACGTTTCTAGCAATAATTAATAATATCAAAGTACATAATAGAAAAACTGATCACCTTGTACAGAAACCAATGGTCATAAACTATTGGTTACTACGTATATATTGATGATGTAATCAATAAAAATGATTGTATACGAATTAAATTTGAGTCTGTTTAATTTATTTTCTTAAAGTAATATTAAAATAGTAAATTATAATTAATTACTATATACCTATATCTTGTTTTTTCTCTCTAAATTTAATGATACGCTAAATCGTTGTTTAAACCATTAAAACTGTGTAATTACATAATGCAGTAATAGCCTATCGATTATCGGAAACTTTTAATGTATCCAAGAGTTATAAAATTATAATCAATCTTTATGTCAGAAGATGAAACACGTAGGAGTTATTAAGTCGTTTCATTTTAGAAGCAATCGCTAATTAAATACTTACAATACCTATTTAAAAAGGTATGTCGAAAATTTGATTAAACAATCCGAAAATTTGATTCCCAGCAAAATAATAGGAGGACAATAAAATCTCACGTTACATTAACATTTATATTACTTACTAGTTTTAAATAAAGTCCGATTTTTTAAAAGATAAGGACACACCTGAATGTAGCTTCTAAAAGAAAGAAACAGAATGACATAATGTATAAAAGTTACTTCATTTAGATATCTTCCTGAAATAATAAAAAAGAAACCTATATTATGGTAACATTTTACGCCGTTGTGTTCCAAAATAGCTTATATAGAAATATGATTTTATTTGGTACATACATATAATTAGTTATATCGATCCAGCAGACAATATTATTTACATTAAGGACATTATGGGTTTTATTCGTCTCAAACCATATTAAATATAATAAATATTTTAAAATTCGTTGCCGAATTTACAATAATAACTCCTTGCTTTTAATTATGAAAAAATAACATAGGTGTATCCTGGACGTATGTTATAACCTAGAAATACGTAAATTTATTTCGTTTCGGTCACTTATTGCATTATCATGCTTCTTTGTCTTTACATAAAATTTTGGTTTCATTAAATTTAAACTTATGTTTTGTATTGTTGTTCGAGAAAATAATAACATTTTAACAAAATTATATCACAAATCAAATTCTTCAGGTAGATATTTGAATTATAATTCTTATCAATCCATGTCAATTAGAAAGAGCGTAGTTATATAACAGACAGAACAATCAAACTAACAAGTTCTAAATATAGACCAAAAATTTCCCTATAATATTAAGTATTAATAATACATATAGCACAAAACAGGAAACACCAGAAATCACAATGTGTGACAACACAAACTTAAGCATTACCAAACTAAAAGACAAATTAAAAAATAAAGACTGGGCGGAAATCATTCGTTGCAGAAACTCAGAAGATGCAACACAGTGTTTCATCCAGGATTTACTACACACAATGGAAGAATGTAAATACACATGCATTAAAACTTATAAAAGAAAAAACTCTTGGATTACTCTAGCAATCACTAATTCTATAAGAACCAGGGATAAAATGAAAAGAAGGCTACTGGCTCATTATTCAGAACAAAAAAGTGCTGAATATAAAATATATAGGAACCACCTCAAAAAAATTATAACAATATCCAAAAATAATTACTACAAAAGTAAAATAGAAAAAAACCGGACCAACCTAAGAAAGATATGTAGATTAATAACAGAGGCAAGCAATGAATATACAAAAAAATCAAAAAAATCAACATCCAAGATGCAAATCAAACACACTTTGAAGGTGAACGGAGCATGGCCGAATACTGTAATGAATTATTTATAAGTATTGGTATTCAAATGGCGCAAAAAATACCAATACCCAAACAAATGACTACAACAACGAGTCACAGTATAGATTCAATGTACTTAACACCGGTGGATGAAAGCGATATAATAGATAGTATCAATAAACTAAAAAAATTTAGTGCCCCGGGTAATGATGGTATCAATACAAAACTGATAAAGGAAATACAGCCTTACATCTTAAAACCGTTAAAATACATATTTAATACAATATTTACCACAGGTATAGTCCCGAAGCATTTCAAGGCAACAGTAGTTATTCCGATCTATAAGTCTGGAGATACAAAAGATATAAATAATTATCGTCCCATAAGTGAATCAAATACTTTTACGAAAATATTTGAAAACTGTATAAAAAACCGACTTGTATCCTTTCTCAATCAAAATCAAATATCTGACCACCAATACGGATTCAGAGAAAAACTCAGTACAGAAAACGCAATCCATGAATTAACACAAACAATTACTAAACACTTAGATCAAGGTAAGAAATGTTTATCGATTTTTTTGGATCTGGCAAAAGCATTTGATACGGTCCCACATAACCTACTATTGGACTGTTTGCAGAAACATGGCATTAGGGGTACTGCACTGAATGTTTTTGAAAGTTATCTTACCGAAAGATCACAAATTGTTAAAATAATGGACACACTAAGCCAGCCCAAAACAATAAAAATTGGCATACCACAGGGAACTGTATTGGGTCCAATTCTCTTTATATTATACATTAACACTTTAACGAAAATAAATATATCTCATGGAAAAATTATATCATACGCGGATGATACAGCAGTGATATTCAACGGGAACACTTGGAGTGATGTTAAGGAATATGCAGAGAATTGATTAAATCAAATATCAAATTGGCTAGAATCTTTTAGATTATCACTTAATATAAAGAAAACGCATTACGTATGTTTCTCCATCACAACTAAACAACGTCCCAACTTTGAAGAATTAAACATAAGGAACACACACAAGGTAATAAAGGAAACAGACCAGGTGAAATATTTAGGAATATATATAGATGCAAATCTCAAATGGAAGGTAAATATAGAGTATATCTGCAGAAAAATTAGATGTCTTATACATAAATTTTATATAATACGTGAAATGTTAAACAGAAAATTATTAATCATGCTCTACAGAAGCCTGGCGGAATCAGTACTAAGATATGGTATAATAGCTTGGGGCGGAGCCTATAATTACACTCTAAAATCCTTAAATTCTGTTCAAAACTACTTGCTCAAAACAATATACAGTACCTTACAAGAAACAAGATAATAGGATGTCTTCAAACAACAACAAGTAATACCACATTTTACCAAAGATCCTTTTGTTACTTAGGACCGAAACTATACAACAAGATTTTACCTGAAATAAAAATTATTAAAAGAATAAAAACATAAGTACGTAATGCACTTAAGAAACTTTATTTTTATTAACTTGGAGGCGTTAACGGGAATGTTTTAAGGACACAAGTTATTTCTTAATGAAATAATTATAGTTATAGTTAGTTAGTTAGTTTTAGTAACGTACACTTTTGTACACGAAATATGTATTCATATTAGGTTAATAGATTTCTTAGAATTTATAATGTAATTGCACATACAGGTGGGCAACACCTAGGTGCATATGTATTTAAATTTAAATAAATAAATAAATAAATAAATCCTACAACAAATGAAATACATGTTAATCAATAACTATCCATTAAACTTTTTAAATTCCATCATCAAAAATTGAATAAATAAATTTTATAATAATAATAGAAATAATAAGCATTCAAAATCAAGAGATATACAAAAATATGTAGCCATTCTACCTTTTACGTTTTAATTTTTTATTTTGTTTTGATTTCAATTTACAGCCGCTAAACCACGTAAGGAAACTGTTTTTTATCAATTTCGACATATTGTTCCTATTTAAATGGACTTTGAGATTAATAGAATTATTGTTGTATGTAATTATAAATTGGCTATTTGTGATACCCTACAAGAGATGATTAAGACTGTAATGAAAACAAAGGAGTAAAAGAAAAAAAAACTGACTTCATCAAACCATTATAGAACTATTTTAGGAATATCATATGGTATTATTGTGTCAAAGTATATCTAGGTATCAATTAATACGTACATAAACTGCAAGAGACAAATAATGTGCGCAGGGGAAATAAAATCTGATGATAACCTGTGTACCTACCTATGTAATACTAATAAGATTGAGACATGAAACAACAAATTAAAAAGCCCCAAATACAACATACGATGAAGTTTGAATTAAATGTCTAATATATCTAACGGTATTCCTTCTAAATTTATTTCTAATCCGTTACCTAACCAATCATACACAGTCGTAACATTGGTTGCCTATTCAAAAAAAAGACAGTTATCTCTATGATATTTAGCTTGTAAAATAGTAATTTATGAACAAAACATATCACAATTTTATATGGTACGACTAATGAGGCAGAACATAGATTTTACTCCTTGCAAATTCGATTTTATATCTTTATACTACTTTTTATGGATTTGCTTTTTAATTTTGTCGTCATATAAGTAAAAAAGGAAAACTTGGATTGAGGTGCTAATGAAATGATCCGACAGAAGGCTTCGTGCACGCGCGGAACTAAAACAGGAAATTACCTAGAATTCTCATGAATTCAGAGGGTGGTGGTACATTTCTATTGTGTTCATAAAAGGAAACGTACCTTCTTTTATCGTACATTAACCTTAGTCTATTTTCTTTCCCAAGATTATTATTTATATCAAATATAATTACATGTTTTTCCATCATAACGTGCGAAGAGGATACTAATATTGCACATTTCTTTATATTATTATAAAATTACGCCATCTGATTAAATAAGTTTTACTTGTCACATGATATAATATATACTGCATGACATGGAAACTGCAACACCAAGAAGGGGTGCGGATTTTTTGACCAAACTTGGTAGAAACGTATAACGAGTCAAAGGCAATAATTGATTAAAATTTCAAAGAAAAAAAACAAAAGACTAACACAATTTAACATAATTTTTATTAATAATGTGTTGAACCGCCCCTATTAGTGTCACACTCCCTCACTCTTCGTGGCATTGATTCGACTAGGTGGTCGATATCCTCTTGGGGTATGGTGTCCCAAGCAACCTGTAATTCATGCCGGAGAGCTATTAGTCTGCGGGGGATTGGCTAAATTCATAAGTTTTCGTCCCATAATGTCCCACACATGTTCTATTGGCGAGAGGTCGGGGGATTTGGGTGGCCATGTCAAGATATTGACATGAGCCTCTTCCAAGCGATTTATAGAAATTCTCGCTACGTGGGGAGGGGCATTATCCTGCTGGAAAAGTGGGTCTTCGAGCGTTTGAAGATATGGTAGAATATGGGGTTCTACCACCTCATCAATGTAACGCTGGGCGTTCATGGTGGTTTGGATGAACACCAATTGAGACCTACTCCCATATGCTATAGCACCCCATACCATAACACCCACTGCTCGATGCACATGCCTTTCAACGGAAAACTGAATATCACGACGTTCCCCACGTCTTCGTCTGACCCTCATACGGCCATCATGCATCCCTAGACAAAATCGAGATTCATCACTGAATACCACACTGTGCCACTCCACGTTCCAGTGCAGTCGCAATCTACACCACTCCAAACGTTGCTGTCGGTGTTGAGCCGTAAGTGGTAACACAAGATGTGGACGATAAGATTGTAAGCCGAAACCCCTAATTCGACGATAAACGGTTCGAAGGGTTACAGGACGACCAATATTACCTAACCACACGTTAGCAATTGATCTGGTACTGGAAAACCTCTTAGTGCCATTAAGCGAAGGCGGCGGTCCTGTATCTCATTAGTTCTTCTTCGGCCTCCGGTTCCTCTTTGGCGTCTTTCCTGACCTTCCCTAGTCCATGATTGATAACAGCGCATAATGGTGGATTGGTTCCGGTTAAGGCGATTTGCAATTTCCCTGTATGAAAAACCACCTTCTCGCAAACCAACAATTCGACCTCTGTCGAATTCGCTTAATTGGCGATAATTTCCACGTTGCCGCACTCTAGGCGTAATAAAACTCTTTAAACACGTTAAACAAAGGTATAATAAGACAAAACCGTTGAAATTAATTTCAAACAAACAATTAATACACCACACATTAATGTCAGCGAAAACTGAATGAAGTGTCAGATGTGTCATGACCACTTGATCTATCGCAACAAAATTTTAATCAATTATTGCTTTTGACTAGTTATACGTTTCTACCAAGTTTGGTCAAAAAATTCGCACCCATTCTTGGTGTTGCACTTTCCATGTCATGCAGCATATACATGAAAATGGCACAAGGGAATTTTAACAATATTAAGACAAATTCTGATTACCAATGTTATTTCTTTTAAACAATATGAAGAGTAAGATTACAGTCCCAAATCAGTTCAGTCTTTATATGAATTCTAGAATTATACTGCGAGAGTAACTACTGTGCTTAGAGCGAGTATTTGAAGTAATAAATTCAACAATAAAAAGGATTTTTTGCCTGAAATCCTGAAACTAGGAACATCTTCTTCATACTGCAGGGAACTATCAAAATAACAAATCAATGTAGAAGATTTTAAAAATTTGCAGATATCTAGTGAACCGATAGTTTTACAAGGATTTACAAAATGCAAAAGCATTTGTAATTCTCCTTCTTCTTCCTCTTTTCTTAAGACTTAGTCTTGTTTATTCTACTTTTGATTTCGTTCAGCCTCTTGGGAGGCAGATGTCCAGATCTCGCACCATCTTTTGGGAGGTCGACCGGGGGGTCTCCTTGAACTCGGCTTTTCGTCGTTTGCCCATTTTGTCCATCGATCCTCTGTCATTCTGTCGACGTGGTCTCTCCAATACCGTCGTCTCGATCTCGTGAACAGCACGACATCTTGAATTTTGAGATCTGCTCTTATATCTCTGCTTCTTATCTGATCTCCGCATTTGTAATTCAACGTTCAACACATCCCTTGGCTGCATACTTACTAAATAATTTTGTCTTAGATAATCGTAATACTAGCGCATGGAATTATTATGATAAACATTGTCGCGACCATTTTTTTTATAATTTTCATTAATAACTCAACAATGCGTCATCCAAAACCAAAACCCCAGATATCGATGAAAACACAAATTAATGTAGATAAAGAAAAACAAAATATATACAGGGTGTTTCATTGAAAAAAAAATCGAATGTGTGCCATTTTAACGCATCACCCAGTATAAATCAAATTATTTTCAAAATGTATGGTTTTTGTTACTGTGCCACTTTTTATAAAATAAATTTCTTCAGTACTATTTAATAACGCCTATATTGGAGTTTGACGCACTAATGAGCAACCCTGTATATGCGGCACTGTCACTATCAAATAAAAGTATTTTTTCCTTATACCTGTCGTCCGAATCAAGTATTTTGTGCAAATTCTCGTCAATGGTTTTAGCAATTGTTTCCGCATCAACTGTATTTATAACTATAGATGTTATTACATATGTGTTATATGGAATAGTTGGATATAGTACGCAAGTTAATATTTACCACACAGCGTCCTAATATATCGACAGTTTCGTCGGCACCTATCCATAGTTACTGATTTGAAAGATGTTTTTCAATGCATTCTACTGCTTTCGTGAAGCACTTAGAAACATGATATTTGCGTAAGCTGGATTCATCCGGAACCTTTCGACCAGTATATTTTTTCTAGAAATGTTTTCAAAGTGTGATGCCAAGTTTATTTAATGGGATATTAACCGCGATTAAAGTTTCACAGAGTTTTTCGTTAAAATTGTCAGCTTCCAACAGGTCCAATTTCTGTGTACGTTTTAGCGATCCTAAGTGACGTACGTGCGAGGTTTTGGCATTCTATAACGATATTTTACAGACCTTGCAATAAATTTCGGAATCACTGACAATGGAGGACATACAATCAGTATGACCCTTAATCCAATTCGCCATTGTTTCACGATGCCATTCTCGACGTTATTCCATATCATATCTGAAAAAGTAACATACACAATGTTCCAGACCTAAATAAATTATAACTAAAAATGTATGCGTATGTTATTGAAACTTAACGAAATCCAATGCACATTTTCGTCAAAATAATTGGGAAAAGTAGATTCCATGAAACACTACGAAGTAGGTAGGTAATTAACAATCAAAAAATGAAAAAACGAAACTAACTCCCCGTAATATATTTATCTTACGAGATACATATACATGATAAATAGAATAAATTTTGAAAAACTCCTCATGCTTCTACCCACGCCCATGAAAAACGGAAATAATAAGTAAAATTGACTTTTTGCTGTCGTTTTCGCAACGTAAACAGATGTTGCAGTTCACCATATGAATAGTGCTATTCAGTAATAGTTATACGTTATTTCGTTTGTCCGTCGTAATTTCGGCCCCGTACGTCCGGTATATAGCAAACATTTTATGTGACCTCGTTATTTGTATCTACATGTTGGGGCTGAGGGCCGCTGCGGATAAGCCATCGAGTTTGTAAGACAAATGTTTTTTCGAATTTCTTATCAAATTATCTCCAGATTTAACTAAGACACTAACGGTTAATAATAAAATTTTAAGTCATCCAATCGACATACCCAAATTTTAATTTCGGTTTATACTTCTATCCCATGTAGAAGATGACCTTATAATATGCGGCGATGCCTGCTTGCTAACAGTGGTGGGAGAGCAACGCAGTATCGGGGGATCCTCACGCCTTACATTTCATAGGAAACATTTGTCAAGTGTACTGTCTTGGCAGCCTCGCTTATGTTTATCTTTAGTTTATTTCGTCGCGCTCTTTTCCTCTTTCTACTTTCGTATCAGAAATAAAATATGTCGACTACGGTATATGCACCCATGCGCAGTTTATTAGCTATCACTACCGACAATTTTCGCAGAAGGAAAAGTTGGGCGTCTCATCAAAACGAAGCTACTCTCGAAAATTCAGCCTGTTAGTAATCAAAAAAAAAAGGTCCCTGTACTGCGGACTAAATGTACACCTAGTACAAGAATTTGAAAGAAAATTGAGTGTTAGTCGTCTTCGACTACTAACAATAAAAAACAAATAATAAAAAAAATAGAACTTGCACTAATTCTAATTAAAATGCATTATGCAAACTTGGCCTATTTACCAAGTTTTTTGTTATAATTAATTAATTTCAAATATAATCCTCGGTTCGTTGTTGATTGTGTAGCCTGCTTGTGTATTGGTATTTATACGCAATGCATGTACTTATATGTCACTAAATCAACACCACGCCCGTATCTATCAATGATTATCTGCTACTGCTCTGAAGAAAGACAAAGATGACGAGACAAATGTCACGTTAAAATCATGAAATTAAATCGCAAATCGTGTGTTAGAGATATAGAAGTCTTTGTCGGTTGCGCAAGTCGTGTTGCATTTACCACCAGTACCTACAGCGTTTACACACATATTTATTTGTTGCTTATGTCTCGCTCAGCTTAGAAGAGAAAGAAAGGCCAATACAACATACATGCACTCTATACACAGACACCAAGACTTGTTAGAATGCATAATAATGGGCTAGGTTTCTCATAAATAAATTAAACTATCAAGGTTATCCGAAACTGGTCTCCTACAACAGCGGCAGTCCCGTTTCCTGGTTACTAGCCTGCAATTGTACGCGATGGAAGTAAGTTTTGGGCGTGTTTTCAGCACACTGCTGCTCCTTAGCCGCTTGACACACATTCCGTCATTAGACGCATCGAAATTTACTTTTTTTTTTCCCTGCACTGGTATATTGAATTGAATATGTCCCGGAAAATTGTTTACCACGGACACATAATGCAACTACAATTAATTTCACACAAGTGCATTGTAATTGGATTATACGAAAGAAAAGAAAGGTTAATAATAGTTCCTTTTAATTATGATATTGAAATTATTAATACTAATTTGTTTATTCTAAGGACAAACACAGCTGATTGATCGTTGTAACAAATAGATAATTAGAATTTTTTTCTTTTATTTTCTGTTTCAAGTGTAAAATGGAAACGAAGACGGGTAACATTTTGTTCCTGCTTTAAAACATGTAACAGGTAATAACATATTTGGCTTTAAGCAAATCTTTAAACGATGAATAAGTATGTATTTAATTTCAATATATCAATTTAGATATCAGATTTGTCAAAATCATAAATTTTAACGTCATTCTAACATGACATACAGGAGGTGCATTAGTTGTTAAACAATAATCTGATATCTTTCATTGAGCAGAAATTGATATGCAAAACTATTTCATTAATTTATGTATATTGTTATAAACCTACGACTGGTCAATTAATGTATATATACTGTATGATAAAAAAAAACGAATCACACTATAAAGTATTTAACCAAATTTTGTACAGACATTTAGGGTGTTGAGAGTAACAAACGATTAAATTTTCATTGCAGAAATCGCACTTGTAATGAAATTCAATAATGAGTTAATGCTCCACGTAACAGAATACATTCTGCTAATGGCCTGAGCATGCTTCGAATTAGTTGATCTATGGGCTCCTGTGAAAGCTCATTCCGAGCAAATTGTAGGACATCATGTAACTGTTGTACATTCCTAGGAGGAATAGGTAGCATACCAAGCCTGCGATCAATTATATCCTAGACATGTTCTATGGGCGACAGATCTGGCGATCGTGCAGGCCAATGAAGAATATTGATGGTGGCTTCTTGTAGGAATCATAAGGTAACCGCTGCTACATGAGGACGGGCATTGTCTTGCTGGAATGTGGCATTATTTAGCTCTCGGATATATGGTAAAGCAATTGGTTCCAGAACTTCGTTAATGTACATTTAAGCATTTAAGTGTCCTCGAAGGAATACTGAAGGAGTTCTTCTTCCTAGGCTAATTCCACCCCATACCATCAATCCTCTAGTAAGTGCTGTCTCACGTTTTCCGACAAAAGTCAAAAACTGTCTTACACCTCTTCGACGCTTAACTCGTCTACGACCAACATGGGCCCACAAACAAAAGCCAGATTTGTCAGAAAAAATGATGCGTTCGACACTTCATCCCAATGTGCCCGTATATTACACCATTCTAATCTAAGGGTACAATGTTGATAGGTGAGAGGCAATATTAATCTTGAACAATAGGAAATCAATCCAAACGAACGAATGCGGCGATATATTGTACGCATTGTTATTCTATGGTTTATATCTGCCGAAAAAACATTTCCTATAGATCTTCAGGTACTACATCGATCTCTAACGGCAAGCAATCCTATTTTCTCGGTCTGTGGTTCTCTTCTACGATGTTGCCTCCCTTCTTCAGACCAATCTCTCCAACAACGAATAACTTTTGCAACATTTCTTTGCATCCGCCTGGTGATTACACGAAATGCAATACCTGCTCTTAGTTGTGTTACGCCACCTTCAATGAGTATCTTCTCCACATTCTTATTCCATTTCTTGGCTGGTTTCCCTTTTGCCCTCCTTTCTGGTATCCTTGACTCCCATACAGTGCGTTAGTAAATGCTTAAGATGAAATTCAAATTAACCGCCCAAAATTTGAAATTTAAGTTGGTAAAAAAATAAATTGCCTTATCTGTATGTCATATGGCTTATGCCTATTGTGTTCATTTTCTGTTAAACTTTATATTTTGATTTTTTATTCGTTATTCCCGTTTCTTCTTGTTATATTGCGTAATTTGAGAATCTGTAGAGGTATAATTTTATTGTAATTCAACAAGGTAATGTAATAAGGTAATGTATACATCATGTTTCAATAACACTATACGTTTACTTTTCAGTTTTAAAATGTTGTTTACTTCTGAGGAAGATCCTTCGTTTTAATGGCCCACTATCGCAGTGGAACTCAAAATCCAGATGTATCTTGGGCATACAACTTGGAGTCTAGTACTCATCAAATTAGACAGCAGTTTCCCGATATAGATTTTAATCTGTATAATTTTGTGAATCAGAAAAACATTATTCTTAAGCGATTTCAAGAAAAAACTTGCATTTGTAAGGGGAAGACTTCTGGAAGGCTAAAAGAATTAACACAACACCACTGATATTGAGCAACGTACGACAATTAGCCCAAAAAAAATCATTAAGAAAACTATCAACTGAGACAGGTATTAAGCATTTACTATAATATGTTTATTTATTGTAATTGTAATAATTTTAGGGCTCGTGCTTGCCACTGTCCATAAAGCTGTTAAAAAGAAACTCCACTTCCACCCTTATAAAATAAGTGTTGTGCAACAATTATTGTGAATGGTTTAATGAAAATTTGGCACACAATAACATACTACTTGATTTAACATTTTGCACTGATGGAGCGTGGTTTCACTTATCAGGTTACATCAATTCACAGAACATGACAATTTGGGCCGCTGAGAATACCCATAATTTTATTGAAACCTCGTTACACTCACAGAAAGTAGGAGTGTGAGTTGCTATTAAAAACCACATTAGAAGTATTTATTTTCATGCTTCATCTTTTATAAAAACTTTATAAGTGCAAACTTTATCAAAACATATTTAACAGTGATAAATAAGATCATACATTTTTTGTAGATAGTAAATAAGTTTACAAATTTAAATTACGAAATATCTTATTAGAGAAATTAAAGTAAAACATTGTTATCATCATGTACAGATTTTTTGGAATATTTCAAATTATGAAGTCATCTTATTATATTTATTCTACTTCAATGATGATGTATGAATTACATATTTTAAAATTACAATGCAACGGTATTGCAACTTAATATAGACAAAAATTGTTGAATATATAAAAGATAAATGCTAACGAATAATTTTGGAAATATTTGAATTTTGTGATAGTTTATATGAAAAACACTTTTATGAAAAATAACCTACCCGTGTGAAATTTTGCATCAAAAGCTGTTGATGTTTCTGGTGTTTCCGTGCAGAGTGAGAGAAATAATGCGGGAATTGCATTGGATTCCTTACTTCATTTAAACACATGTATGATTCAAAGTGTTTACCACACACAAATGCTGTTTGTGATAATTTTGAAAAATCTTTACTTACAAGGTCATTCCTGTTACAGCTGGTGATCCACTGTAAGACACTACAAAAAAGATGAATTATTACAATTTAACTGTTACTCAATAGCTATAACTTACAGATTGTCTTCTTTAAAAAACGAAAAGAAACTGTAGAATATATTTTGTTGCTGAACATTTTTACAAGTAAAAAAAAACTACGTGCGCCAGATTTCTTCTTTCGTACAGTTTCCATTATTTATATCAACAACAATTTAACTGGCACCTTTACTTATTATTCTTTCGTAAATTATAGGTTATAAAACTTAGACAGGTTATATTTATACAACAATATACAAGTACACAACAAAAACAAAACACGCCATTTTGAAATGTGCCCTTGTTTGATTTTGCGCACAAATATCGGAATTATGCAAGTGAGGCTTTTGTCACTTCTGTTATTCTGTGATATTACATACTGGATGTTATCCGGCATCACGGAGTAGTGCCCGCGTAGCAGCTACTGCTCCTAGGTATTTAAATACTTCTACTTGCTCTAATTCGTGGCTGCCCATTGTTATATTTAATTTTGTTTGTGTTTCCCCTGTGACATGACCTTGGTTTTGTTCAGATTGATCATTAAGTTTCTAGCTGATGAATTTCGTTCGATATATTCAAATTGATTATCAATTGTCACATTGCGTGCCAATACGTAATAACTTTAAAATCGCACTGACTCTGGGTTTCTTCGTTCCGCAGATGAATATTCTTCGTCTATTAACTTCAACAATACTTCTGTATGTGTAGATTTAAATAGTGCATTCTTTTAAATTATACTTTAATTACGCTCTTGTGACAACTTTCCACTGTTATATTAATTTATTTAAGGACGCTACTAAAATTACAACTCACGCGTTAAAGGCGAGTAAACAACCCCTTATAAAAATCAAACTATCGAACTTTGTTATAATTCATAGGTACTTTCAATTAAGTCTGATGATGTTGTGAAAAAAGACAAATTTAGCAAAATGATTAATATCAAAGAATGAATATTACATTCGTAAATTAACTTTAAATATTTAATATTGCACAGTACACATCTCCGCACAGTACAGAACTTGCAAATGACGCATCAGAGAACGCTTCGCTGATTATATATGAAGGCTACGGGATGATTCCAGAAAGATCTAGTATTTTAATGTTTTATCTTAACCATGTTGAAAGTTCCAGAAAATAAAGAACAAAGAACTTGCGCTATGTGATCATAGATACCACAAGTAACAAGCACATGTTCTACGTTGAATTTAATTGCATTGTGTTATATTTTCTACAAATCATATTGGATATGGTCAAAAAAGGGGGCCGGGAACAAAATTTTTACCGCGCGATATAAAAAAGTTTGGGAAATACTGTTCTAACCTAACATCGGAGTTTTTGACATATGGAAAACCACAAGGTAACTGAAGGTAAAGTTTGTGACATTCATATTGTAATGTGAGTTTATTGCAAGTATACTACTACACTTACAAAACACATTATGCAGTTAAAAAAGTAAACTCTAGTGGACTGCATTAGATTCTTTTGTTTTTATAAACTTGAAATAAAGTAGTTTGAGTTATTAACGTACGTAGATTGTTCAAAAACGATATATATTTGAAATAATTGTTTCTCGATATCAAATTTATCTTTTTCTGTATATCTCAATTTGCTTAATGTCTTCAGATATACTGTAAACAGTAGTCACGCCAAGAGTCTAAGCATTTAAAAAATATTGAAATTTTAATCATTTATAATATGTTGATTGTCTGGGATTCTTATTCTTTTTTTTTCTAAGTAAACATGTAGGCAAACACTTTCAAGGAAAATGGAGAAATCTAGATCAACGACATTTGGGATAACACTATTGCGATAACAACATGAAGAGGAATTGCCTTCTATTACAATAGTAAGTAAACATTTGATCTCTGATCAGTTTATTAGAATGGCAAAGGATATGCATAAGTGATTCTAAGAAAAGTAGCAAAGGCACATATTATGATATATGTACATTTTCAGTTATGAAAAATAAACGAATTCAAATTAACTACATATATCATAAATGTAAGTACAGCTATTATGTAAATGAAATTTACATTGTTTGTGTTAATAATGTTTCGTTTTGTTTAACTAGTCTAATAGGTGATCAGATAAAATAATACAACAAGAGATAAAAAAAACGGATTAAAACCTGTGATAATGTAAACGACTATGTGAAATAGCTACATACTCGTACTTCATAAAAATGGATAAATAAAGAACATCGACAAAATATGAAGAAAAACTTAAAAGTGATAACAAAGAAGACCAGAAACTTTTCTACAAGTTTCTCAAAAATATATCAGAAATCGAAAAGATAAAGAAAGCAAATCAATAAGAAATACAGGCGGTATATTAATAACAGATGAATCTCGAAATGAACAGATGGAAGGAAAATATAATTATACACAAGAAACACCTGCCAAAATCACCACGGAGGAGGCTGTGCGATGCTACCCCCCCTTTTTTCGAAAAGTGAAAATTTGACGAATTGTTTCAGGTTCTTCTAGATCTGTTCTAAATTATTCGAGAATATTAAAAAAAAGTAACCAACCGAAATAATTCAAAAACGGACATTTTCACCCAGCCCATCTTTTTACGAAAATGGAATTTCTGAGGGTTGTTCCAGGTTGTTGTGAGATATCGGAAAAAACGAGGTTTTCCCAGTCCCTCTTTTTTAATAATTGAAATTCTGACGATTGTTCTAAAATGTTGGAGTTTTTTTCTAAATTATTCCGTATTTCGAAGAAAAAAATCAAAATTAGTCAGAAAATGGGGTAAAAACAAAAGCCACGTGTATAACAACAGCCCTCTTCTCCCAAAAATAAAAATCTTGACGTTATAGGTTTATTCTAAGCATTGCTCTAAAACGCAAAAGAAATTCGAAGGTATGAAGGCAAACTTTCTTTTTCCAAAAATCTAAATTCTCATAATTATTCCTGGTTTTAATTGCGCGAATGCGTGGAAGAAGATATTTTTTGTACGAACATAAAATTAAAAATATTGCTGACTAACCTGATCAGTATTACACATAACCTCAAATAGATTATCTATTTAATTTAAGCATTTCATGTACGTATCTTTTGCTCGCGTTTCCATTAAATAAAGATTTTATATTCTTACACATGACATATTTATTCTTATATTTATCATTTATTCATCGCTTGTTGGTTTTGATTACAATTAACCGTCAATGTGAATGTTACTTGAGAAATCGTCAAATAGATGGAGCCAACAAATTTGTTGGAAGAATTTTTATCAATTACTCCTACTTCCCTAATTTTTAGTAAAGAAAAGTCGAGGGAAGTAGTATTTTATAGGCTAAATTGTATTACTATAAAGTTCGATTTTTTTTTAATGTCCCAAAAAGCTAGTGTTTATTGCAATTTTAACAGTCGCGTAGACCGGGAAGTATTCCTTGCTGGTGAGTACAAAAAGGTACTTTTATGGAGAATTCAGCAACATCATTGCTGGTTGCGCCCTCTAGCGGGATAAAAACTGTTACATATTACAAAATGTGACACATCATTTTTATTAGCAATTTAATACACATTTGAAAAAAATATTAACTACAGACTTAATTAGTTTACAATAGATGCTGAAAGTGTTCACCATTAACTGTCATACATGAGTATACATTTTGTTCGAACCGTTACCTGACGTTTTGGAGCATTTCTGGAGTTATTTGACGACATTGGGCAACAATGCGTTGACGTAACCCTTCTAGTGAAGCAGGTGGAGTAGCGTATATTTTACCTTTTAAATATCTTCATGAAAAGGAACCTAAAGGGGATAAGTCCGGAGATCGCGTGGGCCATTCTATGAATCCTCTTCTTCCAATCCAAAGTCGAAGAAATCTTTCATCCAAGTACTGACGAACCGCTACAGCTAAATGTTGAGGAGCTCCGTCCTGTTGGAATATTAGGTAATCTTCTAAGTATCGGTTATCGTTTTCTATTATGTCTGTTAACATAGGATCAATAGTGTCTTCAAGTAATTCCAGATAAATGTTCCCATTTAAAATATCAGGTAGAAAAATGGACCAACAATACGATTGCCAAATATTGCAGCCCAAACATAAAATATCCTTGGGTTAGAATCTGAGTATCGATAATTATGACGATTGACAGTGTCGTTTATAAAAAAAGAGCATTTATCAAAAAAAAAATTAATCAAAAAATTTGGATCTCCAACACGTTCACTCATAATTTCACAAAATTGTAAACGACGCGACGGTAAAAATCGTCTTCATTAATTTTCTGAACCAGTTTTTTTTATAATTTGACCGACGCTACTTTGACTTATTCCAGGTGATTTCGCAAGCTTTCTTGTACTTAGAGTTGGATCCACAACAACTTGTCCTAAAACGGCTACTTCTGTGGCTTCGTTTCTTACCGGGTTTCCCATGTTGCGTTTCTTATTTCGTACAGACCGCGTTTCGCGAAATTAAGAAATTAGTTCCGAAACAATTTAGATGTTTGTTAGGGGGCTATTCATTGAATATTTCAGTGGTTCTGTTGACACATTCATTATTTTTAAAATACAGTGTTACTATTTCTACTCTCTCCTCCTGTATAGTGTAAACCATTTTATATTTTCTTCATTAAAATATGATTTAATTATGACAGTATATACTTGGCAATGATGACAATTAAATGTCAGAAATATTACGTATTTAGTTTCTAATAAAATTAGCTTTCAAATGATGTGTCACATTTTGGAATACATAACTGTTTTTTATCCCGCTAGAGGGCGCTAAAGTCAAAAGTAGCGCAAGCAGCAATCATGTTGCTGAATTCTCCATAAAATACTTATTCAATGATGTATCATACTAAGTATTTTCCCCATTTAAATTGATTATAATTTAAATGGGGAAAATACTTAGTATGATACAACTGTGATACGTCATTGGTCTCCCCTCCATCATTCTAGCCTAATGGCTAGAATGATGAAGGGGAGACGAATGACGTATCACAGTTGAGGATATGATGAAATGTCACCCCCTTGAATTAAAAATTGACCTGTTTTTGCGTTTTATAACAATTTATCCTCATAAAGTATTAGTCAATATTTCAATGCTTATAGTGAGAAAACTCAAAAATATACTATGTCACAGAAGATAAGACCATGAAAAGACTAGAAGTGGCTAGCCTAATAAAATAATAGAAAGAGTTTGACTTTCGGATTTTGATTGTTTCTAATTATCTCGACCGATTATGACTTTGAAATACTTTGGAACCGTCAGAATTTAGATTATTTAAAATAATCTTAGTCGGTTTTGATTTTCTGTTTGGAGTATTTGGGAACAACTTAGAACAAACCTAGAATAATCTGGAAGAACTATCAGAATTTCCGTTTTTGCGTAAAAGGAGGGCTAACTTCACAGAGCTTTGGAAATTTCTTTTAATTTTCATGTTGTGTATATGGAGAATTTGTAGAAAATTATTTTATATTGTCAAACTCATCTTACAGAGAATGTTACCTGAAAACAATCATAGAATCAGCACTAAAAGAAATATCAATGACATACGCACATTAGAAACGTATAAGTAAATACCCATAATTTTCTACAAAATAGTTTTCCGTATGTGCCAAGAAGAAAGCGTCGTCACCATATAATTACTGATGAATTTGCATATTTTTATCTGATATTTACGAACAATATCTACTTATTAGTGCCCGCATCGTGACCCTGGTTTTTCTGTACATATACGTGAAAACGTTTCTTTTCTGTTTTGTGCGGATAAATTCTGTTCAATTTCTATATTTAGTAACAGTGCACGTTCTAATACAGGCGATTATCAGAGAGAAAAAAATACGATATTTGTAAATGGCTAATGTTAAGGTGATCAAGTCGTTTCCCAACGTTTTCACAATTATGCTTCTAATATGTTTGAGCGCGTTGCGTGGCACGAATCAGTCGTATGACAAAATTGTGTGCGCTGGAATTGCGTCCGAATCGCTAATTGGTAGGCAATTTAGGCAGCACAGTGGCGAGATGAGAAAAAACATCTAAACGTATCTAGATGTGAACTGGAAACACAGATTATGTAATTTGTAGGCCAATATCACATTGCACTTGCTTTTAAATTGTGTCGCATTTGCACTGCTGTTGGTAGTTCGACACATACTGCAGTGAATGTAAAATTACCTACTTGAGTTCATTATAGCTTTTAAAATTCAATTTTTTACATCATCCTGACTTAATCGGCTGCAATTAAAATGAATTTTGAAACTGAAGCAATTGTAGCTTTGGTTATATAGTAAATTGCAATAATGTATTTATGAAGAGAAGAAATTGACTTTGTAATTTTTGTTGTTGTTGATTCAGCAATTCTAAAATATATTCTGAACAATGTGCAAATAAATTTAGAGTTTTATATATCTAGCTAATATCAGAACAAAACCGAATACACCTAAAACACTGGTTCACACGAATGCAGAAAAAGCTGAATGCTTACGTATTTCGACAACTGTGCTGTCACCCTCAGTAGCATCGACTAATAAAAACCACGTTGCCTGTGCCTTGTAGCGTGCAGAAGAACAAAGCCGCGTTGTTCTGTATACGCTTTAGTGCAAAGGCAAAGTGGTTTTTATTAATCAGTGCTATTGAAGATGACAATATAGTATTCAGTAACAAAATTGTTTTGAAATAAATGAATATATTACAGTGTTGTCAAGTGATGGCGTTTCCTATAGAGGAAAATATTTTAATATGAAGATTAGGAGAAAAACTTATTCTTTATAAAACATTTTGATTTTATAAATAAAAAAATTTTGTAAATAAAAACAAAACAGTAATCATTTAAGATAAGATAAAAAACTTGAATTATACCCGATTTCTTGATTTTAAATATGACGAAGTCCGAATGTTGCATCAGTATCGCATTCCCCATGTATTTCAGTCATTAATCAACGACATTGCCTGACATTACCCCTGGTGATGTTATGGCAAAGGAGGAGTCTCATATAACACATAAATATGCAGTGCAATTATTTAATGAAAAATAGCCGAACAAAATTTATCCACATACACCTAGATTGGAAAGTAAAATTCATTCGGCTATTATAATATTGTTTTTTTCCTATCACGTCGGCCGATTATACTTTTTGCCTTGAAAAACTTTGAAAAAAATTAGGAAAAACGTAGAATAACCTGGAACAGACGTCAGAATTTCAATTTTCGCAAAAAGGGGGTCTGGAAAAAATTGTTTCTTTATAATATCTCAGCCGATTATATTTTTTAAGTACCTTGAAACAATTTAGAGCAAACTTAGTACAACCTAGAACAACCGACAGCATTCCGATTTTAGAAAAAAGGTGGATGAAGAAAAATTGTTTTTCGACATTATCTCGGCTGATTATGATTTGTTTTGAAATACTTGGGAACAATTTAGTACTATCCTAGAACAATCGTATGAATTTTGATTTTAAAAAAGGGGGGCCGGGGAAAATTCGTTTTTCCAATTATATCGGTCAATTTTGAATTTTTTTCGAACAATATTTAGTACAACTGAGACATCTTGAAACAGTGTTCAGAATTTCGGGAAAAGGAAGGGCTAGGTGAAAATTTCGTTTTTTGTTCAATTGTCTCGGCCAGGTTTGACATCTTTTTAAACTTTGGAATAATTTAGAACAGCCTCGGACAATCGATTTTCGATTTTCAAGAAAAGGGAGTTAACATTACACACCCAATAAATTGCATGCAAATAATAAAGGCGATATAAAAAGTTAAAAATTTGATGTTCTGGTAGTTAATAAAACTACGGCAGCCTATAAGAGCTTTTTAAAAATGTAATTATGCTGCTTTAAAAAGTGATATGGTGGATACACTTTTACACGAGATTTTTTTAAGGAATTAAATAAACCTTAACGTTTGTAATGAAAAGCGAATTCTTCTAATTATGCATACGGCGTCACATCGATTTCAATTTAAAATCAAAACGGAGTACCTGCAGCACTGTCGATTTAAAATTCGTGCACATGCAAGGATTTCCATAATTCGACCACCGCACGCGGTTCTAAATTCATAACTGATAGAGAGGACAACACCTAGTCGTTTCCCACCTTATCCATTTGTGTGTTCGACCGTTCAATTTTGAATGCGAATTCAAAATTTATACACACATACGCGCGCATGTGTTGTGTATCACTGTGTGTGTTCATCTACGTTTCCATGCATACATATATATGTATGCACATCTACATGTCTCTGTAATGTACGATTTACTTGTTATGGATCAAGGTTGTGTTTGAATTTATTTTCGGTATTCTTTTATTTATGACGGAAATCTAATCTGTGTTGACCCAGATACGGGCTTTAGAAATGCGTCCGAGGTTCGACTGTTTGGCGATTTTTTGCGCCTAGATATCGCCATTTAGACAAACAACATGAATTTCGTTTATAATTGGTATTTTCCTTTCTATACTTGCGACAAATTGAGAAAATACGATTCAATTCAAACCTATAATTAGAATAAATGGTAATGTTCAAAGTTGTTCGCAGCTCAGCTAGATTCAAATGGAAAAAGTGATAAATTATTGAACTGTAGATGTGTTAAGGCTTCGTGCTGAGTGCTGACAGCTTACAAAAATTTATGCTCTTATCAAAATTTGTCTGTTGAATGTAAACATGTATGTACGTTAGTTTTATTTTACAATAAATAAAATTAAATATGTAAAGGAAAAAGCGTAGTTTGTTTTAATCAAACTGAAGACAACAGATTTAAGTCAACAGGGTAGCACAGCGTACTTGGTTTTAGGCCAAACAATTTAATCGAAATTGACGAAGTGTAGGGGAAGATATTAAAGAAGATGCAAATGGGAAACTTCGGAAGAGAGATAAACAATGTAAAGTGTTAACAATACAATGAATCACAAATGAGTGTCTGGTTTAAGTTAGAGAGAAAAAGAGGCTTATAATAATATGTGAAAAACACTAACGCACATATTTGAAAGAAAAGGTACTCCGCAATTATATTTAAAAAATAAATTATTAGCACTGAGATACAGTGAACGAACAAAAACAGATAATATTGTAACGTTTTCGGGTTCGCAATAAACAACTCGTGCAATTTATTTATTTAAAACCGTCTGTATATTCGTACACTTAAAATTAATTACAATATAAAAATATAAAACTAATGTATCACCATCTTAAAATACTACAAATGAATTAACACATGTGTTTATTTCTATTACTAATATGTCCGTATATTTATATCACACTACCGTATTTATATCACTTCTATTTATATGACACGGTATTATTTATGTCTTTATTGCACTACCACTTAAGGAACTATTTATTTGCTGTTTCGCACGAGACTACTTAAGGAACTTCTTAATCCCTAATTACTCATCCATCCGTTCGACTGCCTTTTTATATACGCGTACGAAACATCTGGAAGCATTCCCGTAAACTCCATCTTCCTCTCGATGTTTGTAGAACATTCCATAGACATTCTGTCTCTTTGCTGGATGATTTATGGTTGTAAACAAGAGCGTTTTTATACGTCGCCTAGCAGTACGTGTGTGTGATTTACGACCTTGTACGTTTTTTGTCGTCGCCCGGTCTGCCTCTTTTTTTTTAATGTAAACTCATTTCGTTACAATATGTTGGTTGTGTGCCACTTATTGTCTACCAAAGTCTTACCAAAGTCATATGAGGGTATAGTAACAGCTCTAGTGACACAAGATCCAACATTACTAACGATGGACTTCATTAAATCTAAATTATTAGACTACTACATGAAAAACAATGCAGGGGCGGAAAATAGAAGGACGTTCCAGTAAAATTCATCTGCATTTTATAATAAAACAAATAAAAACGTGAGTGTCGGGACAAATAGAAGTGTAGACTGGGAAAACATCCTTTATTCCTACGATCTCAATCGGTTTTGATTTTTTCTTGAATATACTTCATCAGCATTTGATAACAATATCGTCTTAAAATAAATGAACATTATCGTTTATTCAAAACGATAATTTTCGAAAAATGGAGCCGTAATATTTAAATATATGCACTCCTTTGGAAACTCTTAATATTTCTATGATTCATTCTTTTATATTTATAGAATTATTACTCTACTTCTTTGTCGCTGATTGCTTTCAGTGATCGACGTTAAGAACCTACTGAATTAGGAATTAGTAATATCCGCAGAGTGAAAGTAACTGTGAATTTATTTATCCTGAAATGTGATTGAGAATGGGCACAAAAATGACATCAGAGTGTACGTGTATGTCATTTTGGGGAATGATGAAATTTCGGTTGTTGTGTAAGGTTATGGTCCGTCACGAATACGATAACCGACGACCGATTTAGATTAAAGAAAAAAGCGAGACACGATAATATGTGGAACAACACACCACATAATAATATGTATATCTAAAAATAAAGCGAAATTGTTTGAGCACGGCTTTATCAATTAAAATGCGCGCCTCTCTTACTGCATGGACGCAGAGGTCTTTGAACTTTCCACGACGAAATTCGTATCATTTCGGATGTAGGTAATCGGGACTCGTATGCGTAAGTAATGCATATTGGACCGCGTACCCCATTTCATTTTTTTCCTTAATGGTTTTGTTACATTTCCGCAGTACCTTACACTTTTGGTGGTTGAATGCAGTGGCGTCTCGTGCACGGGAATCCACTGGCACGTGAATACCCAGTATAAATAAGTAGTAATGTATTTATGCCAATTCACAAGTTTAAACGTAAGGTTCATATCAGACTATTTCTTGTATATTAAGAATAATTACAATAATAATAACATTTTATGTTTAGTCATTTAAAATATATCAAGTTAATATTCATTTTAATTGTATCTTTCGACGCTCAAACGAAATTTCTTTTAGATAAATCATTAAGAATACTGGTGCAACTATAGATTCCTATGGAACTACAACTCACGTCAGACAAAAACCGACTGCATTTAAGAATTTGTCTTCAGTTATTTAAAAATGTATCAAGCACACATTTAATTTAGTTGTATCTTGCAAGATTTTCCAGTAAACTTGTGTAAACAGTTGGACTGTAGACAATCGAACGTCTAGCATAATGATGGCACGTATCTACATGCCTCTATTATTTCCTTCAAAACGGAAATTTGTCGTTTTTCTAAACTTTTATTACTCTTATTGTAATACTAAATAAATAAGAAAGAGTAAAATTTGTTATAAGGAAATTAACAAAAATTACCCATTACAAACCGCAGAGTTGAAATTTTATAAATTTAAAACTTATGTTAACCGACTGTGTATAGATAATAAAGAAAAAGGAAAAGAATCCATTGTTAATTTTTAAAAAATTCATTCGCAATTTCTCCTTTGTACAGACACTGTAAAATGTTTAGAAATGGAGAAATTTCAATTCTAGGGGGAAGAGGATTTTCTAAGATAAAAATGAAATTGTCTTATTTATTAGATATTTCTTACTGGTGCAATCAACTACCACACCAGAATTTTAAGAAAATTAAGAATACTTTATTGTGATAGTGGAATAGCTTGGAGTATCAAGTGATATAAGAATTGTATTATGAATTCAAGTTGTTTTTGCACCGTATCAACAAGCATAAGCATTTGGTAAAACATTGTATGCATATTTGAACAGAAAATGCCTTTCCTTTGTTATAACGATTCAACAAATAAAAAAGCAATACTTTCAAAATTGTTGTACGATTAGAAAACGGAGAATGCAGCATGAGAACAATTTTAGGCAAAATTTGCAATTTTGGAAAGTTTTTAGTAAATAATTCAACATTATTCTTAGAAATTCCGTAAACTTGTCACGCATAAGTTAAGTAAGTACTAAACTAAGTTTAATCTCAATGACTTTTTGACACAGGCTGTTCTTCTTTTATATTTTGTATCACTATCTCTCATGAGATACAGCAGTTTCCCATCATTGGTGAATCCTAATCATCTTCATGACGTTTCATAGTTCGAATATCCTGGTCGAACCTGTTCCTTTCATCATGCAAAAAATCTAATTTATCACAATTTTTAGACCATTTTGTTTTCTAAGAACTACGAACACATCTTACGTAATAGGATCTATGACCAGTTTAGGTCAGGACTTTGTGATGAACAGCATGGGTTTATGCAGGCCAGATCTACAGCATCAAATTTTTAATTTTTTTTTTAGTGATATTTCTTATGTAGTGTGGCTGATGTCAGACGGATGAAGTTTGGCTTTTCTCATGAGTTGTTTAGATTGTTCTAAAAAAAATATACAGCATGGATTTGGTTCGCCATCACTTAGCCATAAGAATAAAGATGTAATACTGTATGTAATTTACAGGGTTTGCAACAATTACTTTACTAAGCCCTACTATCGCCAAAGACCGTATCCACTGATGTTTATAGACTCTCCTGTGTATCATACCGACAAATAACATCTATCGTTTGTTCAACACCTACCATAGAACTGTTGAAGTGTTTAATCCCTCCAGGAAGGTATTTCATGTATGTGTATATCACGATTGATTTGCTAGTCCTACAACTTATTACCTGTTATAATATATACACCGTTACGATAAACTATTGAGGTATATTATATATATTAATTACACTTCTGTCATTCAACAAAAGCGTACTTAACTTTTTTTTGATTAATTGTTAAAGTCATAGTGATTAGGATCGTTCCCTGTATGAATTTGCTATTCAAATAAATAAATAACTTCCTCCAAAAGACCCGCAAGCATTAGCTACTTAAGATCTGTGCAACATTCAAATTTAGTACCTATTATCATTTCTTTCTCTTCTACTTACTAGAATTTGTATACTGCAGCTTTAAAAGACATTTTAATATTGTGCTGGTAAGAGTTATATAGAGCCTGTAGTAGCTAATAGTTTTCATTCTTTTTGTTTTTACTAGGTTGAATAAGCGTATGAAAATAATTATTTTTAAGAAGGCTGGCATTAATTTTCAGTAGGTATTTATAAGACACACAAATAATAATTATTAATGCATTAAATAATAATGTAATTACTTGATTAAAAGTGGCATTTTATTGTTACAGTTTACTCCCATCAATTCTGCTAGGCCAACAGCCGGTCAAATTTTGAGGTTTCAGATAAAATCTATAAATAATTTGCATCTATAAGATTATTTAAAACGTGGACATGACATTTTGAATTTCATTGTTTATTGTTCTCGAGACACCACTGGTTACGTTTCAATCTGAAACATTTGGTTGTGCTCATTCGATGTTATCAATGTTATGACTTGCGGGTTGTTTAACCTTCCGTCGAGCACCGTATCAATTGCAATTAAATCGGCCGCGGTGTCTCAAAATGTCCAATGTAATGCATATAGCTACTACCTTGGTTATGAATTGGAATTTTAAAACAAGTAGCAGCTCTGTTAATCATACTGTTTGATTACGTAGAAATAAGGTGTGGGCACCACACGACTTTCTTATACGCATGTGCGTTCCGAAATGTGTGCACAAAAGATGTTCCAAATTAAGTTTTAAATTCAGTATCTTCTTAATAAAATAAACCTTTTGTGTAAAAGTGTTACTTCCGGTCTGAATTTTGAAATTTTTTATATAAAGAAGTTATCACAAATCCAGCTCAAAATAATTTTATTCTCTTGATAAATCCCAATGCATGAATTGAAAAATATTTGCAAAAAAAAACTGCTACTTGATAAGAGGTAAAAGTGTTAGTTCCAATCCGAATTTTGAATTGTTCTAATTCGAACTCTAAATACTTTTGTATTCTTCATAAATCTGTATAGAAAGCATAATTTGCGAGATATTTGCAAAATGACTTACTTCCAGTAGAAAATTCAAAAAACCTTTCTTGTAAAATCTTTTTAGAATTCATTTTTTAATACTTTTGTATTCATTAGAAATTTATTTAAACTAAGTAGTTGACGAGATATTAGTAAATTAGTAAATTTTGATTTTGTAACTGAGGTAAACAACTATCTCCGGTCTACTGATTTTACTAAAAATCTAATGAGATCTCAAGAGGAAGATTCTATTCGTAAATATAAAGTTTGGTATGGATAACTATAGCTGTTTGGCCGCTATCGTAGTCACACAGTTACAGGCAGACACATGCGCGTGGACACACACAGGGAGAATGTTTGCAAAAGCCACTTTTTGGGTATCAGGAGACTTCAAAATGTGGACATTGCAAAATTTTCGAGGTTGAAAATTTTCGTTATCGCAGTAGTATAAGAAAGTAAAAACGATAAGTGTAACGTCGTTTTTGTCGATTCTGACGAACTATAAACCAGTATTTACGTTCCTCTTTTGAGCAACTAAAAAATAAAAATCGGTAAACGTTTCGAATTCAAATAAGGTTTTTAATCCGATGAATCAGTATTCACAAGGATATATCTTATCAGATATGATGTAACCTCAACGTTCCAGGAATTTTAACATGGTCTTTTACAAAGATTAATCTTCGAAACTCCTCAGCATACTTAATAGCTATTTACGAATCAAGTGCGGGAAGACTATTTTCCCGCATGACCGCACTTTGAAAGCACGAGCGACCGAAGGGCAGCGAGTGCTTTTTAATTGCGTGAATGCGTGGAAGATGTCTTCATGCAAGTGGTTTGTACAATATTTTTTGTACGAGCATAAATTAAAATAGTTATTTACGAACCAAGTGCGGGAATACATATTTCGCGAATGAGTGGCCATGGACACGAATTCGCGAAATGTTTCACACACAAAACTTGTACAATATTTTTTGTATGAATACTTAAATAATACCTACTGTTAAATACGTTATCATTTATAGCACACTACAAATTTGTTCATATTAATTCAAAAATTTTGAGTTGGCAGTACTTATTATTTGAATTGACATATGTTGACATTTAATTTTTACTTCCCGCACGAGTGCGGGAATAGTATATTAAAATACAAGTAACAGAAGGCCTTTCATTCCAGCATGATTTCCAAATTCGGACACGAGCGCGCTGCGCGAGTGGCCGAAGGAAAGAATGCTGGAATGGCCTTCTGTTACGAGTATTTTACACTATTTTCTCTGTTTCGGATTGTATTTATATTATTTATTTATAGAAAAATTGTTAAAAATATTCATTAAGGGAGAGAGAGAGAGACGAAGAGCGTCAATCTGCGGCACTAGAATTGCGGGACAGGGCCTCCAACGCCATAAATAATTTACTACCAGGTAAATCGAAAAGCAAGTATGAAAAAGATTATGCCACCAACCTATTTCTACTAAAATAAAAAGTTACCAAAAACCGGTGTTAGAATGGAGTCCATTCTAACATCAAAATGGGTGCTAGAATAACGTTATTCTAACACCGAAACAGAGAAATAGAATTTCCCGCACCCATATGAATGCGTAAAACTGTATGGTATGTTATATGAGTACAAAATAGCTATTTTTGTACTCACCGCCTGTAAAATGACATTTGGCGCATGTGTAGCTCGACTGGGAAATACGTTTTCCCGGTTGAGGCGACTGTAAAAATTGAAAAAAACACTGGCACTTTGGGACATTAAAAAAAAATCTAACTTGGTAGTAATAAAATTTAGTCTATAAAATACTACTTCCCTCCACTATTCTTCACTAAAACTTGGGGAAATAGGAGTAATAATTAAAAATTCTTGTAAAAAAATTGTGGCGCCATCTATTTCACGACATTTTAAGCGACATCTTAAACCAGATTCAAGCGCCATCTATTTGAACTACATGGACATTCAGATTGGCAGTTCGGAATTGTTTGTATTTAAACCAAAAAACGCAATAAATGTACTATAAATTTATAAATATAAGAATAAATACCTCATGTTTGCATTGTGTAAGAATATAATAACTTAATTTTAGGGAAAGGTGAGTAATAGTTACGTACATGAAATGCTTAAATTAATTAGGTAATCTATCTTAGGTTAGGTATGATACCAATGACATTAATTAATAATATTTTTTTAATTTAATGTTCGTACAAAAAATATTGTTCAAACCACTTGCGTGACGACATCTTCCACGCATTCGCGCAATTAAAAGCACTCGCTTCCTGCGGTCGCTCGTGCTTACAATGTGCGCTCATGCGGGAAAATAGTCTTCCCGCACTTGGTTCGTAAATAACTATTAGCTAACAAGTGCGGAAAATGAATTTTTCCGCATGAGTCTGCCGTTCACCGAACGACGCGTAGCGGAGTTCGGTAAAGCAGCCGAGTGCGGAAAAACATTTTCCGCAAGTGTTAAGTACAATAGTTTTTCTGCGAGCGTGAAAAAGGTCAACAGAACTAATCAAAAGTAGAGATATTTTTAACTGTGTATACGTGCTTATATTTTATTTAGAAACATATTTTATTAGATTATTGATAAAGTAAACATATGGTAAAATATTATTAACAATAATAGTTACATGTCAGAATCTAACACCTAATTATTTATATTATAATTTATTGTAAAAGTACAATTATTTGCATTACTTAAATTTATAGCGGGTGTTAGTTGCTTGTTGAATCGCTGGAATTTTGGATCAGTTGCTCTTTGCTGTTCTGGGATAATAATGTTAGTCGAGTGTAGTTCATTTTCGAATTCCTGTTCAAAGTTGTGCTGAGTACTTGGGCCTGGCTGTATGTCAGTGGAGGCGATGGAGCTGCTGGTAGTGGCTGATGCGGTCTGAATATCTTGCTTGCAATACACTTTCTATTTTCCAGGGATTCATCCAGATATCCTTCGGCGACTTTTGTTGACTGCCACCGGCCACGACGTTTCAGATTCGTTATCCCTACTCCAGCATCTGCAAGGGCCGTGGCAGAAGAGCGCCTATAGCAGTGTCCAGTGTAGGCTTCTGGATCCGGAAGTCTTAAATATATGGCTACATCCGACGGTATTTTCCCAAATTTGTTTATACCAACACACTGGATACTGCATTCTCCGTTGTGATGCTGGACAAAAAATCTCTTGTGAGGAGTATGTTTCGGTCTAAGCAATGTATATTTTCTGACACACTTTAAGTTCCTCTCCCCAGTAATTACAAAACTTCTACTTGTGTGCGTTTTATTGTCGAGTATTCTAACTAAAATCATGGAGCTTTCCTCTTTCACGTTTTCAATTTATAAATTTGTTAATTCTTCCCGCCTGCACGCCCCAGCTATTCCGAAAATTGTCGCCACTTTATGGAGAAGATAGATGTTATCTGGAGCATTGGATAAAAACTTCTCTACGTCATCTGGACTTAAAATTTTTGATGTTTTTGGTCTAAAACTAACCATCTTTTTCTTGAGAAAAGCAATTATCTTGAAATATCTGCTAATGTCGATATTTCTCTTGAGCTTGAGCATGGTTTTCAGCATTGAATATTTTGACCAGAGTGTGGGCGGTTGACAGGATGCAGATAATTCAGAAAAATACACTAAATAAATATCTTCTTTATCAAAACTTGTAATGCTTTTCCTTAAGTCCGTTTTCACATTTTGTGTTGCCAGAAAAAATTCATCGGGAACTCCCTCGCTTGTATTCTCATCGATTCTCTCGAGACAAATATTCATTTTAATGAGGATTCACTTATTCACGAGCAAAATATTTTAGAAATGCACTGACAGTTTTCTGACAATAAACAAACAAAAATGAAAGTAAATAACTGGTTACTTACACATGGTAACTAAAGCATTTCGCAACTTCCATAATATTATTAATTTGACATATTGAGGTGGAAAATTATTTCCACACGGTGCGGAAAATTATTTCCGCACGGTGCGGGAAAATTAATTTTCCACACTAAAATGTGTGTGGAAAATTCAATTTTCCGTCCGCTCGTAGAAAAAAATATTATTAGTATCATACCTAACCTAAAATAGATTACCTAATTAATTTAAGCATTTCTTGTACGTACCTATTAGTCACATTAAAATTTAGTTTAAGTAGTTAGTTTAAATATTCTTGCTTATGACGTTTTTATTCCTATATTTATAGTGAATTCATCGCTTTGTGGGTTGATTACAATTAACTGTCAATTTCAATGTTACTTGAGAAATAGTCAAATAGATGGCGGTATAAATTTATTGGAGGAATGTTTAATTATTACTCCTATTTCCTAACTTTTAGTGAAGAATAGTCGAGGGAAGTAGTATTTTATAGACTAAATTTTATTACCATCAAGTTAGATTTTTCTTAAATGTCCCAAAGAGCCAGTCTTCTTTTCAATTTTTACAGTCGCCTCGACTGGGAAATACTCCTTGCTGGTCGAGCTATGCATGCGCCAAATGTCACTTTACAGGCGGTGAGTACAAAAAATTCATTAATTAGTTTGTATTTTCTCTATAAGTTAGTCGATTTTAGATAAATATTAGTAATCATAATTCAATTTTTCTCATTGTATTTGTATGCCTTCCTTTTTGTGTATATTTGGGGGTGCGTACATCGCCTCGACCTATGCGCATTACTCTTGATTCTCCTGGACTGGTTCATCAGGCTGTCGCAAGGAGTAGGAACTTACGAAATGTGGCAGATTTTAATGATATTGGTATTTCTATGGATCGCACACAGCAACAGATATCATACTATAAGAAATTGAAAACAGAATTGGACGAGCGAACACTGGGTGGTGAACAGCTGCGGATTAAGTACGTCCGCGGCATACCGAAGATTGTTCCGTTAAACTAGCAGTGCCCAACAGTAACACTATCACCATCTACTACCAGAATGTCCGGGGCTTACGCACAAAAGTCGATGAGTTTTATGTATCTGCTTGTTCAACTGTGTACGACATCATTTGCCTGACTGAAACTTGGTTATCCAAAGAGGTTAGGAGCACTGAATACTTTTCTGTTACTTACTCTCTCTGTAGATCTGACAGAAAGTTTGAAGAAATCGGACGATCGCGTGGGGGTGGAGTTCTCTTGGCTGCAAGGAGCTGTTTAGTTGGATCGGGACTGGATCTGTCGGGTATCCATGGGGAATTTCCTTCCATCGACATCATTGCTTACAGGTTCGCATCTCACTCCGGGAGTGTTACTGTATTCGTCTTATATATACCGCCAGACATTCAACCAATGACTTTTGAATCCTTTTTTGACAGGTTTGAACACCTTATTAGTAACTTTTCCAATGTGGTCGTGATTGGCGACTTCAATTGTACTCTTTTTGCATCTAGCTCTGTAAATGATTTCAAATCTCAAGTACTTAACAATTTTCTTAATTTTACTAATTTTAAGCAATTTAATTCTGTGTGTAATGCCAACGATCGTCTGCTGGATCTTGTTGTGTCTGACATTCAGTGCGTAGTTATGCGGGATGATTCTGCATTTGTTGCGGAGGATGATCACCATCCGGCCCTTTTAATACAACTCGATGCTGGAAGTGGTGGCTGCGCTGGTTTTCCTAGAATTGAGTCTAGATCTTACAATTTCGGGAAATGTGATTTCAATGAACTTTACTTGTATCTCTTGAGTGTGGACTGGACGATGCTGGATGGGTGTAATGATATTAATGGGGCTTGTGAAATATTTTATAATACACTATATGCGGCGCTTGACTTATATGTGCCTACTTGTACTCGCTACTCGAGAAGCTATCCGAGGTGGTATTCATCTGATTTAATAGCCAATATTAAGTTGAAATATTACTTTTTCAAGGAATTCAAACGTTACAACTGCCTCTCCTCGTTGGCCAATTTCAAAAATATCCGTCTATTAGTAAAGAGACAATCTCGAGACGCTTACAGTGCGTACTTGGGTCGAGTTCAGCATGATGTTTCTTGTAACCCAAAGAAATTTTGGTCTTTTATCAGAGACAAAAGGAAACGCAGCCGTATACCTGGTCGCATGTCGTATAACGGCAGCAGTTGCGATACGCCGCAGGACATACTTAATGCATTTGCGGCCTACTTCAACAGTGTCTTTGGTACCCCCTCTTCTGTTGCAAACCTTCCCACTGTGCAGAATTGCAACTGCAATATTCATTTTGATTGCTTCTCGGAAGATACTATTATCACTGCTATTAATAGCTTGAAAAATGATTTCACCTCTGGACATGACCGTATTCCTGCCTTCTTGATTAAGGACTGCAAGTTTGTGTTCGTGAGGCCGCTACTCAAAATATTTCAACTCGCTTTGAGTTCCTCTACCTTTCCTGACGCCTGGAAAATTGCCAGAATTACGCCGTCTTCAAGGTCACACAGTTATCACAAACTACAGGCCCATTGCAATCCTTTCAAAATTTTTCGAAAATTTTTGAACTCTGTATTCATTCGGGTCTTTATCCATTTGTTAGGCGGAATTTGTCACCTTATCAGCATGGTTTTTTGGATGCGAGATCCACCGTTACCAATCTCTGCCATGTCACGCAATTCATTTCGGATAGTTTGGATGGCAGGGGGCAGGTTGATGTAGTGTATACTGATTTTGCCAAGACCTTTGATCGTTTGGATCACACTATTCTTGCCATGAAACTCAGAGCCTTCGGCCTCAGTAATGCACTTGTTAGCCTTCTTATGTCCTATGCAAGTAATCGTTCTCAGTACATTTTTTACAATGGATCATCTTCTTTCACGTACACCGCTACGTATGGGATCCCACAGGGTTCTAATCTGGGTCCCTTAATATTCAATATGTTCATTAATGATGTCACTTCTGTGATCAGTTGCGATAAGCTACTCTTCGCGGATGATTTAAAGATTTTTTGTAGTATCTCTTCGATTTCAGACTGTATTCGCATTCAGACTAACCTGGATAACATCTTCCATTGGTGTACTACGAACAACTTACCACTAAATGTATTGAAGTGTAAGTCTATGTCTTTCTCGCGCTGTGCGGAACCATGTACTTTTATTTATAGTTTAAACGGCGTGGATTTGGAACGGGTTCAGACAATGCGGGACTTGGGTGTGATTTTTGACGTGAGACTCACGTTCGTTGACCACATAAACAATGTAACTTCTACTGCTTTGAGATGCTGGGATTCATCGTCCGCAATTGCAAATCTTTTACCAATCCTGAATCATTAAAGGCGTTATACTTCTCGTTGGTTAGGTCACGTCTTGAGTATTCTTTATCACTGTCATATGCGGCAGCTTGAATTGGTTCAGCGCAAGTTTGTTAAATTTCTATGGAGTCGAGTTGACGGAGCTTATCCGTGTAGGAATGCTGACCACTGTCTATTGTTAGCCCGTTTTGAATTAACTTCTCTCCATTTCAGGAGTATTGCCTCGGGTATATGCTTCTTGTTTAAGCTGCTTCACAACGTAGTTGATTCTCCTGCATTACTCCAGCAAATAAGGTTTGCTGTGCCCCGTTCTGCGTCGCGCCATGCCCTTACTTTTAATTTGCCTTTCCCGAAAACTAATGTCGCGGTTAGATCACCTCTTTATTCCATGTGGTCTAATTTTAATGAAATCAGCGTTCACTGCGATGTCAATTGCTCCAGCATCGGGTTTGTTAGGGCAGTAATCGCGGAGCACTTTAACAAATATTATTGATATTCGTTGTCACTACATGCTCTATAATATTTAATTTCTCCTTTCTTTTTTCTTCTTTGTTCTATTATATCACTTGTATGTACATACTTCATTATTGTAATGTTCCAATAAATTGTTCTGTAATTGGTAGTAACTGTTGGGCAATAAAGCTTATTATTATTGTTATTATTATTATTATTATTATTATTATTATTATTATTATTATTATTATTATTATTATATGTGCAAGAATATGTAGCATGTGAAGATTAATAAATGTATTTATTATTATTATTATTATTATTAAATCTTCAAGAAGCGAAGACAAAAAAGGAAAAAACATGTTGATGTGTTATTTTATTTACCTATAGCACACTTTAAGACTGTGTTAAAAAAAGTGGCTGCATCTATTCATACATACATAAATGAAAAAGTACAGTGCATTGTTTGTTGTCACCAAGAAACCACTGAAAAAACGCTTAATGGAATTGGTTAAGTGTATGTACATAGGTACATTTACACTGTTACGACTTTTTAGACATTTTTATTGACGAATATGTTGTATTCTCTACATAAATGATGATTTTACATACATGTGTACATATTCTTTGGTTACCTTTTGCATAGAATTTTAGGTTATCTGAACTGTCTATGTTTTAATTACAGCGGATTATCGACAATGCTCTCTCTGTTGGTAGCTATTTTGCAATTTCCAATTTAAGCAATTACTCGTGGCCGCCTGTAATATCGGACATTGGGCAGCTGTCTATCGATCACTCCTCATAAATATGTATCCCATCGAGCTGCTGGTGTTAATTGTAATTGAAGAAATGGAAAAACATCCCGATAGGATTGCGTGCAAACAGGATACTTATCCTTAATGCAGAGAACTCGGCATCCGAGAAATTATGTATATGCTGTATGCATACGTGCAAATTATATATGTAGGTACTGTTTTTCACAGCAAAATACAGTTTTCGCGCTTTCTAAAGCACTACTATCAGATCGACAGTACGAGAGAGAGGATATATAAAAATGTATCTTTTAATTTGCTAATTTCTAAAAAATTTTTTAGATTGGCAAACGAATAGACATGACCAATTGGAAAAACCATTGAGGTTTTCGAAAGTAGTATCTCTACGTTATAGCCAGAGCATAGTTAATATTTATTCTTACTGAGTACGAGAAAAATCATATTAGGTTTGCTCCCAGAGTAACTAATAACTATCGGAAACCGTACGACGCATGGGTACTTTTTGTTGGATCATCGGAGAGTAGAATTACAAATTCGATTAATTTCCAACTACATACTCGTCTGGTGTTCGGCGTAATAGAAATTTGCAGTTGTAAACAATTTTCAAACTATTACAAGAATTAGGTGTTTTAACTCTAACTAAACTGATAAAATTCACTCTTGAAAAGGAAAACAATGGACAATTAGTTGTTCTAGATACATTAGTAATTAAAAAAAAACAATATAAACAGATTCATTACAGGAAATTCAAATCATGGTCTTCAACAAAAATTGTCTTCATTCAATTTTTAATCCATCGCCTGTTAAAGCTCCCACTTAGAAGAGATAGATATGAGAAAGAATTACGCCTTATAAAAGATATTGCTGAATACAATGCCTAAAGTGGTGGAGAATAATCTACTGGTTCTGTTCGCGGATGACTCATCGTTGGTGGGGATTGCGTAGTAAAATTAATTGAAATGAACTTGAACAAACTGGATACATGGTTCGTACAGCACAATCTAAAACTCAATTTAAATAAATCTCACTTTATGATATTTAATAACACAATTACCCCGAGCGTTAGTATTAAACATAACGGTGAAGTGCTTGCCGGGGCTGAGAGGAGTATATTGTTGAGCTTACTGGTTGATAATCACCTATCTTGGGGGTCTCACATAGACATCCTGTCTACAAAATTGAATAGCTGTTGTTATGCGCTGAGGGTTGTCACACGGAATGTTGGCAGGGATTCTGCGGCCGGTTTGTATTTTGCCAATGTCCATTCCAGACTCCAGTATGGTGTAGTGCAGTTCTGGGGTTATGCGGTGAATGTGCAACGGGTTCTGAACGCCCAGAAATCCTGCATAAGGGCAATATTCAAACTAAAGCCAATAGAGACTTATAAAAATATATTTAGAAACTACGAGATACTTACGCTGCCATCGATATACATATTGGAATGCGCTCTGTTTGTTAAAAAACACTATAGAGACGCGCGTATTTCAAAAATATGAACTCTCACATTGCTATAGTACTTGGGGTACTATACTTCATTCGCTGAACAAAGAGAGTAGGAAAAAAGTGTGAACAGCACGTGATTTTTATTACTGCCTTTCTATTGGTTCTTATAGCTACATACAAATCCTACAACACAAGATATAAATCATCAACTTTCTGTGATTTTGTCACATGGTTGTGACTGGCATTGTCTGTTATTTTGAAATATATGTATACTTTTTGCTTTAGTATTTTATGTTTGCGCGGCTTGTATTTGTTTAAGTTGTTATTATTATTCTCAATCTTTTTAAAGACAGTGATATTCAGGAATATTTTTGTTAGTTGTCAAGACAGAAAGAGTTTAAAATATTTGGTACATTCCTAGTTTCTTTTGCTTTTTCTTTTATATATTTTTTAAAATTATTTTTTAAAAATAAATTAATTACATTATGATTGCATTTTATTATTATATGTTTATCATGTACTATATTTAAACATGTATACAATTCGTTATAAATTCACAATAAAATAACTACCTATGCCCTATTTTAACCTGTAATTTGTATTTTATACACATGTGAATAAAGTCTTTAGTATATTTGTTTCATTTTTAAATAGGTACTTATATCTTTTATTGTTTACAAAATACGCATATGTGTATTTTTTTGTTGAATCAGTCACTATTTATCCACTTATTAAGTGATGAATTTCAAGCAATTTACGAAGGTTTTGTTGATATGCAGTCGAAAGCAAAAAAAAGTAGACAAAAACACAGGTTTCTGTTATAGACTTTCTCAAAATGATTAGTGTGATAGCGACTTCAAAGTTACTTGTCAAAATTTGGTTATCTATCAAAATTGACAACCTTACAGTTGATATTAAACTATTATCAAAATGCCTTCCATAAATGAAGATAATAAAGTCAGTGTTATTGCAGATTTGAGTAACGGTTTCAAAATACGTGAAATTGTGGAAAGGAAATAATATGTTATGGAAAATAGAAGAAAACTTAAATTCAGAGACTTATATCAACATTCTAAGTATGTAATGTGATGTTGCCTTCAGTGGAGCTATTTTTTCCAAATCGCAATTTTATAATTCAACAGGCTAACTGTCCCATCCATCGGACAGAATGAAAACATGGTTCAGAGAAAATAACATCAACGTGTTGGATTTTCCGCCAAGAAGTCCTGATTTAAATATTATCGAAAATGTGTCTGATGATCAAAGAAACAAAGAAATTAAATCGAAGACCTTAAAATAGACAAGAACTGGTAGAAATAGTTCACACAGCATGGAAGAATGTAAATCAAAATATTTGTACCAACCTTTATAACTCTAATACAAATAGATTGCAAGAAGTTTTAAACAAAAACTGGTCTATAACCTGATATTAAAGCATATATTTCATCATGATGTTTTTTAATTATTATTTTGATTTTTATTAATCAGATAGAAGACGTTTTGATAATTATTTGATTTGCCATAGAATAATGACATGACACTAATGACAAGTAAATAAAGGCAGGTTTACAAAGTACGAGATTTCTTGTCTACTTTTTTTGCTTTCGACTGAACGTTATGTTTGAGATTTACATACGTTAGTTATCTAAAAAGACAAAACACATGTATTTTTTGTCAATTTAAATTGGTTCAGTATTTCATATAAACTAATAAATAATTGTTTTCTAAAATTTAAGCGTGTAATCAAAAGTTTTATAAATTTTGATTGTTAATTATATACTCCATTCAGTCTAAGAATAAAGTAGATGGCGCTACAATATGAGCACAGTTTACACACGATGAACTTTGTATTTTGAAAACAAGTAAAACATATGTTTACTGTCAGATGGATAGCAGGGATATACCTATCTGATATCATTATATTTTGACATTTACTTACATTTTTGTACAAGTTGGTAACTCATTCCTCAAGAAAAAGGAATGCACATGTCGTCTAATTGTACTTTTTTGTGCTTCATCCAATTTATTGTAAGTATGACGATAATTTCTTTTTCTTGGAGGAGAAATTGGAACTCCATATAATTCCATTTCTTTAATAATGCAGTACATTGTATTCCTATTAATACCCACTTCCTCTGCTGTTTGATTGACTGCAGCTGTTTTAGACATATTGTCTTTATGCTTAATGTACACATTATAAGCCATTTGCCTTTGTCCAGATCTTATGTGTTTCCCTTTACGATTTTTTGAAGGACCTGGTAAAATGCTTCCGCCGTACTATAGAATATTAGCGATTACGAAATAACGAAATTGATAAAATACCTTAACAAATGAATATTTCACTTGCGAGTTCTAAGAAGAACTATTTTTTAAGAATATTAACAACAAATAACTATGTAAAATACGGAAATCGACAAAATCTTTGAACAAAACTGTCAGTAAACAAATTTTTGACAGAACGAGCTAAATGCGATTATTTTGCCGGTGTAAATGCACACTCGATTTCAACCAATCACAAACGTTTATTTTAAGCCCTATCTTTCCCAATGCTTTATTCTTAGGCTGAATGGAGTATAGTACTCTATTGTAAATTGAGCTGTGCACGTGTTACAGTCGTGGACAGCTCGTGATTACTCTATACGTTTAGTGAATGAAGTGTCTTCTACCACCAAAACCAGGATTTACTAAAATACAAAAAAGTGCCCTATTTCAATGTATCAAGATTTATAATCAACTTCCGTATAACTTGAAAATGTTACCAAGCACTCAAGATAAGTTTGTGCTGAAAAATTATCTCTGTGCAAGAGCGATATACTCCGTTATGAATTCTTCAGTGATGACTTCTTCAATGGGGAAGAGAATGTTATGTAATCTTAGTATGGGTATATAGGTATCTATGTGTATAATTGGGTATGGTGCGCCCAGCTAAAAGAATTGAAGAAATAGTCCTCACACTTACATGTTTTACTAAAATTTGTATGTTTTATGTTTGTATGTTTATATGTATATTTTATGTAATACTTGAACCTGACGATTGTCAACATTCTGTATGAATCTTAGGACAAATATATACTATTACTATTACTATTACTATTACTATTTCCAATCAGACGTAGTTGACAATATCTTAAGATAGATTAAACGTAATAATGTAATTCTAAATTCATCAACTTCGCTACATCAAAATAATAAAGCTTAAGAAGTATGTTGTCGTACCTTTTCATAATATTTCGAAAAACTTTAATAATATTTTTAAAAATGTAGGCAAGTCGTGTTCAAAACATGTAATTTGATGAAAAAAAAATTTTTTCGAACAGTACTAAAGATAAAATTGAGGAAGAACAAAAATCTGGAATTTATAATTCATAATAAATGTGAGAAAAAATATCGTTCGGTTTACAACTCGCTACAAAGAGCACATTGCTCATTTCCTGTTTAATAGGATAGTGAAGTCTGGTGCAGCTCGACATATTTCAGGCACATGATATTCCAGCATGCGGCACCTCAAACTTATAAAACAGGTACATTTAAATTTAGTTTAAGTTATTATATTCTTGCTTATGACATTTTTATTCTTATATTTATAGTGAATTCATCGCTTTTTGGGTTGTTTACAATTAACTGTCAATTTCAATGTTACTTGAGAAATAGTCAAATAGATAGCGCCACAAATTTATCGGAAGAATATTTAATTATTATTCCTATTTCTCCAACTTTTAGTGAAGAATAGTCCAGGGAAGTAGTATATATAAACTAAATTTTATTACTGTCAAGATCGATTTTTTTCTAAATGTCCCAAAGAGCCAGTGTTTTACTTTCTTATACGTAGTATAAGGAAGTATTGTGATGATGAAAATTTTCGACCTCGAGATTTTTGCAGATGTCCACGTTTTGAGGTCCCCTGATACCAAAAAAGTGGTTTTTAAAAAATGTCTGTGTGTCTGTGTGTCTCTCTCTCTGTGTGTGTGCCTGTCTGTCTGTGTGTGACCACGATAGCGGTCAAACCGCTGTAGATATCAATTCCAAATTTTGTATTTACGAATATAATCTCCCTCTTGAGAACTGATTAGATTTTGAGCAGAATCGGCAGACCGGGAGTAGTAGTTTACTTCAGTGAAAAAACCGAATTTTGCAAATATTTCGTCAATTACTAAGTTTAAACAAATTTATAAAGAATTCAAATCTACTCAAAATTAAATTTGAGAAAAATTGTTTTAATAAAGTTTTTCGAAATTCCTACCGGAAGTAGGTCTTTTACTCTTATCGAAAATCAATGTTTTGCGAATATCTCGAAAGTCATGCTTTCTAGGCAGGTACATTACAAGTATAAAAGTATTTAGAACATACTTTTAAATATCTTTTGTATAAAAAAAATTTGAAAATTCAGACCGGAAGTACCACTTTTACTCTTATCGAATAGCGATTTTTTGCAAATATGTCGTAAATTATGCATTCTATATATATTTATGAAGAGTACAAAAGTATTTAGAGTTGAATTTGGAATATGTTTTGTATAAATGAAATTTCAAAATTTGGACCGGAAGTAACACTTTCATACGTATAAGAAAGTCGTGTGGTGGCCACACCTCATTTTTTTTTTTAATTTTTACCGTCGCCTCGACCGGTAAATACTCCTTGCTGGTCGAGCGATGCATGTCACTTTACAGCCGGTGAGTACAAAAAAATTCTTTACTTATTTATTATCGCCTTGTATAAGGGGATTACGAAATTCACCAGCAACAAAGTAACTCAACTCTATTCAATCCCAACCAACAATGATATATAAACTTTGGTATATATTTTTTCTAATCTCCAGACATCGCAAACAACAGCACAAAAATAAACGGATTATTGTGTATCGTCACCGTGTCCCACTGTCAAAACAGTCTGAGTGTAACGATTGTGCATTATTTGCCGCTTTTCACAATTATTTAAAAATATTTGCGCCAGGAGTGACTGACTGCACCGAGAACGTTCCTGCGTATATAGATTAGATAATGCAACAATAAAAAAATATATATGCACTTACATATATATATGTGTATATGTATATCTATCTATCTACGAAGCATTCGTCTCTGTTAGGCCAGATGATTTTTTTTCAATAAAAGTACAATTTTATCGCAATATCGATTTGGTCAACTACGGGAACGAACTGATGGGTCACTGACCTAGGGTAATGCGTTTGAATGCACTTATTCCAAAGAATTCTAAATCGCATTGGGGGAACCGTCGCAGTGGCGGAGGAATAGTAATGTCTTAAAAGGCATCCTTAAAAGTTTCGAAATTTATCGCTGTCTGTCTCATGCAACTACGTAAACTGCATATCTGTAGTGTAGTACAAAATAAATCGCAACTTATTTTTATAGATTTTTGTATCTACATTTAAGAAAACTGTAAGGTCAAGAATAAAAATAAATTAGTAAATATACGTTGAAGTGTATGAAATGCCTAAAAAATAACAACAATTTCACAACTATATCAATTTGAATGGTAAGTACGTATATATAAACTGTTCAAAATCGAACAGGGATATTTACACAATTAAAAGAAAAAGGATTATTACATATATTGTTAAGCAACTCTGACCAGATTTTTATATTCACAACATAATTCAACTAAAAAAAATACAGAATTAAAAGTAAAATCAAAAACCTCTAATAAACTTAAGTTTGCAAATACGAATTTTGTTAACAACGATATACCTAACCTTAAATATTAAAGATGTTTAAATTTGGAAAGCAATCCTAAACATATAATCCAAAGCAACTTCTAGTACTCAGTATGACCTCTACGTTTCTTTATTACTGGCCTAATACGATTACGTATTATTAAAATTAAATTTTCAATCTCTTCCTGTGGTATTGCTCTCCATTCTTGTTGAAGAACTCTATAATGGTCTCGGGGATCATGAATGTGATCATTTGGGTTTATAACCCTCTTTTGTAACTTATCCCACAGGTGTTCTAACGGATTCATATCTGGAGACTGTGGTGGCCACTCTATCAACGAAATGTGTTGCTGTTCTAGCACATCCATTACAATTCGAGCCACATGCGGACGCGCATTATCTTGCATGAAATTGAACTTTTATCCTCCTGCTCCCGCATATGGCACAGTAACAGGTAAAATGACCTGTTCCACATAAACTTGAGCTGTCATATTATGTTCAATCAAAACGAGATCGGTTCTTCCACCAATACTTATGCCAGTCCATACCACGACTCATCAGAGAACATTAGATATGACCATTGTTCGTTTGTCCACTTTCGGTGGTCCTGTGCCTATAAAAGACGTACCTACTCTACGATTACCTCTTGTTAGAGTTCTTAAATGTACCTCATGTAACCTATTGCGAATAGTTTGATCACTAATCAGTACGCTTTTTTGATGAAAGTTTTCGAGATTTTTGCAGATGTCCACGTTTTGAAGTCTCGCGATACCAAAAAAGTGGTTTTTAAAAAATGTCTGTCTGTCTGTCTGTCTGTCTGTGTGTCTGTGTGTGACCATGATAGCGGTCAAACCGCTATAGGTATCAATTCCAAATTTTGTATTTACGTGTATAATCTCCCTCTTGAGATCTGATTAGTTTTTCAGTAAAATCGGTAGACCGGAAGTAACAGTTTACTTCAGCGAAAAAATCGAATTTTGCCAATATTTCGTCAACTACTAAGTTTAAACAAATTTATAAAGAATTCATATATACTTAAAATTAAAATTGAGAATAATTTTATTTAAAAAGTTTTTTGAAATTCCTACTCTTATCGAAAATCAGTTTTTTGCGAATATTTCGCAAGTTATGCTTTTTAGACAAGTATGCTACGGGTACAGAAGTATTTAAAATATAATTTTCAATATCTTTTGTAGGTATAAAAAAAAATTTTAAATTCAGACCGGAAGTACCACTTTTACTCTTATCGAATAGCAAATATGTCGTAAGTTATGCATTCTATATATATTTATCAAGAGTACAAAATTATTTAGAACTGAATTTTTTGTATATGTGAAATTTCAAAATTCTACCCGGAAGCAGCACTTTATCACTTAGCGAGTAGCACTTTTTACTTTCTTATACGTAGTATAAGGAAGTATTGTGATGATGAAAATTTTCGACCTCGAGATTTTTGCAGATGTCCACGTTTTGAAGTCCCCTGATGCCAAAAAAGTGGTTTTTAAAAAATGTCTGTGTGTGTCTGTGTGTCTGTCTGTGTGTGACCACGATAGCGGTCAAACCGCTGAAGATATCTATTCCAAATTTTGTACATACGTATACAATATCCCTCTTGAGATCTGATTAGTTTTTCAGTAAAATCGGTAGACCGGAAGTAGTAGTTTACTTCAGTGAAAAAATCGAATTTTGCAAATATTTCGTCAATTACTAAGTTAAACAAATTTATAAAGAATTCAAATGTACTCAAAATTAAATTTGAGACAAATTGTCTTAAAAAAGTTTTTTGAAATTCCTACCGGAAGTAGGTCTTTTACTCTTATAGAAAATCAGTTTTTTGCGAATATCTCGCAAGTCATGCTTTCTAGGCAGGTACATTACGAGTATAAAAGTATTTAAATGAAAATTTTAAATTCTTTTGTAAAAAAAAATTTCAAAATTCGGACCGGAAGTACCACTATTACTCTTACCGAATAGCGGTTTTTTGCATATGTCGTAAATTATGCATTCTATATATATATTTATTAAAAGTACAGAAGTATTTAGAGTTGAATTTGCAATATTTTTTGTATACATGAAATTTCAAAATTCGGACTGGAAGTAGCACTTTTACTCTTAGCGAGTAGCACTTTTTTTCGAATATCTTGCAAAGGATGAATTCTATAGCGATTTATTAAGAGAATGAAAGTACTTAGAATAGGATTTTGAATAATTTTTGTATAAAAAAATTCTTAAAATTGTATAGTTTGAAACGCTCATACGTATAAGAAAGTCGTGTGGTGGCCACACCTCATTTTTTGATATTATCTTGCAAAGGATGCATTCTATAGAGATTTATTAAGAGAATAGAAGTACTTAGAATAGGATTTTGAATAATTTTTGTATAAAAAAATTCGTAAAATTCTATAATTTGAAACGCTCATACGTATAAGAAAGTCGTTTGGTGGCCACACCTCATTTTTTTAAATTGATTTTGTATCTTCCGAGCAGTGCATGTTTGGTTACGTCGGCCAATAATTTGGACGTAACGGTCTTGTGCTGCCGTTGAAATCCGACCGTTACCACGATGTTGATTACGTTGATCCCCATAACGGTGCCATAAGCGACTTATCACACTTGACAATCTGCTGCAACTTCAGCATGACGACGCCCAGCTTGCAAATGACTCCTTTCCATCGATAGGACTACTAAAATTATACACAAAATTTAATGAAACTCTAAGCAAGAAATGACGCTACATAATGTCGATAAACGGAAAGTGACAAATCACGCCGTTATGACAACTAATAAATATGTGTAGCAAACAAAACACAGTCGCTCCATTATTAGCAAGATAATATGATAAAAGCTTTATGAATATTCTTTTTGCTCAAAAAATATTTATATATAACACGATATTCTGTTTTTACGTATTATTTATAAAAATATCCCTGTACGATTTTGAGGAGTGTATATAATAGGTACTCGACAAATTCTGTATAAATGACTTTGATAGTGGCGAATGGCGGATGACAAATGTTTGCATTCGTTTTATTTTCACCCTGCACATGGGAGTGATGTTAATTAGCGCTTTCCATAGCCTAAAATCGTATGTGTCACTGGTTACATCGAGATTCTAGCGTCTTTAATTAAGTACTCATACCATCTATTTACACGGCTATGAACGATCGTGTAAATTTTCCTTGCGACAAATTCCATCGTTTTTGGAACTAGGTTCAGTACAACTTTTATTAATGCAGAATGATGCTTAATTGTTGACTGTACATAATATAATATATCGATTAATATGTTATATACTTTTGCCCCTGAAATATACGGAACTGCTGTATACCAAAAGCAATACAGATATATTTTCAGCGCATTTGGAATCATTTTGTTATGTCAAAAATGGTGTGAGAAAGTTTCTATGGCATGGGTATTGGTGCTCTTAAACCTTGGATTAATAATTTTTTAATCCTAATATCTAATCAACAAGAGTTTTTATAGTTTCGACGAATTTATAACTGGGATGTAGTGGCATAAGCGATGTCATTGTCATTTTCTTTTAATGTGCTCTGTTTTTCATTTACATCTTATTTTGCACATCAAACATTAGTATTAAGGCCTAATTTATTATATATGTAGTGTCAAAACTACTTATGAAATAAATTAAGTAACTTTCAAATTAATATCGTTTGTCGAAAACGATGAAAAAGATAAATTTTTATTTCTCATAATGCTTATTGTAAGTTGTTACACTTGTTCACGGCGTCATCCATTTTTGAACTATGACTCACACACATTTTTTTAATGTACAGTAATAATTTTTGTTTTAGTTTTGGGCAGTACCCTTAATAGCCTTTGTAACAAATCCTACATAACTTTATTTGCAATAGTTTTTGGAACAATCACATTTTGTTTAACCAAAGAATACTGTAAGTAAAAATCACCAAAAAGAGCACAAATTTATCAAATAATAGGATTACAAGCAACTTTAGAATCTTTACTAACTTAGTAAATGCTCAAAGTGTTCCTCATTCATTTGTTGGCAAATCCTAATCTAAATTTAAATCATGTAAATTCTTAGATTTTGTTTTATAAACTTTACTCTTTAGATAACCCCAAAGGAAGAAATCGAGCGAAGTTAAATCAGGCGATCTGGTTGGCAAGTCTATGAATGCCCTCCTCCCATTCCAACTATTTGGAAAAACTTTGTTTCAAATACTGTCGAATACAAAGGGAATAGTGAGTTGATTCTCCATTCTGCTGAATCCATAATGTTTTCCGAGGAATATCTGGATCTTGAGAATATGGATATAAAACTGCGAAGGCTTGAACAAGATCGTCCCTCAGAAGATTTAGATATTTTTTCCGGTAAGATTGTCATCGATAAAAGTAGGACCGAGAATACGAACATTGGGTATGTCTGCCCGAACGTTTACTATTACGGGGCGTTGGCTGTGATTTTTGCGCATCCCGTGAAGATCCGTGGCAGCACAATATCTACAATTCGGGCGGTTCACTTCTCCATTTAAAGCAAATGTAGATTCGTCAGAAAACTTGATGTTGTCTAAAGATATTCCATTTCTATCCAATAAATCCATCAGTTGCTCATAAAATTGAAGACGGCGGTCGGGATCATCTGTTAACGCTTTAACGTATTGAAATTTATAGAAATGAAACTTCTTTTTATTAAAACTGTTCAATACAGTTGTATGGTTGACGTCATTTTCGAAAGCTACTTGGCGTAACGTAAATGTTGGATTTTCGGCAATACTGAAAAGAACGTTTATTGTGGTGTAATCAGGAATAAAAGTAGCCTGTCTATGAAAAGCTTTCACATGATAAAGTTCTCGAAACTGTGCCTCGATTTTGGATACAATTCTTTATGAAATAAGGGGTTATTCGGAGTGCCAGTTGCACTACCTCGAAAGAAATGCTTCCTACATCTGTCTCTGTGTCCGATCATCATGAAAATTTCAATTCTAAGGTATTCCGTTAAATTTTTTTTGTTACAAACTTTCAATCAAGAATATCGATTTCAGTTTAATGACGGGTTATCACTGATGACAGCAAGTGATTTAACTAAGACGGAGTGAATGTAACGCAACAAAAATATCAGAAAGAAAAAGGTCTATCCAAAAAAATTATAATGTGAATAAATTGACAATAGTAATTTTGCTTTTATCAAAAGACAATAATAATAATAAACATTTATTGATACAAACACCTTTACAATCTTTTGTCATATATATTAAATAACTGAATACAGCTTCGTCGAGTACAATATAAAAAACAATAAGGAATAATAAAAGAGAATTACATACATATTGCTGTGGCAACATAATTATTTGGAATAGTATTAATTGTAGTATTGCCATACGTTAGGCATTGCCAAACAGATTATGCTGTGTGCTGTTCCAGCAACATAACTAATAAAGATGATGATAATTTTTATTATCCTTAATATATTTATTTATTTTCTTAACAGCACGTACTTTATAAGTATACGTGAAATATATCAGTGTATCTAAATTTCTCTTCTCTCGTCAAATCTCTTGTTTTTCTTTTTATAGGGATAAGGTTATAGCTTATTTTAAATAAAAATCAGAAACCATATAAAACATAATTGTATAATTTATTCAACATTATTTTTAGAATAGATTGCATCGCTATACTATATTCACCATTTAATTATAAAAGAAGAACATAATTGAAAGAAAACATTTGTACCGTGTTCTAGGTTGTAATGTTTTATAGAACGAATATATTTTTAATGCTTAAACAAAAATAAAATATTGTCCTGTTTCAAAACAAAGAAAATTCAATTAATGTTAGTATTCTATTGATATTTTATGCTAATTCTATTCCATCAGAAACATTATATTCGCACGTAATGCTCTGATAAACTTAGAACTTCGCAATGGTCAATGTTACGAGAAAAAGCTTGTATTTGATTACTGGCTACAACCATTTACACGTATTGTGTCCAGCATCTCAAAGTCCGCCACCCAGAAACACTTCCCTTCTTGAAAATCTAATTTAAATTATTAATTTATAATCAAAAATTATTGTGAGAATTAATGATTCCTAATAAAGTGCTAGAAAATATACATTTGCACCCAACACCATTAATAATTCTATTTGTGTTGTTAAAACTAATGTATGTATATTATTACAGGACAATATCTATTATTCCTGTTGCGCAACGTTATATTTAATATACATTTGCACGTTATATTACAATATACGCATAGCAACATTGATAAATCTTTGTATCTAAAACTTACTTTGAATCATTGAAAAACTCTTCAAATTCTGTCATAGGTATCTCTATTTTTTTAATATACAAAAATTATTAACAAAAGAAAATTCTTATAATGAATGAAACTTAAATACAAATAAAATTAATATGCTAATACAAGAAATAATGAACGAATATAATCGTGGTGTCTCTGACCCTACGATTTAATGTCTGTTTAAGTCGCTTTTAATATCTCTCCAAGTAACTAACTAATAATCTTGTTCATTCTTGTGTTTCAATTTTTATACCCGGGAAGACACGTGACCGCTCGCAACGCTATCCTTGGAACTAACATTTAAGTTGTCACCCTGCGTCTTCAGTGAAATCTCTGCCCTTCAGTATCTTCCAATGTAGGTATATTCGTATTAATATAATTCTTCCTTATATTTGTTTATGAATTTGTTATCTTCTTCTCCACATACTTCCTTCTCACACGCTAATGTAAACCATCATCTTCTTTTAGGTAAATGAAAATTGTGTACAACTGGAAATATATTTTACAAATAACGAAAATTCTTCCAACGTTCGCTGCTCGTACATCACGACCCATCGGACCTGCCATTTCATCGCTGCTTTCGATCCAAGATTTTTCTAATGGTTATATTTTTAACTGTAAAAAAAACTACAAACGAAGTTTACACTATATTTTCTTTTTGTAGGTCTTAAAACCGTACAAATCTCTCTCTACAGTCAATGAAACATAGTGCTACACACCCGAATTCATGAATGTATTTTATTATTTGCTCAGCTGCCGTTTATAAAAACATTACTACTGATTGTATGGTCTCGGAATATTTTAACTTTATATCCTTTTTTTATTATTTACATATAGTCATAGGTTAAGGTAAATTTTTATCCTTTTAGCATGACTTGTTTTAATTTCTTTTATAAAGTTTTTATTACCTTATGCACGTTCTCAAGTTTACATAATTTATTCAATTATATTTTTCTCTCGTGCATATCGGATTTTATCCTCTTTTTACAATATTACTGTGTTTAAATGGCTAAATCTCTTTACTTTTCTATAAAAGAAATATATATAGCTTAAATTTATCTCGTCTTTTATTTTGTACCTGTTTAATATCTTAATTGTAAATATAAGTTCATTTTTATTTCTGTTTTCTATACTTAAATGTATGCAACTTAGTATACTCTTATGTTGAAAACTTTGAATACAATAAAAACTGATTCTTACTGTCTCTTTTATATTTTTTATACTTAAATTAATTCTTAAAGCTATTACTATTATTTTTAATATGCAAGAGACCACGGCAATATGTATACATGGAATACACATACTTGAAATTTGTCGCCCGCAGCAAACCTGCAGGCCACCGACCCGCCTTTCGGCATCCGGTCCACCGCACAGCCAACCACTCACAAACCCTTTTTTTTTACTTCCAGGTGTCACCACTAATGCTCGTGTACAACTCCGCTCTGACCTAAGCAAGGACGCGCATAACGTCCATCGGCGACGGAGAGCAGCATGGAAAGTGCCAATCCCGACCCCACTATTCGGCCATAATCTTTCTCTCAGTTCATTCAACGCACTAACTATTAGTTCGCCGTCGATCAGGAATACACATACTGTATCACAGTTGAACAAGAAACTCATCCATGGAGTAGCACTCCTTCTCCAGTAACATACCTTTCACCAGCCTACTGAGGAAGACCACTGCACAAGTTCGGACCCCAGTGACTCACACCTTGCTGCGTCGACACCAAACGGTGACGTGGAACACCAAATTCGTGCCTGTGCCGAGTGTTATATGAGTGGTGGTCGCCATTAACTGGTATCGATGTGTGTGAAAATATTTCAACACTTGCAGGACATACATCGACACAATCGTAAGTATACCCTCTCTCTTAAAATATCCCCTACAAGATTCTCCTGGTCTCAGAGTGCATAGAGATCTTATAGCTCGCTTCTGAACCAGGAGGACCCTAGTAGCACATGTTGATCATCCTCAGAGAAAGATGCCATAAGTGAAATGGGAATGAAAGGCTATATGGTAAGTTAATTTTGGTGCGTGGTGAGTTGCAATAGATTTTATTCGTTTGATAGCAAAAATGGCCGATGTTAGTTTTTTTTGATAACTGATCGATGTGCTGTGTCGATTTCAGACAATCATCCAGGAATTTTGCTGTATGAGTTTCACTGCTTAGTTTAGTTCTAAAGACAAGTTCCTGAGTTTTTTTTGTGTTTAATTTAAGTTTGTTCGCAGTGAACCATTCCTCTCATCTTCTTATTGCTGATATTTATCTTTGTTGAGCATCAACTTGTGTCTTTCCATTTGTTAAAATGGAAGTGTCATCTGCGTAAAGGCATATTTCAGCACTAAGACATTCCGGAATATCATTCATAAATATGATGAACAATAATGGTCCCAGAATTGAACCTTGGGGAACTCCATAGCTTACTGGATGCATTTTCGACTTCTCACCCCTCCATTCCACTAACTGAACTCTACTTGTTAAGTAGGATTTGATAATCAGCAAACTTTGACCTTTTTATAGTTGTTATTGTTGTTGCGGTTGGAACGTAAAAATGTAATAGGCGTATGACGTCACAGCTCTGATGGAGATAACGTCACTAATAGGTCCAGTAATTTAAAACCAGGGTAATTTAAATAATGAAAGTTGACCTGTTTTAGCGTTTTTTTTTTTTCAAAAAATGTCATTGGTTTTGAAATTAGTGAATTTATTCCATTAGTAGTGTCCACAATGTATTTTACAATGTCAACACCTTATAATAAATATTACTATTATTATTATCATACATTTTAATTACCGAATGCTTGTGCAGACAAATAAATTATTGGAAATATATGGAAATATAAAATAATATTTTTGTTTTATTTCGCCCCTACGGATAGCACGCCCTTCGTTAGATGTATCAAGTTTTTTATTTCAATGCATTCCCTGTTGTTTTCTTTTACGTTCCCCTGTTCGTCGGTAGTCGCCTGTTTCCTTTTGTCACTCTTCTCTTCTCTCCACTATTCCGCTCTATCATTTTAACGAAAATGTCGCAATATTCGCTTATGTTTACCTAATTTGTACATGTATGTTTCCCCGTATTTTTTACGATGTTTTTCGCAGTCTAGACACTCTCCACTCGCAAAATATCTTTCTTTTCTGATAACGGCAATGTTATTAACCGATAATATTCTTTAGAGAAACATTTTTAATTCATTGTAATTACGGCATGCTGTACACCTAGTACAATATTTTCCAACAGACAGCTGGAAATTTGTTCGAATATTGTTTATCAATTATAGAAATAATTAATCAAGCACAGAAGTGCTTCAGTAGAAATTCCGGGAATTAATTTTTCGCTACTAATTATATAATACTTTGCTCGTTTGTAAAATTCCTGTTGAAGCTAGTGTGCCAACAAAAATAGCAAAATACAAATTTTTATGAAATTAATTAACAACATGATAAAAGAACCAATTGTGCCAATACATAAAAGGACAACAAATTGAACGTAGAAAATTATCGATCAACCTCCATACTATCTTCATTTAACAAAATCATAAAGGAAAGCCAATAAATTCAAAACACGGAATAAAAATTTACATCTACAACAGGAGACTTTATAAATGAAACTTTCAAAAAATGGAGGAAGGAAATAAAGTAGATAGACCATACATCGGCAAGATACAATATCCAAAACCAGACCTTTGGGAAAAAATGAGATTTGGAACAAACATATATACATAGATATATAATTTTCAGGCATGTTTTTGTCATCTTTTTTGAAAACTGATTAATTAAACCGTATATGTATTGTTAGGTTTTCGGGTTCCAATAAACCACTCGTGCAATTATTTATTTAAAAACGGCCTGTATATTTATATACTTAAAATTATATAACAATATAAAATATAAAACTAACTTATCACACTTAAACTACTATTAATAAATTAAAATTAACACTTGTATTTATTTAGTTCTATTACTAATATCCCTGTCCGTATTTATGTAACACTTCTATTTATTTACACGGCACTACTATATTTATTTCTTTGGCTACCACGCACTCGAGACTACTTAAGGACTTTCTTTCCCGAAACTATTCCGCAATTACTCATCCCGCAATGAATTCCTCAATGAATGAATCCATCGGTGACCCAGTCGCCTCATATACACATGCGAATATTACTAGAGCATTCCTGTAAAACTCCATCCTTTTCTCGATGTTTTGAAGAATATTCCATAGACATTCACGACTCACTGTTTTACTTGCATTTCGTTTTTATACGCCGCGCCGAGATGATTTATGGTGGTGTGTAAATAAGAGCGTTTTTATACGTCGCCCGGTCTGCCTCTTTTCTTGCGTGTGACAATTTCGTTTTTATCGCGCCGAGAGATCTGATTCCTTTATTTAATGTAAACTCATTTCGTTACATTGCCCCCTTCTTAAAAACTGCGTTTCGTCCCAAAACACACTATTCCATGTTCTTGTCGCTGGCGGATGACGAAATCCACACCGGGACCCACGGGTGCACCCAGCCGTCATGTGGAAATGGCAATCCACCGTCCCAGGCTGCATAACGGGCTGATTGGGCCGACAGCCGCACACGACCATTTCCATACCAGTATACCGAAACACTACCTCCAGCATGTTTCTTACTGTTCTCTATTCCAAACGGTCTAATCCGCAGCCCAGTTTCGGAATTGCCAGCCTCCTTACATTTTGCTCGAGTGCTCGTCCTAGTGAATCGTCAAGGGATTCCCATAAATTGGCCCTCTAGGTTTTCCGGCAATTTGTCGCACATCCGCCACTTCACCGCTGTCACGTCCATGGTATGGGGCAATTGGTTGAAACACACCATCCCTGGCTACTATGAGGTGTTAGTCTCATGCGATAAACGACGTCATCTATTTGCTCTAGTATTTCGTATGGTCCCTCCCAGTATTGTTGGAGCTTTGGGGACAGGCCTCGGCGACGTTGAGGATTATATAACCAAACAAGGTCCTCTTCTCGGTAACCATCTCTCTCGGCTTGCACGTGGTAACAATTCTTCGTCCTGTCGCTGGCATCCTGAGTGTGATGGCGTACTCGCTAGCGAGCATCCTCCAACCTTCGTCTGGATCCGCTGACGCAGTCTTCTCCATTTGGGTTCTCCACAACACCTTCAGAGAGTCCCATTGAGTCCAGTAGGATTCCAGTCCCTGTGAACGAGGAGCCACTTCTTGCCAAGCCGGTCCGCGACCAATTCCCTTCCAAACCATCAATGAACCAAGGTCGTCATCAGCTTCTTGACCAATCCGCAAATTGTCAGGATGCCACTGATCGTCAACCACGGTAATTTTGAATGTGTTGGCCGATTTTTCTTCTAGTCGATTACCACGCCTGCAGTCTTCTGGACGTTGTCTGCTCGCAACAGCATCAGCGTTTTGGTGTTGCACAGATGCAATTTGCGCTATTGGTTTTGAGGCTCCACCATACTGGGTCGACGATTGCCTCTTCTCATCGACCCGTTTCATTTTCGCTGCTCTGCTATGGTTTTCTTGGGCTTCTTCCCGCATTTACTACGCGCATGGCCCATTTCCATTTCCATTTCCAATTCCAGCATCGGAGCGTTCTTCTCTTAGGTTGCACCTGATTCACTAATCGTCGGACTACCTGTCCTAGGTGTGCATGCCCATACTTCATCTTAAGACGCTTGATTGATTTAAGGTAGTCTTGACACTCTTCCGGAAGTAAGGTCTGCAGAACATCACTGGCCTGTCCTCTTAATGACACAACCAGACCAGTAGCTTTCTTCAGGGACGTCCACCCATTTTCTCCTGCAGCGGCTTCGAATTGATTCCGGCACGTCATCCATGACGTCCTTCCATCGAAGGTGGGAGGCTTTACCTTCGCCTTTGCTGTTCGGGAAATCTCCAAGCTTCGGCTTGAGATGTCATGGGGACCGCAGTCGTTCATCGTTGGCATCTGAAGCTGAACCCCAAACTCGTCCCCCATTCCGAACACGCGCTCCTCAACTTTCTGTTCTACGGCTCCGATGGCCTCAGAAAATTCCTGTCTCCCATTCGATGAATTCTTTTGAATGTCTTCCTTAAAAGTAGTCTCGAGTTGTTTTGAATTACTTGCAATTTCATTTCTTAAAGCTTTTGAAGTATTTGCAATTTCCTTATTTAAAGCTTTTAAATTATTTCCAATTTCTTTTAGAGTCTCAGATTGTTTTTCAATTTCATCTTTTAGAATCTCCCTTATTAAGCTTAAATCAACCTGTACTTGAAACAAATATCTCTCGGGACCCTCACCTTCATTTATTAAAAGGTCACGAAGCCGATCCTGGAGAATTGTTTTTTTTCCAGCCGTATCTGCTTCCCTTTCTTCCAATTCTGCCCTTAACTCGGAAACCTTTAGTTCTTCCAAACGTTTGGTAGCCATTTATTTATTTATTTATTTATTTATTTGCACTTATGTTTACCCCACACCTGACACCAATTGTTACGTTTTCGGGATCCAATAAACCACTCGTGCAATTATTTATTTAAAAACAGTCTGTATATTTATATACTTAAAATTATATAACAATATAAAATATAAAACTAACTTATCACACTTAAACTACTATTAATAAATTAAAATTAACACTTGTGTTTATTTAGTTCTATTACTAATATCTCTGTCCGTATTTATGTAACACTTCTATTTATTTACACGGCACTACTATATTTATTTCTTTGGCTATCACGCACTCGAGACTACTTAAGGACTTTCTTTCCCGAAACTATTCCGCAATTACTCATCCCGCAATGAATCATCCATCGGTGACCCAGTCGCCTTATATACACATGCGAAGATTACTAGAGCATTCCTGTAAAACTCCATCCTTTTCTCGATGTTTTGAAGAATATTCCATAGACATTCATAACTCACTGTTTTACTTGCATTTCGTTTTTATACGCCGCGCCGAGATGATTTATGGTGGTGTGTAAATAAGAGCGTTTTTATACGTCGCCCGGTCTGCCTCTTTTTTTTGCGTGTGACAATTTCGTTTTTATCGCGCCGAGAGATCTGATTCCTTTATTTAATGTAAACTCATTTCGTTACAGTATTTACATATATAGTATTAAATATGTAATTATTTAAATTTAGGTTATATATTGCTTTTTTTTAATCTGCCAAATATTTCAAATTAGGTATAATAATTATAAATGTTCACTTTCTTATTTTCTTTAAGAATGTTATAAAAATGTAATTAATCATGACTCTAATAAACTGAAACTTTTCATTATGAGATAAAAGCTAACGTCAGTGTGTCCTTTTTATTTTGTAAAAAAATTAATAAACTGGCTCTCTCTACTGTTGTCACCACTATTTCGCGTTTATTTACAATGCAAAGCTCCACCCGTTACTATTATTACAGTTTTTTGGCACTTCAAAATTTATAAATAACTTTTTGTAGAAAGGGTATTTAAAAGTTAAAAATGTAATAAAAATGTTGTCAAAAATTTGATGCAACTGCGTTATATGATAGCAGCAGAAATTTTATGATTTAAATTTGACATTTTCTATTGTATATCTGGAAATAGATATTGTTTAAGCTACGAATACATCAAAAGAATTCACTCATTTCATTCGAATACAATGTTATTCATATACCTATATTCATTTAGAAATTTGAATATATTTTGTTAAAAATAAATTTAGTTTTACTTTTAGTATAGAATTAATTAATATTTATTTAAAAAGAAAGACAGTTAAAGTAAAGTACGTTATCCTATCTCACATTAGTATAGAACATGCTTACAAATTTGCCCGCGGTTGCATTCACAGCAATATGTGCATAAATGCAAATAACAGAAGAAACAACGATCTGTAACAAAAAAGGTCGAATTCATGTAAAAATCATGTTTTCTAAACAAGATTTATTTGATATAAATACCTTGGATCATTACATCAGTTTAGACAGGTACACTTCCGTATTTATGGTTGAATTGAACTCCATCAGTGGCAGTAGGGTGATTCATTGGTACATACTGGGCTTACTGGGTCGTTCTTTGCGCATTAACAGTTTTCTTATACAAACAACAATGTTTGAGCGACTAGAAAGAGATACGACACTCAGTGGATTTGTAATAATTTTGAATTGAATAAAACTGGAGAAACTGTTACACAATATGTTTAACTTGAAAGAAAATAAACATATGAATTTGTAATAACTTAATGTTAGTCTTGCGAAGTTAATTATAGATTCTGAAATCTACAAGAAGATAGTCTATCATCAGCTAGTATGATGAGGGCATATAACTGGCACTAGCCCTAGCGTTATTTAAAGGTAAAATTCAGTGGCGGCCCGTGATTTTTTGGGACGGGAGGGCACCAGCGGTCTGAGTGTTTAATATCAAAAATTAAGTACAGACAAAAAATAAACTCATTATGCTATTTAATTAACTTGTTCGAAAATAAAATCCATCCGCCGTTCCTTACGATCAGCAAAATGATTAAGAACTCATTCATTGATGTTTGGTGTTGATGTCAGTAACTGTTTTTCAATGGAACACATTGCTAAGGCACATAGCCTGCTTTTCCGCATGGTATTTCTAGAAAATGTTTTTATTCTCTTCAAAGTAGAAAAACACCGTTCACTTGATTTTTTCTATTTTGGTTATTAAAAGTTCAAAAAAGCTTAAAATGAGAGACATGTTTCGTTCGAACATTTTAAATATTTGAATATATGCGGTGTTTATGTAATTATGATTAAAACGTCTACGGAAACTGTAACTTCGTACGTGTTCAGAAGTCTTCGGAATGTTGGTGAAGGCCTTGCCTTGGCTTCGGCAAACTTCGTTTGTGTTCGGACGTCTTCGGAATATCGGTGAAGACCTTGCCTTGTTTTCGGCTAACTTCGTTTGTGTTCGGACGTCTTCGGAATATCAGTGAAGGCCTTGCCTTGTCTTCGGCCAACTTCGTTTGTGCTCCGACGTCTTCGGAATGTCAGTAGTGGCCTTGCTTTGACTTCGGCCAACTTCGTATGGGTTTGGACGTCTTCGGAATGTCAATGAAGGCTTTGCTCTGGCTTCGGCCAACTTCATTTGTGTTCGGACGTCTCCGGAATATCGGTGAAGGCCTTGCCTTGTCTTCGGCCAACTTCGTTTGTGCCCGGACGTTTTTGGAATGTCAGTAGTGGCCTTGCTTTGGCTTCGGCCAACTTCGTATGGGTTTGGACGTCTTCGGAATGTCAATGAAGGCTTTGCCCTGGCTTCGACAAACTTCGTTTGTGTTCGGACGTCTTGGTAATGTCGATGAAGGCCTTGCCATGTCTTCGGCCAACTTCGTTTGTGTTCGGACGTCTTCGGAATGTCAGTAGTGGCCTTGCTTTGACTTCGGCAAACTTCGTATGTGTTTATGTGTTCGGACGTCTTCGGAATATCGGGGAAGGCCTTGCCTTGCCTTCGGCCAACTTCGTTTGTGTTCAGACGTCTTCGAAATGTCGATGAAGGCTTTGCCTTGTCTTCGGCCAACTTCGTGAACATTTTAAATATTTGAATATAGCCGGTGTTATATGTAATTATCATTAAAATTCAGACTGATTTATGCAATAAATTATTTCAAATTATCAACAAAAAGGACGAAATAAATAATTGCACGCCCCCATAGATTCACAAAATAGCAGAAGAATATTTACAAAATCTTTTGCCAACATAGTCTCGACATATTATCAAAAACAAACTTTTATAACAGTTGTGCTATACAACCTTGGAAGTAAATTACAAGAGTAGCATTAGAAAACTTATCATCCAACTCTGCTTAACAATTTATATTGTTATTAGTAAATAAAATGTTAGCATGTGTGCTTTTTATTCTTTGTACAACTTCTATTGCACATGTTTGTCACATTAAAGGCTCACATTTTGACATTTAAATATAATTTGGTTCCATCTTTTTTTTTACCAACGTCAAAACAACAAAATTAGCGTGCGATAAAGAAATACTTTTGCAACCAAAACGGATGTCGTAAAGTGAACTTTATAGCACCGAAATAGAAAAAAGCATTTTGCACATTACACCCACACAACCAGTCTGATAAACTGGTAGAGCTTCTGTTGCATTTTCTCGTCACGGTTTTATTAGTTTTCAAATTGCGATCTTCTAGTTTAATCAATAAATCTGGTCTAGGGAGACCTAGATTTTTTAATTCTGTCACAATGTTACTAAAGCAATTCATAGTTGCATTTGCACCGATAGAAATTAAAACATACACTCACCGCTGTATATTACACACTGGACCGCTACCCGGACTCGGCACCATAAGGTAGTGCCCCGCCGCCTACATATATGCATACGTGCGCTACCCGCGCCAGTTTCATCGCTCGATTTCTAATACAGACGGGGCAGTCGCGCGAGATGTCCCGGAGCCTACGTCAGACTGCGATGTTTAAACGGGCTGAAAAGACTCTTACTTCGGAAAATATCTTATTTGTTATCAAATAAATCAGAAAAATTACATACAAATTAGGTATTTATAATTAATTTATCTGTTAAAAGAAATTTGTCACGGGGGGGGGGGGCAGTGCCCCGTTGCCCCCCATGCAGCAGCCGCCACTGGTAAAATTTATCTGCAAGAATAAAGATTATATTACATAAATTACTTACTTATTATGTACTTACATTTCTCGACTATAGTATTTAGCTATGCACTATATATGGTAGTCATATAGAAGCAAAACGGGTAACGCGTTGCAGTACATCTTACAAACAACTTGATATACTAAATTAAATACTTAAATTAAATTAAACGTTATTTTGAAAAATAATGTGAGAATTTTATATGTCAATGCTTGTAAGGATTAATACTTAATCTAGAGCTTTTCTCCACTGAGTTGGGTTGGCGATACCTTAGATCGAACACTGTTTTATACCGTTTTCTAATGGCCGCACTTTTAGCACCGAGTGTTGTGAATATTATGCACTGGTGATATTTACGATAATTACTTTTAAATTGCCTATTCTACTGGCAATTGTTCTCTGAAGAGGTCAAACCGTTTGCAATAAAGTTGCCTTCTATTTCAAGAGGTGGGTCCAATACAGTGCAAATATGGCGGCGGTTAATACAAACGAATTCTTGTTGTTATTAGCTGTTGGGATAGCGGCGGACTCAATCTGTTTTATCTGTGAATATGCTGACAAAATTTGTGCGTATTTCCCACAAAAAAAAAAAAAAACTTTTTAAAACTCTTACCGTTTTCTATACACAAACCGCATCATTTGTTAGTCCAGTGGCAATATAATTTTCTATAGCGCTAATGAAAAGTAACTCAGTAATTATATATAAATGACTATTCAACTCATGTGTCATTTGTAAAAATATGACCAATAAGAATCAAAGAATCATATTTTTGTGTCCTAGCAACAAAAATACTGCTGCGTATTTACACTAGTGGGTATTTCATTGAAATCACCACTAGTGGTATCGGTGGATATTTTTGACAGATATATGTCTCCAGATATAATCTCTTGTTTTCTTTGTGTTTTCCGGAATAGTTTTATGAATTTCAGCATCAATTTCACTTTCACCTTTTTCACCAAACCTTTTTGAATTGTTTTCCATATCAGAAATCTATTTATTCTTGCAATAACTTATTAAATTCGAATCGTAGAAAATTTTCTACATTGACAGTAGTTTGTTGAAAACATACTACTATGGAAACCAACGCAATAGCTACTTAATTTTAGAAAATTAAAAAACTCAGTTCGTCATTTATGAATGAATCATTCGATGAATAGTCCTTCGAATACAATTCGTAATCAAAGTATGGTAGATCATTTTTGCGGTGTTATCACTCTTGTTTCCTTGCGCTTGTAAATAGGACTCGTGCTGACGCACTCGTCCTATTAATATTCAAGCGCAAGGAAACATTCGTGAACCACCACAAAAATAATCGAGCATACTTTGACTACTCGTTGTATTATATATGAATATAATTACTGAGTTACTTTTCATTAGCGCTATAGAAAATTATTTTGCCACTGGACTAACAAATGATGCGGTTTGTGTATAGAAAACGGTAAGAGTTTTAAAAAGTTTTTTTTTGTGGGAAATACGCAGAGCCATAAAATGCATAGTCTTAAATTATTTGCAACTATACGGACTCTTCTAGAAATGAGGTACATATCAATGTTAAGTATTATTTTCATTGATACACTCTGTATTTAATGGCATATTTTATTGTTTCAAAGCAAATTAGAGCCATTTAAGGTAAGATACATTAAAATTCACCAATCTTAAGTTACAGCATAAAATATAATATCAGGGGATACTTTAACAAGTAACATAGCAAACACACAAAGTTATTTAACATGCAAAACAAGGGCCCGACTATTAAAAGAATTTTTTTTTAAATATAATCATAATACTATATCTAAGGTTTAAAAGCTCATGCAATATCAAAAAAAAACACAGAAAGCAAATTGTTAAATAACTAAAATAACGAAGACAAGTTCAGTAGCATCACTGATTTATTTGGATTAATTACTAACGAGCTCCCTTAAATAAAGTTTCAGCGTTGTACGATTTAAGTCTAATCATAATGACAGTATAAAAAAATAGGCGTGGACATCACACGACTTTCTTAACTGTATGTGTATTCCAAATTTTTTACACAAACGTTGCTCGAAAAGTAGAGCGTTATACAAAATAGCGTTAAACATTTAAGTTCATTAAATATGTCTTTTATAACAATACAACAACAAAATCTTATTTCTTACAAATATAGAAACATAAATATAAAAATTGTGTTTATGTTTGAGATCATTAAGATTCTTCTGTATTTCTAATTTTCTGCTTTTTTATCAAGAAGGCATCTAATGTCATTTCCATTGTTCTTTTGTGCTCTGTAAGAAGTTATCGATAAGTGGACAAGGCATCCATGACACCTCGTCTTGCCTTTCAACTCCTGTTAACATTCTGCACCATGTTCAATAAATTGGTCCATAATTATTTTAATAATAATTATGGCCATAATTTAGAAATGCCGTTGAAAGTTCTTTTGCCTCTTTTTCAGAATCGCTATTTTCAATTTTTTTGTGATCTTCCACATTTACTTAATCTAAACCTGTTTGTTTCGCTAATTCCACTATTTCGTTCATATCAACAACAGAGTCTATAGAGTCATCGTCCTTGTTTTTCTAAACTCCTTTCAAACATTTTTCCGTTGCCTCATTCCAAGAAAGATTTATGTTTTCTATAGCATCCATGATAATGTAGTTCTTCCAAAAATCTTTTATTGATTGTTCATCATCACCGTGTGTCTTTTCAAACATTTGTCTAAATGTACGCCGCTGGTATTAAGCTTTAAAATTTGATATAACTCCTTAATCCATCGGTTGGATTAATACATTTGTGTTAGGCGGCAATAAAACCACTACGACTGGAATGCATGTTATTAAGTCAGATAAATTCGTTGGGTGACTTGGAGCATTATCCAATAAAGTAGCGCTTATATATATAGCGTTTAACAAACGGGCAAAAATGTTCAGTGAACCGACTCTGGAAAACTTTTATAGCTATCCAAGATTCTTTATTAGACTCCCAAAGTACAGGTAAAGTTGATTTTAATATTTCTTTCATCGCTCTTGGGTTTTTGGAATGATAAACAAGAAGTGGCTTTAATTTGAAGTCTTCATTGGCGTTAGCACTCATGAGAAGTGCTAAGCGATCTTTTGCAGCTTTAAATCCTGGTGCACCCTTTTCTTCACCGGATAGAAATGTATGTTCTTGCATTCTCTTCCAAAATAGGCCCGTTTCATCGACATTAGAAACTAATTCTAGAGGATAGTTTCCTCGTTCAATTATCGTTTTTAAAATCGTTGGGAATTCAGCCGCCGCTTTTATATCTCCACTTGCTGCCTCTCCTGTAATCTGTATGTTATGAAGGTTCTTTCGAAATTTAAATCCGTTAAACCATCTGCGACTTGTAAGGAAATTTTCAGTTATGTGAGCTGTTTCAACCCGAATCTGAAAATTCTTCTCGTTTTTTCTATTATACCAGCTTGGGATTAATGGCATATTGCGTTCAATTTCGTCATCAATACATATAGAAATTCGTTTTTCCATTTCCTCTATCGTATATTTCTAGAATGGGTAATTCTAGTTGCAGAGATTTCTGTAGTTATAGTGGCTCATGAAACTAATTTTTCTTTATTCTTGAGGAATGTCTTTATTGTTGAAGTTGACAAGTTCTATGCAACGCCAATTTGACATTGACATTCACCACTATCTAATCTTCTAAGCACTTGCATTTACTTTCTACCGAAATGCTATCTCTTGTCGCTTTATTTTCGTGTTTTTATTATCACGCATACTAAAAACTAAAAATTATAATATTTATCACTATATCAAATCATTATAGTACATACATGTTTATTTATAATAACAGCAACAAATGTTTGAAATAATAAAAATGTGCAAAAAAACATTATATAAGAGTGAAAGAGCTACAATTTTTATTTTTTTTTTAAAAATAGGCATTAAATATTTTCAAACTTATATCTGTCTAGAAGGCATGATTTGCCAGATTTCCGATAGGAATTTCAAAGAACTAAGAGAGGGCGAGACACTTTTCAAAAACCACTTTTTCGGTACCAGGGAACTTACTTAATCTTACTTAATATTAAGTAAAAGAAAGTAATAACTGATTTACCTCGCTTTCCAAAATTTCGACTTTTGAAAAAAAATTCATCAATTGTTTACTCCACGTAAACTAAAAAGATAACTTCAATCTTAATAGTTTTCGTTGTTCTCCAACATCATTTCAATAAAATGAAAAATGTAAGCGTTAATTCATACAAACAGCAATATTACGTACTTACTTACACATATGTATTGTTAATGACAACGAAAACCACATAATTATCATGCACATGTATGGTATTATGAGGTTTACGTAATAATGCTGATAATAGTAACGAAATATCTCCGGTAATTTTCAATTTCTAATTTTATAATATAAATTTACATTATACGTCCAATAATTGATGGAGAAATCTTTCATTATGAGACACAGGTAGTATTTATGTACAAGTATTTGTAAATTCCATTGTAATGACAATTATTTTTCAGTAAACAAATTAAAATGAAAACTCACACTTGCAAAATTTAGTAATATGTGTGTATTCTACATATTTACTGATAGAAACTGTTAATTATGTACGAATAATCCAAGAAAGACATTGGGCTAGTATTGATATGATAACGTTTAAAAATTGGATATATGTGGCTTTTACTTGATGAAGATCCATTTAAGTCAACGTAAAATAAAACAACAAATTTGTTTAAATCTTCACTATATTTACAAAAATGTAAAGGCTGTGACGCGTTTCGCTAACAGTAGCTTTGTCATACAATGATGGTGTACCATGAAGATTTAAACAAATTTGTTGTTTTATTTTACGTTGTGATAACGCTTATTTTCTTAATCCGAATGAACATTTTTAACGGTACTTTGTCTCTTACACAAATATGATCTATTTAGAACACTAGTTCACTGAAGTTTCGGACTGATGTGAATGGTGTTCTTTTTAACTTCCGATGCGTTGATCATGTGAATTTTTAAGGTTAGCATTTCAAGCTGGCGAATTTTTTTTCGGACATATATTACTTCACTAAACGTGTACATTTCTCTAATACACACAAAAAGAAAAATGATTCACAATTACAAAGATGCATGGACCTCGGTAAATATGATGTCTTGGCTAAAGATGTTTCTGGAAGTATCCCTGCTACCCAGCCCATGAATTGTCTTAATGACACTCTATTGCAGATCCAACATTCTATTAGCATCAACCGAATTCTCCCTGAAAAGACTCGCATAGCTTAGTACGGAAGTGAGTAGTAGCATAATCGACATGGTTGGTCGCCTCCAATATCCAATTTGCGGATATTGCTGATGTTAATTTTGAGGTTAACATACTAATATGCTTCGGCCATGTTAGTTGCTCGTCAATGGTCATTTTCAAAATGGAGAAGCGGAACGGAACTAATGTTTTACCTTGTGAATACCTATTTACTGTACATTCTATTGCTAGATACCCCTAGCCAACAACGTTTTTACCCTAAAGCAGTAGTTGACCAAATAAAACCACATACATAAACAACAAAGTAATCGGAAATCGATAGAATAGGTTTACGTCTGGTTACGAAGAAAATGCAGGTTATCTTTTGTAAACTCTTCACTCAAAAACCGACAACAATGCAGACTTTGTTTGCTACGATTTAAGCACGTGATTTGGATATGCAATCAAATTACATCAAATGCGGTTTCTTTTTATGTGTGACAGGAAAAACAATTACATTAAACAGAAGTGGAACTTTAGATTAGGGAAAAACAAGATTTCACATCAACCATCAGTGGAAAAAGGAAGTATTATCACACCACCTCCGCATGTAAAACTAGGTTTCATAAATAAACGTTGGCACTAGATGAGGAAGGTGACAGTTTGAATTGCTTTCGAGAAAAGTTCCCAGAAATAATGGAAGGAACATTAAAAGAAGGAATTTTTATAATAATATTAATGCTTTATTGCCGTAAATTTCCATTACAAAAACATTGGCAGTGTCAACAAATAGTAAACAAAACAAAAGGTAAAAAAATATACTGCAATAGCAGATTCATAAAGAGTAACAATCCATATACACTAGTAAAAGAGACATACAGTTACACAATTATACAATATCTACGTCCTGTACTTACAACTTATTATTTAATAACTCGTCAAAGTTATAGAAGGCGCTATCCAAAAGATATATCTCCAAATTTCGTTTAAAAGCGGTTATATTTACATCGGCAACTATTTTCAAATACTCAGGTAGCGCATTAAAAGCTATGATGGCTTTACAATAAGGCCCCCTCTCGTAGCAGCTAGAACTATGCGATGGCACGGACAAATTGAACTCATTGCCTGTAGTCATAGAGACATAAACACACCATACATTGATCGAATTAATCTCTTTTGCAATAAAAATATAGCGCTGGAACTGGTGGATGATCCCCAAAAAACTATTGCATATCGTAGGCGAGATTCTATACTACCATAATAAAATAGCTTAAGTGCATCGGTTGAGGTACACTTCTTCAACATGTTAAGCGCATATATGGCGGAGGAGACCCTGCTGGCTAGAAGAGCGCAGTGCTCTCGCCAAGACAAAAAAGAATCGAAAGTAAGGCCCAGAAAGCAACAGGATGGAGTTACCGGGACTGAACGTCTACCAGATCGTAATCTGAGAAATAAACTATCTTGGTCTTTGCTGTGTTTAAAATTAATTTATTAAAGTCACACCACGAGCTCATGACAGTCACCACCCGAGATGCTAATCTCGATAACTCACTTCCACTAGATACAACACATTCGCATACCATCACAGTTACAAAGCGCTGCCTGAAGATCAGAAACATATATTGAGAATAAAGTTGGCCCCAAAAGAGACCCCTGCGTCACATCCTTGTCTACCGACGCAAACCCTGACATATAATCTCCATATACGCCGTCCACTACCCTGTTAATACGCGTAGCATGATATCTATTTGTGAGAGAGAACATGAATTGAATCTTAGGTTCGAGAAATAGTAAGTGATCGAAAATTTGAAGCCAATTAACAGGGCGGGGTAAAAAAGCAGGAATTTCAAGATATTAATATTGGACCTGATACAAGATACATTCTTACTTGGACTTTTATCCAGAAAATACTGGTGGGATTAGAGATGAATACGATAATTTATTTTTTCTGCCAAGGCATTTTGTTAATGAAAAACGGTACCAGGGCAAATGGAAACCTGTCATGTTAGTAGATTATTGTTGCACGTAAAAAAAGGAAGCTGTGTGTGTTATTTATAAGAGCCAGTGCAATATTTCATCACATTTCTAATTGCTAGTATTTGAAATATACATTAAAAAGTGTTGTTGTTAGAAACATATATTCATTAAAACAAACAAAATTAGAGCTAGTCTGACAGCTTTATTAAAATGAGCGGTTCTATAATTTCATAAAAAAATACAATACTTTATATCATAGCGATACCAAAAATTCAAATTTAACGGTCAGTGAAATTCGCATAAAATAAAATCTTGTTTCATTTCGATTGGTATAGGAAAAAGTAGAGGTTCCAAAGTCAATCATTTCCGAACTTCAAACCTCATCTCCCGTTCAATTTTGATCTATTCCACTCCAATATCTGATGCCGATTAGAGAGGAATTTACACAATCATATCTTTTTTTCATTGGAAAGTTAGCTAACATGGTGACTGCACAGGCTCACTGAAAATATTGATACTGGCTCTTCGCAGAAATTATTGTATAACAGCGCCAGCATGAAGTCGGCCATTGTGTGACTCGTATTTGACATTATTGAATCCCCGAATTTTTGATAAAGCAATTAGATGTAGAAGTTTGTAAATGTACCATTAAGGTATTAAATTCTAAGGAACACTAGAGGAGTTCTACTTTCTATTTAATTTCACCTTAAATCATCAATCTCCTAATTATTGTATTATGGGCCCACAAACAAGAACGAGAGTTGTCTAAAAATCAATATTGTTTCAGTCTTTAGCCCAATTTTCGTAAATTAAAGCATTTTACTTTACGGACATGATGCCGACTTGTGAGAGGTATTAGTCTTGAACGCCACCTAACCCAATCCAAATGAACGAAATTATTCTATGGCCTATCAATGGCAAAAACCTAAACCCTGAGGTATTATGTCAATTCTTAGGCTGTGTTTCAATATCAGCAAATGCATTTCGGTTTGAATCTAAAAATGTTGTTGTCTTCCAACCATTTTTCAATATGATGTAGAACAGAGGAAACTCTTTCGACAAGACCTTCTAAATCTTTACCATCCACAAGTACAGTCGTATCATCAGCATAATTTACAGTTAGAAAGCCACCGTCAAGGGAAGGTCATTAACATTGTATATATCATTAAAGTAAAATAGAAATAAAAGTGGACCCAATATACTTCCTTGAAGTACGCCCCTACTCATAAATGATTCTTTTGAAATCCCTGTTGTTGTTTTGCGCAACGTTTGCTTCCTGTTTGTTAAATAAGACCGGTACCATGAGAGATCTGTTCCTCTGATTCCATACCGTTCGATCTTATCGAGTGGTCTACAATGTTGTAAGTAGATCTTTGACAGATCTAGTAGAATTCCACACGGAATCTTTTTGTTTTCAAGAGATTATAAAGCAGCCTGTATTAAGTCAAAAAAGTCAGTTTCGATGCTTTTTCCTTTGAGGACGCCATAAAGACAAGTATATGCTACTTTTTCAAAGACTTCTGAAAACCCAGTTAAGAGGCTGATTGGTCTGTAGTTTCTTAGATCATTTGGACAACCTTTTTTGTAGACAGAAATCACAATTGCGTGATTTAAAGAATCCGAAAAATATCCTGTTGTAAAGGAATTATTGATGATATGGCATAGGGGCTTGATAAAGGCATCAGTACATTTTTTTAAGAACATGAATAGATATATTATCCGTTTCCAGATGACCTGGTATTTCGAATTGAAAGTATAACAGATTTTAACTCTTCTGTAGATAGAGGAAAGAAGTAGAAGAAATAGGGATTGTGGGATACAGTTATATTATCATTATTTACAGTAGTCGTCGTTTGAACATTGGTAAGTAGTTCGTTGAATTAGTTAGCGGCCGATTGTATATCGAAAGCATTAGGCTTAATAGCTTGGCTTGTTTAAATAAATAAGACCTTATAAAAATGGACTAGTCCTTTTGCAAAGGGTCTAATATAAGCAGTCCATATACATATGGACTATTCTCTTTGTATAAGGTTGTTCTACATATACGGCATGTAACATTACATATAATAAAATCTCTTAAACAGAATCTCACCAGCGTTATTTCGAATAAAGTTAGATATATGTACGCTACTTTATAAATTAATTTTTGAACTACACCTTGGAAAAAAACAGCAATGCTAGTCCCCTACGATCATGTATAGGTACAAAAGACATTAAAAAATCAACTTTAATCGCCGGCACAACCTGTACCTCGTTCATCTTAATTTCTCCGAACATGTTTGCGCATTCGTCTGGTAGTTGACCGTGGTGGCTCTGTCATGGCCATGGCGATTTCATGTGCTTCTCTCATTGTTCCTTACCGAGGCGCAGCTTATTTTGGCAGAGGCAGACGTAAAATTCCGAAGCTACCGCGGCCACCAGTGGTTTATAAGTACGCGACGGCAAATAGCATCGCGGAATGAAACACATTGAAAAAAAAAAGTAAAAAAAAAACATTCGAGACCACTTGACCTTAATTTAAAACGAAAATTTATCGACAGAAGTATACAGGTCTGGTGTATCAGTTATTAATGCACTTGGGTTTTTTCTTTGTTGTCCTGTATAATGTACGAGTACTTCTTTTGTTGTTTTGCTTCTTGACGAGAAAATAAATTGGATTTTGTTATTCTTCTTCTTTTTTTCGTCAAGTCGTTGTGTGAGACCCACCTCAAGGTACAAACGTAGCGAATGTCATTTCTTCCAATCGAAGGAAAATATTGAATTATGCGACAAGTATGTACTACATTGGCAATCAGTAATGGGCATGCAATTAATAAAATAAACATAAGAACCACTAAAAATACCATTCATGCAGATTTATTGACTGGAGCGAGTATAAATTACAGTAATTTACGCTTGGCACGTATATGTTACCACTTGTTACATATAATTTTCAACGTAAGCTTGGTACGTTATGAATTTTAATATTCAATGTGGGTATCACTCAAAATGAATTCAGCAATGGTATGATCGTCAATATAGAAGCGGAAAAAATTGAAAGTAAACAATAAAGGATATTGCACTTGTAGTACGCTGCGCGATCACTTTGAATTCTTATGATAAATAGATACTCTACATGGAGTATATCAAATTAATTAATACATATTTTAATAACACATACCGACAATAATACAGGTCTGCAATGAAAATGTTCTCTCAAAAATAATGATTGTCAATGATAGTTTGTTCGATACGGATTACTGAAAATGCTTTAACCCTTTAAACACTGATGCGGAGCGACAAACTTAATATAGCAAAGATGAATGGTATGTGCGTCATATTGCATTTAGTGCTTGGACTTGAGTGAATCTTTTAAAAACATTAATTACAGTAAAACTACATGAGTGTCATGCTCTGCATCAGTTTAACTTTCCGCATCACTTCATATCAGTATTTAGCATTTTATTAGTTTTTGCTGAGCTTTTGTGTAGGAATGAAAACAAAAGTATAGCAAAAAAACAGTAAAATCACTGCAAATGTGCCTAAAGCAGAGGCATGTATGTCGCTCAATATCAATTTGTTTAAAAAATGTATATCTTCTTGGTCAAGTATCCATCTTCGTCTTCTTCCTCCTCATGTTTTTTTAATATCCATTAAGTTTACATTTATTTCGTTATATTCCTAAACTTTTATGTTTTTTTTATTTATACATCATCGAGTGATAAATTCATTGACAACTCTCCAAAATAATAAACCTCTATGGTTATGGTTCAGTCTTTGTCTCTGCATTGTTTATATCAAATTTGGTTGCTTTTGCATATCTGAAATGAAATTTCAATGTCTTTTTGAAAACATATTACGTACTAAAAAAACTCGAATCTTTGAAAACTGTCTGAACGTTAATGTTTAAATAAATTCTGATCTAGACAAGATTTCTAAGCACGGAAAAAATTTCCTGATACAGCTGGAGTCGTAAAAAAATTAGTATCATGACTTCAATCTTCTATTTCAAAAATTTATGATGCCTTATTGCACCAAAGGCGATTTCACACTACTGACGTTCCGAAAAATTTTAATAAAATCGTTTCTAATGAAAATTTTTCAAAACGAAAGAAGAATAATTTGTAGGACAGGTTGTAATATAACTATGCAAAATCCCAGCCTTCTACCGTAAAAATTGACAATTTCCTCAAGAGGATCACCTTCATTTTATGTAAATTTTGCAGTTTTTGGCACTTTGCCAAGCCCCGCTTTTATTTCATGAACCCTAATTTGACGCACATCCTAGACTCGCCCCATTGCTGATTAAAAAAAAAAAAGTTTAAGTAAATCGGCCCAGTAGTTTCTGGAAACATATGGGTAGACACCTGCTCTAATGTTAAACGAGGGTGTCAAGTATATTAGAGGTAGCGCTATCACGCTACCTTTGATGTACAATCAACAATTAAGCATCATTCTGGATTAGTAAAAATTGTCCTAAACCTAGTTCCAAAAGCCCCGAAAAATTAAACTAAACTAGCATTGAAATTAAATTGAATCATCCCAATATGTATCGATGACTTATTTTGGCGTGTTAGTTGAATAAATTGCTAAAATTGTTTCTAAACATTAAAGTAGCCTTTAAAGTTGACATAAAAGTTGTTAAAACTAAAAACAAAATAGAAATGGAAGTTTTAATATTCGCGTTAAAAAATGTAAAGGAATTAGATAAGGGATGCTCTATGTCGACGCAACCACAAACGATTTTGTAAATATCTTACAACAAAGGTAATCAGACATCCTTGATATCCTCGAAATATGCAAAGCTGCTCGCAATTCAGGAACAGACAGATTTGATGTATACGTGTTTGTTTACATGCAGTACTTAGTTATATATTATTGTAGCGGAAAAGGCCATTAGAAATTGTCCTTAGTATACTTATTAATAATTTACCATTGAATTTATATGAATAAAGAATACAGTCGTAGGTTCATAGGTCATAGGCATGTAATTTTTTTATATTATTTAATAAATCGTGTGAAATTTCGGTTGTATACCTGAGTTTTGCTAAACTGCATATTGTCTTTGGTGTTGTACTTCTTTTGTTAATGTAATAATCGTCAGCTGGCATTTAGCCAACAGGTATATAGCAGGTGCTGATTTTCTTCTCCTAAATATACTACTGCTGCTTTTTTTATTTTTACTTTGTAAAATACTCTACATTTATAAGTGTATATGTGACTTGCATGTAGTATCTGTATTTAATGTAGATACTGGATTAATAATAATAATTTATTTTATTTTTTAATACTTAGGTAGCACAGTGCAACAAAGTAAAGTAAAATTAAAATATCTACTGGTCGCCCAATAGTCGAAATTTGATTTTTTTATTTAATTAATTTAGTGTATCGTATTTGTAACACATATTATATATACATAAATGTTATCATTCTGCACACCTTCTCCATTTGAATTTTAACTATGCCAAACCTCATACTCTTCAGATAATACTTATTGTTACACTTGTTCATGGCGTCATCCATTTTTGAACTATGACATCACACTCATTTTTTTTAATGTATTGCAACAACTTTTGTTTTAGTTTTGTATAGTACTCTTAGCAGCTTTTGTAACAAATCCTACATGATATCTTCATATATACAGGGTGGCTGACAAAAAACGCCCCAAGCCGTAGCTCCGTTATTTATTATCCGATTTTAAAAAACGAAATATCAAATAAAATGGTTAAGTAAATACTATCAATTGGCGTAATCAAAATATTATTAGGAACAAAAAGTTTTAACATGCGATAGTCAATTTTTTTTTTTTTAATGGCAACGAATATTTTTAATTAATGTTTCGGATAAAGAATGTTTTCCTGATTTTGATGATGTATAACACGTCAATTTTTCAACATAAGTTTCAAGTGTGCCGTGGATAGCAATCAAATGCATCAAGTAATAAATACTGTCAATTAGAATTGTGACATTTGTGTATCGGTGTGACATTAGTTCAACGTTCTGATTCTTTCTGTGAGTTTAATTCATCATTAACATGAATAGCAATCAACTGACCGACATGTTGCAAGTGTACTTTGAATGTAATCGAAATAGTGCTGAAGCTGTGAGACTCTACAGTTATCGTTATCCGACAAGAGAGGTTCCAGACCGTCGTAAATTCGGAAGAATCGAACAGAATTTAAGAAAATATGGAGCCTTCAAAATGCCAAAAAGTAAGAGTCGACAGTTTAAGGAAAATACAGAATTGGATGTTCTTTTTTGCGTGGAAGAAAGTCCATGGACTTCTACTCGGAGAATTGCAAATGAGGTCGGCGTATCGCACCAAACAACACAAGCGATACTCAAAAAGCACAAGTTCATACCATACATCTCTCAAAAAGTACAAGCACTATTGGAAAATGATCATGGTCGAAAATGCAATTTTGCAACTTTTTCTTAAATGTTACACAACGAGATCGTAATTTTTATCGAAAAATTATTTGGTCGGACGAATGTAGTTTCAGTAATAATGGCATTTTTATCAGAAAGAACAATCGATGTTGGAGCCAAGAAAACCCAAGAATTATAATTCAGAATAATTTTCAGCAAAGATTCAGTTTAAATGTAGGGTGCGGTCTTTGGGGTGATCGATTAATTGGCCCATTTTTCATAGATGGCATCTTAAATCAAGCAAAATACCATCAACTATTGCGTGAAAACATTACAAACTTTTTAGATGATTTGCCAATTGCCGAGCTAAACAGAATGTACTTTCAGAAAGATGGCGCCCCTCCTCATAATGCCTTAATAAATGTTGAATGGTTAAGTGCGACATTTGCTGAGAGGTGGATAGGGACCAATGGACCAATTCAATGGCCCGCTCGTTCGCCCGACCTTACGCCGCTGGATTTTTGGTTATGGGGCTATCTTCAAGATCAGGTTTATTTTACTAGTCCGGAAAATACAGACATTTTACGGCAAAGAATTCTGAATTCTTGCCGCGAAATACCTCCTAATTTTATAATCAACGCCACTAATGGAGTAATTAGAAGGTGTCAACTATGTCTTCAACAAGGCGGCAGACAATTTGAACAATATTATATTTGTATTTTTTTTAAATTTCCATTCCAATAAAATGATATTAACCACGGCACACTTGAAACTTATGTTGAAAAATTGACGTGTTATACATCATCAAAATCAGGAAAACATTCTTTATCCGAAACATTAATTAAAAATATACGTTGCCATTAAAAAAAAAAAAATTGACTATCGCGTATTCAAACTTTTTGTTCCTAATAATATTTCGATTACGCCAATTGATAGTATTTACTTAACCATTTTATTTGATATTTTGTTTTTTAAAATCGGATAGTAAATAACGGAGCTACGGCTTGGGGCGTTTTTTGTCAACCACCCTGTATACAGGGTGAGTTTTTTTGAATGTTTAGCATTGGGATCTCAGAAACTACTGGAGATAGAAAAACGCTTAAATGGGGAAAGATGCGCAGTTTTACGAATTTGATTTAAAACTGCTTTTGTTTCTCCGATAACTTTCATGGCTTATTAGATATTCAAAGAAAACTAAATTTTACGTTTTTCTTTAAACATGCTTAGCATCGTTAATAGTAATTTTAGAGAAAAAGTGTTCAGACAAAAGTTTTAGATAATTTTACGCCAAATAAAACTATGTAGCTAATATTTTTTTTTCGTTCGCCATTATCGAGTTATGACACAAACTTGTGTTTTTTTAAATGGAAACCATAGTTGGTTTTGACATCATTAAAAAGCTTATTTTTTGCTGATTACAATGATATAAGGTTTGATATGGTTATTTTAAAAAATAAAGAGGATATAGACATTTTTATGGTTTTTATGGAAAACAATTGAATTTCGAACTGATAAAATACAAACCAAACGAAAACTTATTTTGAAATCTTATGTAGTAATAAAATGAAAACTATAAGAACTTTTATTAAGGGCACACAACATTATTAATGTTCAAAGATACCTCCATTATTATTAATACATACACAAATTGCATCTCTTCACAACAGAATTTGTAGCATTGCGTACTTTACGCCTACCAATGTTATTAAAAGCAACTAAGACAGCTTCTCTTAAATCGTCGATTGTTTCATATGTTCTTTTGTATACTGTGTCCTTTAGTACACCCCACAAGAAAAAATCCAAAACTGATAAATCAGGGGATCTAGCCGGCCATTCAATGGGTGCATTTCGTACTATCCATTGATTACGGAAGTTCAAATTTAAATAATTTATAACATTCAGTTGATTGTGCGGAGGCGCTCCGTTATGTTGAAACCATTGCATTGCTCGGGTTCTTAAATTTAAATTATCTAACATTTCCTCGAAATCTTGTAAAAAATTAAGATAACGATTGCCAGTTAGTGATCCATCAAAAATAAAAGGAGGAAGAACAGTTGATCCTATAACACCACCCCAAACATTGACAATTAACTATTAATTAATTTAATTGTAACCTAACTATAAGCGGTGTAAACGGCCGTTAATCATAAGTTTGCATTGGCTATGGAATTTTCTAACGTAGAAAAGCGTGATATGGTTGAATGTTACATTCAGTGCCAGAGAAATTCTACTAGAGCTGCTGAAGTTTATTTTAAATATTATTTTTATCGATGTCAGCCGTGGCTACCTACTTTTAAGAGATTATGGGATAATTTAGCAGATTATGGTTCGTTCGTTAAACCAAAATCAAAAAAAGGGATGGATGAAGATAGAGAAATAAACATATTAGCATGTGTCGCTCAGAATCCATCTATATCGACCCGACAAATTTTAACAGAAATGGGCTCCTCTCAACGCACTATTGTCAGAGTGTTGAAGAAGCATAAATTTCGTCCCTACAAATTATCAGTATCACAAACTTTACATGAAGGTGATAACATCAGACGAATAGCTTTTTGTAGATGGTTTAAAGATCAGTGTCAAAACGATCCACACTGCTCAATGAAAATATTATGGACTGATGAATTTCGTTTCACAAATTGTGGAATGTTTAATAGGCACAATGAGCACATAATATGGTCTCAAACAAATCCGCTTCACGTTGAACATAGGAGACCACAAATTAAATTTGGGTTTAATGTTTGGGGTGGTGTTATAGGATCAACTGTTCTTCCTCCTTTTATTTTTGATGGATCACTAACTGGCAATCGTTATCTTAATTTTTTACAAGATTTCGAGGAAATGTTAGATAATTTAAATTTAAGAACCCGAGCAATGCAATGGTTTCAACATAACGGAGCGCCTCCGCACAATCAACTGAATGTTATAAATTATTTAAATTTGAACTTCCGTAATCAATGGATAGTACGAAATGCACCCATTGAATGGCCGGCTAGATCCCCTGATTTATCAGTTTTGGATTTTTTCTTGTGGGGTGTACTAAAGGACACAGTATACAAAAGAACATATGAAACAATCGACGATTTAAGAGAAGCTGTCTTAGTTGCTTTTAATAACATTGGTAGGCGTAAAGTACGCAATGCTACAAATTCTGTTGTGAAGAGATGCAATTTGTGTATTAATAATAATGGAGGTATCTTTGAACATTAATAATGTTGTGTGCCCTTAATAAAAGTTCTTATAGTTTTCATTTTATTACTACATAAGATTTCAAAATAAGTTTTCGTTTGGTTTGTATTTTATCAGTTCGAAATTCAATTGTTTTCCATAAAAACCATAAAAATGTCTATATCCTCTTTATTTTTTAAAATAACCATATCAAACCTTATACCATTGTAATCAGCAAAAAATAAGCTTTTTAATGATGTCAAAGCCAACTATGGTTTCCATTTAAAAAAACACAAGTTTGTGTCATAACTCGATAATGGCGAACGAAAAAAAAATATTAGCTACATAGTTTTATTTGGCGTAAAATTATCTAAAACTTTTGTCTGAACACTTTTTCTCTAAAATTACTATTAACGATGCTAAGCATGTTTGAAGAAAAACGTAAAATTTAGTTTTCTTTGAATATCTAATAAGCCATGAAAGTTATCGGAGAAACAAAAGCAGTTTTAAATCAAATTCGTAAAACTGCGCATCTTTCCCCATTTAAGCGTTTTTCTATCTCCAGTAGTTTCTGAGATCCCAATGCTAAACATTCAAAAAAACTCACCCTGTATATAATAAAAAAAAATAAGAAGAAAAGTCAACACGAAAGAACTCCTGTGATAAAATTGATACCAACTGACGATAGTAGAATATACAAGAAAAATAGTAATTTTGCTTTGATCAAAAAAGAATAAGTAAACATTGACGGGTCCATTGCAAGAACAGTCTATCTCCTCTGTAACGTGGTTTAGATATACTAGTAAATGGAGATACCCTAAACACTTTTCTGTGCAGTAACCAGATATCTCCTGGAGATGCCTTGTTTTTGCACCGTACGAATAGCTAACTTTGTGCTGTGCGCAAGCGTAGACATATTCTGTATTTCTGTAATAATGTCACTAACGTCCGTAAGTTTAGGTTAGAAGTGCGTGGGACTGTTAGTTGTGTACATTTTGTGTATAACTCCTGTTAAAATATACTTAGTGACTGAGATTCGTATTGTTTGTCGTAACTTTGTGGTTACTCGTTATACCATGTCAAGTTCAGAGACCGATGTTGCATGTGACCCGTTTGAATCCACAAACACCGATGAGGATGCAGATTTTGTTCCTTCGGAGGAGGAATCGTTATCTGAAAATGAAATTCAACAGCCTGTGAATCCCCAGAAAGGTAAAAAACGTATCCGACTGGAAAGTCGTTGGAAAAGGTCTGTTTCAAAAAAGTGTAGAGTACAAGGTCTGGAATACATTAATACTTCTGGTCATGTTGTATCTGCGAAAAAAGAGGGAAGGCCATGCTCTTGTAAATGTGAGTGTTTCAAAAAAGTTACTAGAGAGTTAAGAAGTAAACTACGAGAATCATTCTATAAACTGAAGACAAAAGACCTGCAAGATTCTTTCTTGGCTGAACTTATAAAAGTTAAAGCTGTGGAGAGGCACAGACCAGGATCTGGAGTTGGTAAACCTAAGACCGTTTCGTATGAATACTTTGTGAGTAATTTTTCACCCTTGGTTCTAATACAAGAGCAGAATATCTGGGCAAATTTGTATTATTTCGTTGTTATTGTTTCAGGTAAAAAATGGCACAGATTGCTATAGGATTTGTAAAAACGCATTTCTGTCTATTTTCTGTATATCCAAAAGTCAGCTTGAAATAGTGGCAAGTTATCTAAACTCTTCTTGTACTGCACCAGTAGATGAAAGAGGACGTCATCAAAACCGACCAAACAAAATTGAAGAAGTGCTATTGGAACAAATTAAACAACACATCAGTAGCTTTCCCAAATACATCTCCCACTACAGCAGAAAAGACAACGTCAAACATGAATATTTATCAGCCAAATTGAATACGGCAATAATGCACAACATGTATCTCCAAAAATATGAACCTGAACAGTATGCTTTACTGCAAGAAAACAAAACAGCAAATCCAAGGGTAAAATACGATTTTTACAGAAAATATTTTGTAGAAAATTTCCGACTTTGGTTCGGTAAACCTAAGTCAGACACATGTGCAAAATGTGATAACTTAATAAAGAAAATGGAATCCGCTGACAATGAGGAAGAAAAAAAAAACTCTTAAAACATTAAAAGACTTACATGTGACTAAGGCGGAAACGTTTTATAAGGACTTAAAAGAAAAGGCAAAGTTGGCTCATGAAGATCCATCTGTTGAGGTCCGTACATTTGATTTTCAACAAAATATGCCACTTCCCGTATCACCAAGTGGCGACGTATTCTATAAAATATAACTATGGCTGTACAATTTTTGTATACACGTTGGTAGCTCAGGATCGTGTTACTTTTATGTTTATGATGAGACAGTAGGAGCTAAAGGGCAAAATGAAGTAATCAGTTTTTTGCACACTTCTTTAAAAATTTTATTAGGCCGGAAGTAAAACATCTTTATTTGTTTTCGGACAACTGCAGTTCCCAAAATAAAAACTATGTGCTAACCCAGTTTCTGTTTACTCTTGTGAAGCTTGGAAAATTTAAGGATATTACGCATCGATTTCCAGAACCCGGCCATAGCTTTCTGCCATGCGACCGAAGTTTTGGCGCCATAGAGATAAAGAAGAAAACGTATGATCGCATATACTTGCCTGAAGATTGCAAAATTATCCGTTCAGCAGGAAAGAAATTTGAAATCATAAAAGTTACCCAGGACATGATTCTAAATTCAAGAATCATTTTTTACCCAAATTTCGCAAAACAGTTTCCACAAAAAACAGTAAGTTTACTATATCAAAATACAGACTAATTAAGTATGATTATGTACAAATGCCGAGAATATTGTGTAGTGAAACTGTTGGTCTGCTTGTATATTCACCTTTCGAAATTTTGAAAAATGGTAAAAATCCATCTCTGCCTGATTGCGGTGAAATCCTGTACGCCAAAAAGCGTAAATTAAAGCCACAAAAGTTCAAGCATGTAATGGAACTTGCTCGAGAATACGTGCCCCAGTGCAATATGTGGTTTTATAATGACATTGAATTGGGACAGCAGCAAGCAGAAGCAGAAAACGCGGAATCCGAATATTCGGAATATGATGATTCCGAATGAAGCGGAGCTCTTGTTTCGAAACAAGTGTCAACAATAAGTATAAGCGTTTTTTGTATTTTCTTAGTTTATGTTTGAGTTATGTTCAGTTCCATTTATAAAACCCAATTTCTAATAAAAAATATAAATGTTGCCATCTTACAACTTTTTTGCAAATTACTGGGCAAAAACCAGGTATCTCCATTATTGTTATCATTATTATTATTAACTTAATTGTTTAAACAATATTCCACTGGGAGTAGTCTTTGTCAATTGCTGTCAGAAATCAATATAAAATTTAAAAAATATCAGTTTAATGGTGGTAGCGTTATGGGAGGGTTTTTCTTACCTCCTGTAAAATTTCAAGTTTTGGAGATGTCTGGTTCTTGCACTGGACCCCTCAATTGTTGTTGTTGTTGTGGTTGGAACGTAAAAATGTAAAAATCTCAAAAACTGTTGAAAATAAAGTTAACTAGTGTAAATTCATTAAAAATGTATTTAATAGTACTATCTACGAATTTATAAAAAAATATAGCATTCCATTAAAAAAATCGTATGATGTCACACTAAAAAAGATGACGTCACTAATAGGTGCAGTGATTTAAAACCAGCGCAATTTAAAATAAAAGTTGACCTGTTTTTGCGTTTAACAAAAATATTATTCGTTTTGAAATTAGTGAACGTAATCCAAAAGTGGTTTCCACACTGTACAGATATCCACTGGTGCAACTAATTCTATAGAAGTATGCGGATACATAAATACCATATGTTTAGTTTTATGCTATTTCCACAGTTTGGATTTTTAAAAACCGACGTTTGGCAGACATTTTTTCTGCAGAGTAGCTGTGAAGAGCTGTTTTTTTTCAAAAAGGGGAAGATTCAATTTTTGGAATTTGCGAAACACTTATGACACTTTTAAATGTCAATTGGCATTTAATTTGATATGTTTTATGCTATTTCCACAGTTTGGATTTGGATTTAAAAGAAAACCGACGTTTTGGCAGACATTTCTGCTGCAGAGTAGCTGTAAAGAGTTGTTTCTTTCCAAAAAAGAGAACATTTAATTTCTGAAATTTGCGAAACACTTATGACACTTTTGAACTTCACGTTTGACACTTTCAAATGTCAATTGACATTTAAAAGTGTGAAATATATTGATGTTTTATTTAATTTAATTTAATGTATTTGTAACACATATTATACATAAATTTTATCATTCTGCTCCCTCTCCATATGAAATTTAACTATGCAATTTGCTTGAAAAAGGGTACGACGTTTTTTCTAATATATAGATTAATAAAATCTTGTACACTATAGCAACAAATTTGAAAAATGTAGTCCTTCAATTTTATTTGAAAAACTTAAGATTACTACGATTAAAAGAAACAAATACATATCAACTTCTTTGCGTGCACATAATAACAGTAATTAGTTGTAGAAGTACGGAATTGAATTGAATGATTTATCAACGACAAACTGAAAAATTAAAATCCATATAAGTCTGTACAATACATATAGTATTTACGTGTTGGCATTGCTTAACAGAAATATCATATTTCGCATTTGCGTAAAATTTATTTGTGTTAGAAACTGGTGTGTCGGGTGTGTCAAGGATAGATTTTCCCTGAAAAGAATTTTAACCAACCGGAATGCGAACGTGTCCTCGGAAAAGAAAGACAGAAAACCAGAGAAAAATGAGGAACGTAGAATATAGGTATCTATTATATAGTGGTCTATAAGTGAAGGTGGGGCGGGGCGCCACAAAACTTTTTGATATAATTTTTCCGTTTGTCAGGTGATTGTTATATGCAATACTAGTAAAGCCAGACGGCATTTTAGTATAATTACTCATTATATTTTAAATAATTACTTATCTAATTCCTAGAGATGATTACAACTTTAAATAAATTTCAATATGAAGATATACCATTATTACAGGAAATAATAGCAGGAGGTTCCAGTCGCTTTTTCTTTAAATAATGAAGTTGTTATATGTAATTGATAGTGTGTTAATATAGATATGTCTTTCTGTAACTACTGAATGACATTATTAGTGACCGCTCATACATAATATATATATATATATATATAGCTACTACCTGTGTTTTGTTATGTTCTCCTCTGCAAACAATCCAACAAAAAACTATGATGTGTCTTAATTTTAGATCAACCGAATTTTCATCAGATAAGTGATTTTAGAAGGAGTCGTACTGAAAGTTTGGGATGGAATTAGCCTACGAAGTAGGATTCCACATTGTCAAAAGAAATCGATAAAATCATCTTTGCAGTTTTTATTGATTTTAGAAAATATTTTGAAAAAATGAATGGAAAATGGTTAGTGAAAAAATTGCTGAGATTCGATGGATAAGTAAAAAAGTAGTTTCCTACACAGGGAAGGGGGGAGCGCAAACACAAGTATACTTCGGTTTTCTTTGGTATGTATTACATAGAAACACATAAACACAAAAAATATCTTTTTAAATATACAAGAGAAGAAAAACATTTTTGTAAATTTTGCATTGTCCGATTTTGCCCCAGCCATGGGGGGTAAAACCGGTCATTGCATGGGGCAAAATCGGACCTACTATTATCTAAGAGTAGCTACAATTGTCGCATCTAAAAGCATGCAAATCTTCCTCTGGTAGGCCAGTGCACCTCTCATGAGCTCATTTTGCGCAATCCAACATTGCACCCACCCTTCGTTTTAGGAAGTTGCAGCATATGTTGCTTTGTAGTATATACAGGGTGTACCACTTAAAACTCCCAGGTCAAATATCTCGGAAACCGATAAAGATATTTGAATTTTGTAAAAAATAGTTACTAAAGAATGTGATTGACTCTAGTTTGCTCACACAATTGTGTTTTATTATATGAAGATATAGATGGCGCTGCGATGAAAAGAATTATTTTGATCGCCACAATCTTCATTTGTTTCTTATTTGAAAGAGTATTAAAATTAAAGTAAATTTTATTATTTGTGTTAGTTTCCAAAATTTAACGGTTTTATAGATATTCGTGTTTAAAGAAAGTAAAAGTAAATTTAACGTTTTGTCTTTATTTTGTTTAAATACTTAAAAGGATCAAATATAACTAACAAAGATGTTCAAAATTGTTTCCTTCTTGATTGCTACATAACGTATATCGCCTTATTAGTTCTCTTCCGCAAGCATTTAACAATGTATTTCTACTAATTTTTTGAATACTTGCATATTTTTTTTTATAAAGGTCGCCCATATCTGTTATGGGTTCCTTGTAAACTTCAGCTTTCAAGTAAGCCCACAAGAAACAAATCTAACGGGGTTAGATCCGGCGAACGAGCCGCCCACTTAAGGACTCCATTAGTACCAATCCAACGACGTGGGAACGTTTGATTAAAATTGTCAGTAACTATGTTGACATTATTAGCAGTTTGATGTAACCACATTTATTTCGCAGCTCCATAACATCTTCCAAAAGTAGTGGCAACTCATTTTGCAGGAAATTTAAGTAGCGCACACCAGTTAATGTTTCATGATAAAAGTGGGGGCTAAAGATATATCCGTTTAAAATTCCACACCAAACGTTAACGCCAAAAACGGTTTGATTTCTTGTTTGCCTTATCCACCTAGGATTATCTTCTGACCAACATCAAGCATTATGTTTCAGTACCATTGTTGTGAAAACGACATTCGTCACTCCACATGATCTGATTCATAAAGTTGTTGTTTTCCGCTAACATTACAGTGCTAATGTCAAAATATTTCCTAAATAATCAAAGCAAGCATACATACATATAACACAGACATGAATGCGTTTCTGCTTACATACCTATGGGTGCCTATGAATTGGAATTTATAAAAAGGAACTACAAACTATAAAATTTAAATTGTGAAGTAACTATAATAGCAAGAATTGTGAATATGTTTACTGCTATTTTTCCCTACAAATTAATTATTTAAACAAAATAAAGACAAAACTTTAAAATTACTCTTTACTTTCTTTAAACACGAATATCTATGAAACCGTTAAATTTTGGAAACTAACACAAATAATAAAATTTACATTAATTTTAATACTCTTTCAAATAAAAAACAAATGAAGATTGTGGCGATCAAAAAAATTCTTTTCATCGCAGCGCCATCTATATCTTCACATAATAAAACACAATTGTGAGAGCAAACTAGAGTCGATCACATTCTTTAGTAACTACTTTTTACAAAATTCAAATATCTTTATCCGTTTCCGAGATATTTGACCTGGGAGTTTTAAGTGGTACAGCCTGTATATATGCAACGTTCATCTTCGTCATCCATTGGTTCTTTATTTTGGTCTTCGTCAGAACTTGAAAATGTTTTTTTTTTGGGTTTTCGCAGTCTTTTGTCTTATTTACAGGTTTTTGTTTCATTTTGTCAGTTGAATTTATTTTTTTTTCCTACTACAATCGAGTTCCTTTTTCTTTAGTTCTTTAATACTTCTGTCAATTCGTTTTTATATGGCGAGTCAGTTTAAATAGCGGTTTTCTGCGTTTACGAGGGGCTTTTGGAACTGCTCTTATTCCATGTGGCACGTGTAAACGTCTTTGGGAGAATTAGGAAAAGCAGATAGTCTAATCATAGAAGACCAGCTTATGTTATTTTAGTCTTTTTCAAGTTACTGTTTAATCAATTTCTCCAAACACATACTCACAATTTTACTGACGGGGCACGACCGGACATGCCCGGTTTTATCCTGTCCGGTTGTGCCCCACGGTACTAAATATAATGTAATTAAATATTACCAAGCTCCAGTTTAATCTTAAATTTATATTTTCAGATGAAAGGTAAGCGAAAATGAGCTAATCACCACAAGATAAAGAGCGATCTAATGCATCAACGCTAACATCATTTGTAAGTTGGTGAAAGATATACGAAATTAAAATCACTTACCTGAATATTCAACAGTTTTTCACTAAAACTTAATTGCTTAAATGCTTCACCCATGAACACCATAGTGGTAGCTATGTCATATATGAAAACATGTATTATCTTCGGCCAGCAGCAAACCGTATAAAAAGAAATAATGAAAGATCATACAACAAATTAATAATAAGAAAGCAAATAAAGCGGAATATATTTTGCAGCAAAGGTTTACGAGAGAAAAAGAAACAAACAGTGAAATAAACTTTTTAGATTTAACATTAATTCGAGAAAATAATAAAATTTTAACAAAATCATATCAAAAACCTGCTTCCTCAGGTAGATACCAAAATAGACAGAAAAAAATCGATTTCTTTAAATTGTATAAATTCGATTATCAAAACTATATAAAAGAAGTTTTATATAGTCACAATAGAAACAATAGTCAATCCAAATAAAAAGATATAACAAAAACTTCAGTATGTAGCAATTCCTTATGTTTTTTTTATCCGACAAAATTAGTCAAGTATTACGCACTTGACATTTATAAGTTACCCAAAAAATCGTAATAACTGAAGATAGATCTTTGTTCGCTAAAATGAAGGATAAAAGTCCGCTTAATAAACAAACCCATGTAACATTCAAAAATGGCGTACATATAGGTCAAACCATGCAATATTTATCAGACTGACTAAATGCGGCAGCAAATATGCTAAAATTGTTACTACTTTAAAATAAAACATATTGGTGGTAATTGAAAACATATTATACATTTAAATTTGATGTAATCAAAATTTTATGTAAATAACAAATAAACAAAATTAGAAATGTTTTGAAACTAATACAAATAAAGAAACACCATCGAAACGAAATTCAAAATATAGCAATGGATTATCTACTATTCAATCATTCAGAGAGATACATTTACCTATACACTTGCTGATTGTGGCTTTTGCCGGCCAGTCCTCAAATGTATAAGCTGACATTGCTTAACATATGGTAAAGTTATTTGCCGTGTTTGCTAAGGAAGGAAAATGGCACGTTAAATTAGTGTTATGCGTTTCAAATAAGGTACACTATGCATATATTATCTCAATAATTATGAACGTCTTGGAAACCTTTGCTACTCACATATGTGTTTCATCCTGTATATAATGCATATGTTTATTAAGCAGGAAGAAAAACAAATTCAGCGATAATTATAAACTTTAAGGTCAAAAGATAATTTCTTATTCATTAAATGAAATTGCATTTGTTTACGAACGTTTCGTAAAAATGCACTAATATTTCGAATGTAGGTCACAAATGTTTGCCTACTATTTAAGCTTATACTCAATATTTGTATCATTTAGGTAGGTAAGTGACAAAAATGCGTCCCAAAAACACCTTATCTTATCAGGATTGTCGTAAAAGTAGTTGTTTACACAGAACCGATTGTTTAATATTCTCATAAAACGTTGATTGTTTAGTTATACATTTTTAATTTAAACGGAAAACGAAATTAATTCAATATGCGGTAATCAAATCTACCTCTTTGTACTAAAATCTATTTTTTCAAAATAATGCAAATTCTGCGTATTGTGTTTCAGTGGAAGAGTGGAAGGTCTGTCAATATCTAAACGATTTCTCATATACAGGCATGTATGTGAAACGTGATTCTGTAGTGCTTTAATACACACTTGTGTTAGTTACTTGATTCCATGAATAGTTGTCTTAATAAAATGTATCCTATATTAATTTGGAAGAAACCCGTTTTTTTTGCAGTTGTGAGGGAATTCTCCAAATCGATTTTTAATATGGCATTCTACGATTTACATATTTCACATTCTCAAATACACTTGCAATTCTATTTAATTATTTATTATTTATGTGCCTAAGTAATAACATAACATAAAGCATCATAAATTGTCATTGGACTTTCAAAAGTTATGTAATAGGGTTAACACGAAGCTTGCAGCTCGGTTTAGGAAATAAATATAACTTTACCACTGACGGAAAGAACGCAGAAATAAATGAATTAACGATATGATTTTTGCATCAACTGCAATAAAACACGCATGTTTACGCAGAGCTTCTCAACCTTAGTATTCAGTATAGTCTCTTATGGGGTATATACCTCTTTTACTACCGTAAGCTATTTGTAATAAACTGTCTTTTTTTTTATTTCAAGGCAATGTTGTCAGTTCGATTTATTAAGTTTATAGTTGGTATTATCGGTGTGGTATTAGTATCACAACATAACCTTCCTGTCAAGTGTCAAATTAATATTATAATATAACAAGAAGAATGAGTGTGCTTAAAACCACATAACAGAAGTGTAAACTTCATCAAGGCGAGGTTAATAATACGAAATACACGCGTATAATATTTCAGTAACGTATTAAATAAAACGTATTCGCACATTTATTACATTTACACTTGTACACACGCGTATAGTATTTAGTAACGTATTATACGACTGATGCGTCATGCTCTCCCGTCGCCGAACGTATGTATAGATATAAATAGACGATATGAATACTCCTTTAGAAGTCCGGCGCTTGGTCTAATGCTAACGTGTCGGCGTCATACCCGTGAGATCTCGGGATCGAATCTGCTCGGGGACATGAATTTATTTATTCATTTAAATTTCAATTTAATTGAAATTAAATACCTCTATATGATATATTTATCTTGTTCCCTTAGCCGACTTTACCCGAACGAGCGCTACAAATATCCGAGCTTTGCAGGTCAATCTTGTTCACTGCCTACAATCAGCGCAACGCGTCTAAAGTAGTTTACACTTCAATAATATAGAATAACATATCTTAACCAATGTCATGTCATTATAATGAGTTATACCAACCTAACCTGTCATTGTCGAACTGGCAACTTTGTTGTCTGTCTCCATAACACACATACTGAATACTAAGGTTGAGACGGTCTATAGGTTTATTGCAGCATCTGAAATTTAATAGATTTACATACATATTACTAAAAGAACAAAAAAAAATACAAGGACATACTAATCAACTCGTTACAACTTGACAGCCGAATATTTCAAGGATTAATTGTGATTTTTTTTTCTGTAAACATTCTCTCTATAGTCGGCCCATGTCTTCTTATTTCAAATTTGCTTTTCAAATGTTCAAGAACATAATATATGAATGTATTGTGAAAAATTAATGCCATACTAATGCCTATCTAGTCGTAAGTGATTAGAATATATATTCAGTTTATATTTCCAATTCCCGTGTGCAACACATCTTTATTACTAACCACTTGTTTACTTACGAGGTCTACTTTACATATATTTCATTATATTACGGTTTATGTATGCTTTTAACTGTAAAAATAGGTATAATAATGTATAAATACGAAATTATTGTTTATTAATAATACACCTAGGGTCCGGAAAAGTACGAGAGATTTTTTCTCTATGTTATCTTCCTAACTATGAAGAAAAGAATTAAGGTAATATTTTATTTTTACATTATGATATCAACGGTCACACATTTATTCCAGCCTTTTCTTCTATTAAGGCTACACCTTCAAAAAATTATTTTTATTAAAGGAATCTTTCACCGCTTCATTCGGACATTAATCTGAAGAAAAACGACGTTCCTTGAAGTGTTTGTTCAATTTAAGAATAGTGTAAAAGTCACCTGATACCAAATCTGGGCTGTAACCCCACAGCCCAATTTTGGTACCATAGATGTTCGTCGATTATTTCAAGGGACATCGATAGCTTTGTGAAACTTGCAAATGTCAGGAAACTGCAAAATCTTTGATAACAGATGTGTAATCTTTTTTTGCTGTACTGCAGTTTTCAACTTTTTCTCCTCATATACTTCTTCTCTTATTGTGGAGCTTTTTTTCCCTTTTCTTCCCTTGTCAAAAATGTATTTAGCTTCTATATTCTAGCTAAATTTGATCCCACACTTGGTGTTGTTGCTACACAAAAATTTGGTGAACACCAAGATGTTACAGCAATTAGATAGCAAAAATTTACGATAATCACTTGCCGTTGTCATTTCATAATACAAACATTTTCATAGTTGCCTGTTTTCCAAAGTTATCGGTGAACACGTAAATTGGTTTTACTGTCCCCTATAAGCGAATTAAAGTAAAAACAATTAAATTATACAGCGCATATTTTACAGTAGTTAGACAAATTAATGGAAATAGACGATAATAATAACAACAATAAAATAATGAAAGCTATTTATTCACGCAAATAACGCAATAAAGCTAGCTTTTTTGATGAGTATCTCAACAATACAGTTCCTTGCCTTTTTGGGGAAAATATTTTATGTGTGAAGGTAAATGATTATACACTTTTATTATTTGGGTGATACAACTCTTTTCCACAATATTTTTTGTTGTTTGTAAAGGCACCAAATGTGAACATACCATACCTCTGGTGTCGTAATGATGTAACTCTTGCTCTTTGCAAAACTCATAGTTCTCCTTCACAAGCTTCACACACTCAAGAACTTATAAACCCGTCATCGTAAGTATGTTTAGTCCCTTACAAATTTCTTTTGTAGGAATAAATCTTTCTCACTCCAAAGACACTACATGCATGAACCGATGTTCGCCACAACATGATGCCATAACTAAGTCTTGGTTGAACATAAGAATTATATGCAGATAGACTTGCCGAGTGATTCACAGATCCTGCTATGATACGTAATGCATAACTAAAGGATGATATCTTTTCCTCCAAGATGTCAATATGCTTCGTCCAGTTCAATTGAGGATCCACCCACAATCCCAAGATCATAAATGCCATATGTTCCATATTTAGCTGTTGTTGATAATTTATATTGGGCTCTTCTTGAAATAGCCAAAGTTTGGTTTTTTTAATGTTCAGCTTCCGACTGTTTTTGTCAAACCATGAAGCACCGTCCTCAACAGTAACTAGTATTTCATTGTATGCTGCATCATTTTTAGTTATTACAACGTACAGCATAGTTTTATGTTTAGTCTTGTAAACCCTGGGGCACTCACTTTTTCAATCAGTAGCAGCACCCGCACCACTATCGACTACGCACTGCTTTCTATTATCTAGATAGGAATTTATCAATTGCAAAGAATGTCCCCTTATTCTCCAATTATCCAAACAACACACAGTACTGAACACAGTCAAAGGTCTCACTAAGGTCCATGTAGATACCAATTGTGCACTCATCATGATTCAGACTTTCAATTATCTCGTGTATGGCTTGATAAGTAGCTTTGATCGTAGATCTGTCTATGATATGGCCATTCTGGTTAGTATTCAGTGAATATATCATGTTCCAAAAGGAAATCCATTATAAGTTAAAAAATATTTTTGAGAAATGTCTCAATGTAGATATGTTTTGGTTTCATTTTTATTACTGAGGATAGTACTTCATCTAGTATATATAAAAATTCATAAAAATCACCGTTCGGCGGTCTATACACATTAATAACGATAGTTTTATGCTCAGTTAGTTCAATAACACCAAATTCCACTATGGATTCTTGACTTTCGTCTTTTTCATTTTTCATTTCCTTTCTTACAAAAATGCAAGACCCACCATACCTACAATAATACGTATCTCAACATTCTTAACAATTCAATGCTAAGGAGCGAGAAAGACTACAACAAAATCTGAGTTGTCAACAGAGTCACTTAACTTATTTATAAAGCTAAAGAACAGTTTATGGAAAAACATATGACAAGCATAAAAGATTTACATCAGAAAACACACTTTTTAACAGTAGTATATGTTGAGCACTTGCGAAATATAGAAATAGTAATAACATAATTTTATTACAAGCTTTATGTTATTGGTTACTAAATCCATTTTACTATATAAGATTTTTTTCCGTGCCAGATGAGAAGAATAAAATATAGGTACATACAAATATAAAATCTAGAAAAGCTGATATTCCATAAATTAATACTTTTTCCTAAGGAAATAGATATTTTAATCTTCCAAATACTGAATATATTCAAAATACCATTATAGTAAATTTTTCTATGCGACTATTCTTCATCTCTGCTTTTCATATGCTCCAATTATTTCAGTTTATACATTTGGCAAAGTTTTTTTGTTTTCTTGAAATCTTGTTACTAAGAATATTTATTATAATAATAATAGTAAATTATAATAATAACAATATATTTACTGTCATAAAATTCCAAAGAAGAATATCGAAATTGTCATAATTATAATCCTCCACAATAAGAATAAGAAACAACAAAAACAAACTAAGGCAACAAATTAAAAATTATTAAGTTATAAAATTTCTTGTTCACTACACAAATCAAAATATTCATGAATAGAATACATATTTGATGAATGCCCCAACACTACGCTTAAACACACGCTCATTCATTATAGGAATCTGAAATCTCTGAGGCAAGGCGTTCAAAACTTTTAAATTCAAAACTTGAGGTATATATATATTGACATGGACGAGTGTCATAAGAATGAATGCCATTATTACGTCGAAACTCATTCTTATTTCTATGTATATAATTTGAAAGTTCGTATATATGAATACATGGGCAGAATATTCCATTGCTTAAAATAAGGCATACGCGATTGCCTGGTATTAATTCCGGGATAATTTGTTTTTGTCCCAAAAATACATTATTAGCAACACACGATGTTCCCCAAACAGTAATGCCATACAACAACCTAGAGTGAATGTTAGCAAAATAAAACTATAGCATGGGATCAAAGTCAATTATAGTTTTCAAATTACGGATCTGATGGTAACTAGAGTTTAATTTGCTTATAATGTCCCGACAATGAACATTCCAAGACAGTGATCCATATTCATACCTACAAACTTGATCTCACTAACAGGCTCTATTTCTTTATCTTGCGCATACAAATGTAAATCTAACTGAGCCTTATTTTGTATTGTATGAAATACCATAAATTTCGTTTTGTCGTAATTTAGATATAACTTATTTTTAGCAAACCGAGTAGACATGTTTTGTAAAAGAATATTTGACTGTCGTTCAGTTCAGAAATATTTCAAAGCGACACGACAGCACTAGTATCATTAGCATACAAACTTATTTAGAAATTATAACAGTTATGATCTATATATGCTAATTCTTTGTTGCAACTGGTAGGGGAAGAGGGGGCAAAGTGGAAAGGTTTAGCCATTTTTCCTCTAGGACCTTTATGTCGGCCTTTCAAAAATTAAAAAAATCCCGATTGTGTTTTCTATAGACTTAGCTACTTACTGAGTTCATTTTTTTAATGATATTTTACGAGGTGTTTGTAAAAAAAATAAAGATCTACAAGCTTGAATTTTTCCACTTTACCCTTTATACAAGGGCAAAGTGGAACTACATTAAAGGCAAAGCGGAAAGATAGTAAAATCTTTTATTAACTGCAAATACAATAATGATCATTTACAATTATCGCAAAAGTAATGTTCGTCCATACCAGTAAGGTCCGCACACATTTCATGTGCCCAATCTCCACATTTATCACACTGAATCCAAGTTTCAGTTGGAGGCAATATATATTCTTCACCACGAACCAGGCAAAACGTGTCTTGTTCTTTTCCTGTGCCCTTAATAGCGGTCCCCTTATTAGTCCTACATGGCTTAGAAGGATTTTCCCCTTCTATCTTCCATAAAAGATTGCATGATTTTGGCCTTTTCCTTTTTTCTTTCTCTTCAACCATTAACTTGTAAGGCGAGCTCGTAAGAATTTCTGATTTCTGGCATTTTGCTTTCCTAGTTGCATTGGCAGCATGCGCTGCTTTAGGTAGAGGCAAGATGTCTTTTGGAGATATTCGTACCACCTTCTTATTTTTCAATGGTGGTGGAGTTGAATCAGCTGTAAACGTAGGCTGTAAATTGCTGTAAGATGTTTCTGGACTTTTGTCTACATTTAATGAACCTAACTTGATTGGTGTCACCTTTGGATCCGAAGCTAATGTTTTTGAAGAAACACCTGAAGGACCAGCTTCAGGCTCAAAGTGCACCAGTGCTTGCGTGGTTGAAGTTGCATTTGGTGATTGATGATAAGACTTAACATTGCAGGTTACGGTAGAAGTAGAAATTTTGTGCCTTTCTTTAACAGATGGCAGTGGGATATCCTCATCCGAAGAGTCTGTGTTCCTCTGCTGGTGTGCTTCATCCTCTGAAGGAATATGATGAACCTCTGCAGGAGCAAAATCAAGACTTGCAAAAATATCTCTGTTGTAAGGGAAAATACCAGCTTTTCTAAACCCATTTGATGCTGTTTCAATAGTAGCACTTTTTTCAAATGCAACTTTAACAAGTTGTGCAACTTCAAACTGAGTTATCCGTCTACCAGGATGATTTTTTTGGTAGTTATCCACAGCTCTTTCAAACGCAGTCTTAAAGGGTTTGTACACAGCTACGTCAAGTGGCTGTAGCTTGTGTGTTGTATGAGGTGGAACAGAAAGGAGTATCACTCCAGATGATCTTGCTAAATTAAGAGCATCTAAATTTTGATGTGAAATGTGGTTATCCAAAATTAGTAATGCAGGTGATTCTTTACTTGGACGTACACAATCAATGAAAAATTGCAACCATTTCACAAAAAGATCGCTGTTAATCCATCCAGAATCAGAACACCATGCTTTAGAACCTATTGGCCCACCATCAAGCAGCCTTTCATTAATTTTCTTTCTATTTCCAAATATCAAGCATGGCGGAATGAATCTCCCAGCAGCGCTACAGCAGCATATAACAGGTGTGAGCTGACTCTTTTCGGCTGAACTTATAACTCCCACTTGACGTTTTCCTTTTCCGGAAAGAACTTTTGGAAGTTTCTGTGCGGTTGTTTTGACACCGGTTTCGTCCATGTTAAATATGTCATCTGGACGTTCTTGTAGGTGGTATTTTTCTATAACTGTCCATAAGTTATCGTAAAAATGGTCAACCTGTCTTTTGTTGAATGCAAAACATCGTGCAATGTTGGTTGGTTCTGGTGTGCGAAACGACAAGTCAGGATTTCGTGCCATAAATCCTTTCAACCATGCTTCACCCGCATTATTATTTTTAAATGGATGTTTTATGCCATTTTGGTTAGCAACCTTAAATGCAAGCTCTTTCAGGGCCTCTTTTGTTAGGCCATAGAATCTGTAATCAAGATCTCTAGCATGATCACTCAATTCTTTCTCCTCATCTTGGCTAAACACACTTCTAAATCTTCCAAGTTTCTTCTCATGTGTACCACTTTTTACATGACGATGCAGAGTTCCTAATGGAATTCCATAGATTCTAGAAGCACGCGCTAAAGAGGTTTTTTTTGCTTCTTCTATCGCTAAACGCATATTTTCTTCTGTCCATGAACCCTGATTAGTTTTTCTTCGATATTTGTTCACCATCTGTAAAAATATATGGTTTAACAAACAAATCCTTACCGACACAATTATCTGTTCAATGTATTAACATCAATTTATAAGTTTTATATTAATATTATCATCACTATTATTACTTACAACTTATTTTTAATGAGAAATTTACTACTCAGGGCAAAGCGGAAACCTTTCCACTTTATCCTCTCTTTCAGGTTTCCATTTTGCCCGTTCTAGCAACGTTTCATATTTTGTGGTTAAGCTAATAAAAACTTTAACAAAACCTGATTGTGAACATGTTATACTGTTGAGTACATCTCAAGGCAAATTTTGCTAAAGCAATACTCAGAAAAATATTCTTATAAAAGGTAAAATATTAGTTTTTAACTCACCTTAAATATCGTTGACACTACTACCAAAAACACAAACCGCGTTGTACTGTGGGAAGAGTGGCTATCTAGACACTGATTTCATACGACATCTAGCGGTAAGAAAAGGCACTTTTGAATTATGCATTCAATTTATTTGCAGTTCCCTAGAAAGAGTTGAAACTTGGACTTTCCAGTTTGCCCGCTCTTTCCACTTTGCCCTCTCTTCCCCTATATTTTACTGTTAAAATTGGTATTACACCGAAGAGAAAGAAATAGATTTATGATAAACGATGACATGATGAATATGAATGGGTGATATGTGTTTTGTAACGTTCAATGCACATAGACTTCATTAAACATATGCTAACGCTTTATTTCAAAATATGTCATAATGACATGATTTAGAAGTATTGGCTTGAAAAACGATGATGAAACTGAAACTAGGACGGCCGTGTAGAACACAATTTGTCAATTATAAATATAAATTTTCCACTAACACAATTATTTTAAAAACCCTTGTATAATCTTCGACTTCGACCACGTTCATTAGCCGACTTATTAATGCAGACAACGACCACATTTGGCTTATTTCGTGTAGCGGACGGACGTAAGAGTAAGAGAAAGACAAAATGATATAACAAAGAGAGAGAGAGACGTTTTGTGTACAGCTGCTCAACGATAATCGCGTTAGGGAAGGTCAGATACGAAATGGCCTGCACGCAATCCTCTCTGAAATCATTCAGATGTCCCAAAATAGAGTAAACTGTCTTTACGTTTCTCCAGCGTGCGGAGTTACTCTTGCAATACGTTCCTTTTTAACGGATATTCCATCATCTTTCTCTCTATATCCATACATACATAAACATACCCGTATAGAGGGAGTACATACACCATGAATACATTTCGAAGTTGACACACGATTTTAAATATTTGCACAAGACAGTTGTTTGTCGTCCTTACTCGGCGGATCGGATCTTCAAGGTTTTGACGATGTTTTAAGCAGATAGGAGGGACGATACTCCGGATTCTTTTTTAAAGTCTAATTTGATGACCTCATTTTGTAGACATCTCTCGAAATTATGTATTCCAGCGACAAATCAGAACAAAGGAATACACTTGACACGCTGATTTGATGCGTAAGTGTATTTATTATATACGTTAGTATCTATTTTTAAAGTCATCAAGATAAGAAGGTTCGTTTATATAGATCTAAAATACAAGCATCTATTTTAAGATAAATATCAAATTGCAATGTAACAAAAAATAATTTACGTAGTAATTGTACAGTGTGTGTAATAAATGTCGTATCATGCTTTCTATGCGTTCAGGAACCATATGAAAGAAACATACATTTAGCAACACTGTATAGCCGTATACTATTGTAATTGAAGACCTCAGTGCAAGAAGTTAAGTAACAAAATGTAATCTTTACAGGAGAGACAACATATTTTTTTTTTTGGTTAGTATTTAAAGGTGCATATTGCTGTGACAACATAATTAATAAAAATAATGATAATTTTTACTATCTTTAATATATTCATTTATTTTCTTAACAGCACGTACTTTATAAAGTATACGTGAATTCTATCAGTGTATTCATCCTTCTTTTCTCCTGGTAAATCTCTTGTTCTTCTTTTATAGGGATAAGGTTATAGCATATATTAATGAAAAATCAGAATCTATATAAAACATAATTGTGTATTTTATTTAACATTTTTTTAAAAATAGATAGCATCGCTATACTATATTCACCAAAGAATTATAAAAGAAAAAATAATTGAAAGAAAACATTTGTACTGTGTTCTCGGTTGTAATGTTTTGTAGAACAAATATATCGATAATGCTTAATCAAAAATAAATTATTATCCTGTTTTAAAATAAAGAAAAATTCAATTGAATATCAGTATTCTATTAATATTATGCTAATTCTATTCCATCAGAAACATTATATTCGCACGTAATGCTCTGATAAACTTAGAACTTCGCAATGGTCAATGTTCGGAGTAAAAGCTTGAATTTGATCACTGGCAACAATCATTCGCACGTATTGCGACCAGCGTCTCAAAATCTGCCACCCAGAAACACTTCTATTTTTGAAATATCTATTTTAAATTTGAAATTTGAAATCAAAAAAATTGAATTGTGAGAATTAATGCTTAATAAAGTGTCAGAAAATATACATTCGCACGTTATATCCTCTTAACACCCAACACCATTAATAATTCTATTTGTGTTGTAAAAAAAAACTGATGAATTCATATTACTACAGAATAATATCTATTATCCCTGCTGCACAACGTTATATTGAATAAATATTTGCACATTGTATTCCATATACGCATAGCAGCATTGATAAATCCTTGTATTTAAAACTTACTTTGTATCATTAAACATCTCTTAAAATTGTGCCATAGGCATCTCCATTTTTAAATACAAAAGAAATATTAACAAAGAGAACTTATTATAATGAATGAAAATTAGATAAGATAAATTTAATATGCTAATACGAAATGAATGAATTTACATTTAATCGTGGTGTATCTGACCCTACGATTTCTATTTTAAAGTCTTTATCTTTTCAAAGTCGCAGTCAGCATTCGTCTAAACTTGTTCATTCCTGTCTTTGAATTTATACCCGGGAAAAATATGATTCGCTAACACAATCCTTATTTTTCTTTTATTTGTTTCAGTATTCGGTAAAATTGGAAATATATTGTAAATAACAGGTATTCTTCTTCCAAGATTATTCGTACTATCACGATCCGTCTGGCCTGCTATTTCGTCGCTTGTTTCCACCCAAGACTTTTCTAATGGTGATGTATTTATCTGTAAGAAACTACAAACGAAGTTTATACCATATTTTCTTCTTATAGGTCTTCAAACTGTACAAATCTCTCTACAGTCTATGAAACATAGTGCTACACACACAAATTCATGAATGTGTTTTATTTGCTCAGCTGCCGTTTATAAAAACATTACTACTGATTGTATGATATCGGAAGATTTTGATTTATATCCTTTATTTTATTTTAAAGTCATAAGTTAAGGTAAATTTTTATCCTTTTAGCATGACTTATATAGATCCCTCTTATAAAGTTTTATTACTTTTATGTTTTAAATGCATTATTCTTTACGCCTTGATAAACGTTAGGTTGTTTTTCATTATACACAAACCATACATCCTGTTTATCTTTTCTATAAAAGAAATATATATAGCTTAGATTTATCTCGTCTTTTATTTTATACATTTCTAATATTTAAATTGTAAATACTTATCTAACTTTTTTAATTGTAACAATAAATTTATTTTATGTCTGTGTTTTCTATACCTAAATCTATGCAACTTATTATACCCTTATGTTGTAATCTTTAAATACAATAAAATCTGATTCTTTACTGTTTCTTTTATATTTTTATACTTAAATTAATTCTTAATGCTATTATTATTATTTTTTAATATGCAAGAGATCACGGCAATATGTTTGAATAAATATGTAGAATGTTCATATCTAAGTTACAGTAACATGTGAGTACAATTTATGATAATAGAGCCAAAAATTCATATGTGGTGCAAGAATGGGATAAGATAAACCAACGACTGCTCACTTTATTTTCAATAGATGCAAAAATGGGATAAGTATCTATACTAGGTATCTATATATTAATAATATATTTTAAGCGTAAGGAAAACACTAAGGACACAGTTACAAGAAAATATTTTTTAGGAGTCTGAATCAGAAGAATCTGTCACATCGGAATTTATGTCCTCTGATATAGCTTTATCTGATAGAAGAGAGTGGTAAAAATACATATCATTTTTTCCCACGTATTCTTAGGCTAGTAACATAACATTTTGGTATTTTAGAAATTTGATAGGCAATTTATGACTGTAACAGTTTGGTACCAAATCTAGATTCGGATTTGCTTCATTTTCTTGGCATAGTAAAGTAGGTAAAAAACGAAGCGGAGACCGATGTGGTACATTCAACCTTTTAAAATATTTTGCTTATTTAAAAACACGATACGAAGTAATTAAAAACTTTTAGAACGGGCATAAAAAATTGTTTTAATTGGTCAACGTAGTTAAACATCATCGTTTGATTGACAGGTATTATATGAAACTTTTTAGACGCTGATTTCACTATATTCACATAATCCTGTGGTAAAAAAACTCTGTCAAAACCCTTTTTCTTTTTTCCTATTATACCAAAGTAGCGATCGCAAGGTAAAAAACTGTGTCTGGCTCAAGATAACGATGGATTATTGATTCAAACCTTCCCGTATAACATGATGTAACCAAAAATCTAATCAGTGTATTGTTTTTGTTTTGTGGGCAGCAGTTGTCACTAAATAAATAAAGTGTTTTGACGTTTTGGTCTATAATAGTCAACGTAATATTTTAAAAAACTTAACACTGTTTCATCATACACAAAAAAAATGTCCGGTCTTATTTTTTTGAAGAATGAATACAAAAGTTATGTATCCATAATTGTCGTAAGTAAAATGCATTTTGTTGGCAGTCAAAACATAAAACATCAATTTCATCGTTTTCCTCCGCTTCCTTAGATTTTTCTTTCAACTAGGATTTCCATTACGGAAACCATACACCATGTACCTACATATCGGCATATTCATTAAATGTAAAATCCATGATGAAAAAATAAAATAACAACAAAGAAACGATAAAAGACAGTAGCACAACAACTACACTGAGAGAAATAAAATGTTCAGTCAACCAATTTCTAGTTGACTCAATAGTTTTCGGTGGTTCCTGGTGAGCAGTCACTTCAGAATTTTGAATCAAAACCTATCGTTTATCAAGCTTAAGTTACTGAATGAATTATTCTTCGTGTTTGATATAATAATGTGTGTATAGAATATTATTTGAACTTGAACTTTGAAAGAATGTTTCCCGTTGCTAATGCGACACTGTCAATTTATTTGAACAACAATTTACAGTGGTCGACCAAAAGTTGCGAATGTTGAATCTCAGTCAATGAGCAAAAATGTTGAATCAACAATACTGGCAATCAAATTTTTAAAGTAATTGGTTCATTAGTTTGCTTCTTGTTGTGTGAATAGATTATTTGTTCTCCCAATATTTTCTTGGTTCGGTCAATGGGTCTAAAAACTATTAACTGAACAATACCAATTTTTTTCAGTGTACCTAATCAAAACAATACAAATAACGACGAAAGAGCAAAGTTTACACAAAATGAAAGACGATAGTCGAATTAAATGCACAGGTAAACGTCAAAATTTGACAGTAATTATATTGATTAAAATCACATCGAAATACAAACCCATTGCTCTACAACGTTATCTCAAATGCATTCGCATGTTTTTCGATACGATTTGTCACAGGTAAACCTGCAATAGCAGATAATTTGAAAATGCAGCGAAATAAATGTCGGAACTAGCTGTCCTTAAATAAATCTACAATCAATATCGGAACGATTAAGGGGAATATAAAAATAGTAAGGAAAATAATGAATTACTTCTTTGAGGCTCAAAAATGATAGAAGTTTAAAAAAAAGCGTGACAAATTATAAATTTCCTCTTATAATTTGCTAAGGATTGGCGCTGTATGTGAGATATTTCCAAAAGAAGGTCTTCAGTGACCTAATTTGAGGGACCAGAATTATAAATAATTTTGTCAAAGTCCTTGAAACATACCTTTTTCACAACTTTTCCACAAATGAAATCTTTGTTAACCATTTATCAGCATGGTTTTATTGACAAGCCAAAATATTAACAACAATATTCACGTTGACGGATTTCACTTCTAGTTGCTACACAAACTTGTCAGCATTCACTTTTTGCGTTCAGTGGTTTCGTTATTTGCACAATATTTGTCTGGTAAGCAACTACGTCTGTTACAAAGCCTACAAATCGCAAAATTTCCATTCAATTTCTGGCCTTCCGCAAGGATCGATTCATTTTTGGGCCCCCATTGTTCTCTGTTTATATAAATGACATTGTTCATCCGTTCTTGACGGTCAAGAACTACAATTTGCAGAAGATTTTAAAATATTTCACGATATACAATATATAAACGACTGTATTCAGCTCCAAGCGTAATTAAGGATTCTTCAGACATAGTGAACCAATAATAAGTTGAATTCAAACATATTTAAATGCAAATTTGTAAAATTCATCTATAAATTTTAGTTATACCCTGAACAACTTGGCGCTCGAAAACTCTATCCTCTTTTCGTCAGACTGGTGATTGTCCTCCTCCAGGCTACAGTCACAGTAATTTACTGATTCCGTTTAATATCGATCCTTTAGAGTTTCGTAGAGATCAATTTGATTTAAAATTACCGAATCTGCTGCTTCGGAATAGATTTGATGGTCCTGGTATAGGGGGGGGGGGAGTTGCTACATCTATGACAATTAATTTTTTCCTTCCAATGTATTATTTACCCAGAAAGATGTCTAAAGGTATGAACACAAAGAGTTTATATTAAATAATATTTACTTCTAATAATAAACAAACAAAAAAATGCGAAATTTTAAAAGAAATAATTTAGACTGTACAGTATGTGGGGTAAGTTGTTACATACGTGAAAAATTAAAAACAAGAAGCATAACACCAGTCTATCCTCATTCGTTGTTAGTCTTTACGTACGTAAACGTCATCGTTAACTTAGATTTCTTATGACAGGGCGGTTATCCTTTATTTTGCTCCGTTGTCTTAATAGTGTAACTTTTCGGGTTCGCAATAAACAACTCGTGCAATTTATTTATTTAAAACAGTCTGTATTTCACACACGTAAAATTAATTACAATATAAAAATATAAAAACTAATGTATCGCACTTAAACTACTACGATTTAAATTAACACAGGTATTTATTTCTATTACTAATATTTATGTAACACTACCGTATTTATATCACTTCTATTTATATAACACTCTAATATTTATGTGTTTATTATTCGACTACCACTAAAGAAACTATTTATTTATTTCTTATATTTATATTTCCTATATTTATATTTATTTATGTTCTTGTCGCTGGCGGATGACGGAATCTACATTGGAACCCACGGGTGCACCCAGCCGTCTTGTGAAAATGGCAATCCACCGTCCCAGGCTGCACAACGGGCTGATTGGGCCGACAGCCGCACACGACCATTTCCATACCAGTATGCCGAAACACCACCTCTAGTGTTTCTTACGGTTCCCCATTCCAACCGGTCTAATCCGCAGCCCAGTTTCGGAATTGCCAGCCTCCTTATATTTCGCTCGAGTGCTCGTCCTCGTAAATCGACAAGGGATTCCCATAAGTTGGCTCTCTAGGTTTTCCGGTAATTTGTCGCACATCCGCCACTTCACCGCTGTCGCGTCCATGGTATGGGGCCAATTGGTTGAAACGCACCACCCCTGGCTCACTATGGGGTGTTAGTCTTATGCGATAAACCACGTCATCTATTCGCTCTAGTATTTCGCATGGTCCCTCTCAGTGTTGTTGGCGCTTCGGGGACAGGCCTCGGCGACGTTGAGGATTGTATAACCAAACAAGGTCCCCTTCTCGATAACCACCTCTCTCGGCTTGCACGTCGTAACGATTCTTCGTCCTGTCGCTGGCATCCTGAGTGTGATGGCGTACTCGCTCGTGGGCATCCTCCAACCTTCGCCTGGGTCCGCTGACGTAGTCTTCTCCATTTGCTTTCTCCACAACACGATTGAGTAGGCCATCCTCCACCTTCAGAGTGTCTCATTGAGCCCGTAAGGTTTCCAGTCCCTGTGAGTGAGGAGCTACTTCTTGACAAGCCGGTGCGCGATCAGTACCTTTCCAAACCATCAATGAATCAATGTCTTCATCAGCTTCTTAACTGATCCGCAAATTGTCAGGTTGCCACTGATCGTCAACCACGGTAGTTCTGAATGTGTCGGCCGATTTTTCTTCTAGTCGATTGCTATGCCTGCAGTCTTCTGGACGTGGTCTCTTTGCAATAGCATCAGCGTTTTGGTGCTGCAGAGATGCAATTCGCGCTATTGATTTTGAGGCTCTACGATATTGGGTCGACGATTGCCTCTTCTCATCGACCCGTTTCAGTATTCGCTGCTCCGCTATGGTTTTCTTGGGCTCCTTCCCGCATTTACTATGCACATGGCCCATTTCCATTTCCATTTCCACTTCCAATTCCAGCATCGGAGCGTTCTTCTCTTAGGTTGCACCTGATTCACTAATCGTCGGACTACCTGTTCCAGGTGTATATGCCCATACTTCATCTCAAGACGCTTGATTGATTTAAGGTAGTCTTGACACTCTTCCGGACGTAAGG